>JAGFMF010011796.1:13294829-13334164 GCA_019455555.1 Galemys pyrenaicus
TTCTTCTTTATTTAGCTTTGGATGGTTATATCTGTCTAAAAACCTGTCCATCTCCTCTAGATTGTTAAACTTGTTAGCATATAGCTGCTCATAGTATTGGGGAGACTTTCATTCTATTGAAATTTCTTTTGCTGTCTGGAAGGTTTTTAGTTTGATGAGTTCCCAGTTGTTTGTTTACTCATGCTTTTGTTGTCTTTGCATTCATGGAATTTTAAAAAATCATGCAAGACCAAGCTATCAGCTTATATTTTCTTTTAGAAGTCTTATATTAGTTTTGTTTTTTTTAATTGAAGTGAGAAATATCATTGGTTTACAACACTATATATGATTTAAGGGGAAAGTTCACAACTTCTCAGATGCATATTTGCCATAATACACCCACCACTAAAGGATCTATAACCCTCCACCCACGTTTTATGGCTTCAGGTCTTACACTTCTCAGATGCATATTTGCCATAATACACCCACCACTAAAGGATCTATAACCCTCCACCCACGTTTTATGGCTTCAGGTCTTACACTCAAGTCTTTAATCCAATTTGAAGTGATTTGTATGTATAGCATAAGTCCATTTTTACTCTTTGACGTGTGGTTGTCCACTTTCCCCACCATTTGTTGAATAGATTACCCTCTCCCCATTATATATTCTTGGCTTCTTTGTCATACATTGTTCTATTGTAGGGTTTATTTCTGTTATTTTGTTTTCATGCAAATAAAATATAACTTTAAATATAATCTGAAATCAATAAGTGAGGTGCTTCCATTTTGTTGTTCTTTCTTATTTTTTTATTCTTTAGAGTCTTTGGAATTCTCATACACATACTAGAATTGTTCTTATTTTTGTGAAAAACGTCATCATTTCGATAGAATTTGTAATGAATCTGTAGATTGTTTTAGGTATTATAGATTTTTCAAAAAAATTTTTCTTAATATTTATTTATTTATGCATACTAGAGCTGGGGTACAGACCAGAGTTGTGTGAGGTGAGAGGATTCACCAGAGACAGAGCAGGGAGCAGAACAGACAGATCAATTGAAATACACTACTTAGGGGAGCAAATGGCGAGACAAGAGACATCTGCTATGCCCTGTGTGTGGGTCACCTCCCTGGCCAGGGGTTGAACTCACACTGCTGTGCCTCAGATGCTTCACAGTGGGGCACTTAACCTGCTGTGCCACCAGGAAGGCCCTATTATAGGTATTTTAATAATATTAATTCTGGGGCCTCCCTGATGGTGCAAGGGGTTAATTCACAGTCCTAAGTAGGTATCCACAGCCACTGCAGCATGAGTTTGAGCCCCAGCCTGGGAGATAATCCACATGGTGCAGCAGACCTCCTCTGTCTTGCCCTCTACTCCTGGTGTATTTCAGTCAGTCTGCCTGTTCTGCTCCCCACTCTGTCTCTGGTGAATTTTCTTACCCCTGCACCTCTGGTCTGTACCCCAGTTCTTGTATGCATAAATAAATCTTTAAAAAAATATATTAATTCTTCCATCCCATAAGCATGGACTATCTTTCCACTTAATTGGATTTTCTTTAGTTTCTTTCTCTACTGTCTTGTACCTTTCAATATAAAGATATTTTATGATTAAATTTGGTTCCTAGGTTTGGTTAAATTTATTCCTAGGTATTTCATTCCTTTTGATGCAATTGTAAGTGAGATTGTCTTCTTAATTTCTCTTTTGGATAGTTCATTGTGAATTTAAAGAAACAATGGATTTTGCATCCTGCAACTTTACTAAACTAATTCATTAATTCTAACAGTTTTCTTGTATGTGTGCCATCACTAAAGTTGCCACTTGCAAATAGGTGGTTTTACTTCTTCCTTTCCCATTGGATGTCAGGTGAATTCTGATGATAAAAGAAGGTCCACCAGAAGCATTCTGCTGCTGTTAGAAAATTGGAACTGCTTGGTAACACTATAGAGACCCTAATACTGGTAGTACATAAAGCACAGAACCTCTGGGACTGTTACCATGAGCTGTTTATCTGCCAACATTAGGTTTGGGAAGAGTTGAGGTTGGAGGGCAAAGCTGACTTGTTTTTGATTAGAAATCACTAACATATTTTTATCAACAAAAGCAATTTGCTTTGAAGAGATACTTTCTCTTTGTAAAGTTAGAAAGGTTTTCTAAAAGTTCTGATTTTCCGGGGTGGCACAAAGGGTTGGGTGCTGTTCTTTGGGTCTTCCGCAGCCACTGCAGTGAGAATTCAATCCCCAGCCAGGGAGAGGACCCACATGGCGCAGCAGACCTCTCCTGCCTCCCCTGCTGCTCCCCTCAGCAGCATATTTCAGTGGATCTGCCTGTTCTGCTCCCTACCCTGTCTCTGGTGATTCCACTTACACACACACCCTCATTTCCACCCTGTGCCTCTTGCCTCTGACCTGTATTCCCACTCTTATATGCATAAATAAAATCTTAAAGAAAAAGTTCTGATTTTCAGATGTCATACCTATTTTAGCTCAAATGTTAACTTTCTAGACAATTGGGTATTTTCACCAAAGTCACACAATAGTAAATAAAAAGGAAAGACCACTGTAAATATGCATGGCTTCCTTGTCTTTGACTCCCCAAGACACACAGGTCTAGAAACTAGTGGGGGGTATTCCTTGGTGGAAAAAAAGAGCAGAGGGGAAAAAACAGAACTGCCCCCTCTTCATCCCCTAGGGTTGCAGCTTTTGGCACAGCAGTGCAGGCTGCATCAGTGAGCTGGCTGCTCTGGACATCAGCCTACATGTGTAATCCGTGTCTGGTGGTGGCTGCAAAACAGATTTGAGTTCAAAAGTCCACACACGAAGCTTCAGACTCAGTTACCTCACGCAACAAAGTGCTGTTTCGGAAAAACCAAATGAGGAACTAATAGAAAATGGTTTCTAACTTCATGGTCATTTTACCTTCATTTTCTGACTTGATATTAAAGCTGCTTTTCATTAAGATACAAACAGTTGACAGAAAACACAGTCTACTTTTTGCTAAAAGAAATCTACGTTAATGTCAAGTTGTCTTGGTTCTTTGTGTTATTATTTTTAGGAAACTCTCCTGTCACAGAAAATGTAAGGCTGTGAATAAGCTATTTAGTAAATAGAAGCTGAGAGTGTTAAATAATAATAATAAATATTGTATGTAAGATAGTAAGGTTGCCTGATTTGTAAACTCAGGGTTTGTGTCTTAATTTAAGTTGTAGATTTCATTACTTTTTAAAACCAGTTTTCAATGCAGCATTCTAAATTTTCAGCAATAATTTTGGCATTTTATAAAATATTAATGCCAACTCATTTGAGGGCACAGAAAATTTTATTTTTGAGGTTAAAATTTTTTTCTTACATTTTGTCTTAACTAATAAAGATATAAATTTAGTTAATGAGAAAGAGCATGAGATGAAGAACACTGTAACATGAAATCAGCATTCATTTAGCAAATATTTAATGAGCACATGTTATGTTAGGCTGGAATAATCAGTGGGGAGGAGGGAAATATAATAGAGATCTCCTCCCTTGTGGGTCTCATTTTCTAGCTATGGGAGGCAGAGAAGTAAGTAAATAAATTATGCATAATCAATAGATTTATAGTTTACCCAAATAGCTCTCACTGTTGTTTTGAGAAAACAGTGGGCAAGGGGAAGGAGGACATAGGTGGGAACCAGGATATCAAGAAGGAAGTCAATTTCTAGGGGAGCAATGAGCTGGTTTAAAAGTAGTGAGAAGAGGGATCTCTCTGGTGGCGCAGTGGGTTAAGCAACACACTATGAAGCAAACCACAGCCACTGCTGCCTGAGTTCGATGCCTGCTACAGGCTGGGAAGGTGACCCACATGCAGAACTCTCCTGTCTCGCCCACTGCTTCCCTCAGCAGTGTACTTCAGTAGATCTGCCTGTTCTGCTCCCCGCTCTGTCTCTGGTGAATCCTCTCACCCCACACACCTCTGACCAGTACCACCAGTGCTTGTATGCATAAATAAATAAATCTTTAAAAAAGATAAAAGTAGTGAGAAGGGCGAAGATTCTGGATATATTCTGAATGGAGAGGCAAAAAGTCCTCACTGTGGACCTATCAAGGGAAGAGGCCGTGAGGGAAGATGCTGTGAGGCATTCTGCCGTAAATCTCTAGCAGGAGATGGTGGTGCGAATCTGAATTTTGGGGGAGAGCTTGATGCTGGAAATCTGGGATACCTGTGGGATTCTTGATTTATCAGAAAGTATTTAAAGGGAATGGGATGAGGGCAGAAAGAGCACAAGGAACTGAGGTGATGGTGCACTGGTGAAATGGTTGTGGGAAATCCATGGGGACCACAATTGATGTCAAATATATATAAAGAGAAAATAATAATAGAATTAATGTATTTAAAACAGCACAGCTGCTTGAGATCACAGATAATGAGCGAGAGAAGACACAGGACCAAGTCCTGAGCCCCAAGATGCTCAGATATGAAGAAGTTGGGGAAGCACAGAAATTGAGACTCACAGTGTCCTAGGGAAGAGAGCTCATCTAGAAGGAAGTGCTGCCAATAGGTCAGATAACATGGGCACCGCCCACTGAATTTAGCCCGCAGAATTGCTTTTGGGGTTACAGTTCATTCCTCTTTCTTCCTTTTGTTCAGTATATTTTGCAGCAGCCAATGCTGCTTTCTAAAGCCAGGTCTGACTCACCCTGAAAGAGTTTGTAAATTCTGGCCTGGTGACTGGTCATGTGCGAATATTTTGTGGCTCTTCAAATTTGAAAGCAGCTGGTGACTTGCTGTCCATCTTCCAACATGCTCCTGGATGATGGCACAGAAAAGACCAAGAATTGAATCCCCTTCTCCCAGAGCATTTTCATTGTCGTGGCTCTTTCACATCAGGAGTACATGATGTTGTGCCTTAACTACTAGAGACTTAACCTTTCTTACCCCTTAAAACAACAACAACAAAAAGATTTATTTATTCATCATACAAGAAGTGGGGTGTAGGCCAAAGGTACAGGGGAGTTGTGAGAGGGTTCACTAGAGACAGAGTGAGGATCTATTGAAACACACTGCTGAGGGGAGCAGAGGAAGAGACAGGAGAGGTCTGCTGCAACACATGGCTCAGCTCCCTGGCTGGCTGGAATCGAACTTGAGCTGCAGTGGCTGGCAATAGCTTGATAGCGCTGTGTCTTTAACCCCTGGACTGTCAGGGAGACCTAGACTTAACCTTGATCACTTGGATAAAGGAATGGCTGTCCAGGTCCTCCAGCATTTATACCTTTGTAATTCAACAATATCTTGGAAGGGATGATTTAAGACTATATTCATACCCTGCTACTGCTCAAATTCCCACCCACTAATTTTATCATTTTCACTGGCTCCTGCCTGTGATAATTATTACTGTGATGTTTGTCTAATGCTGATTTTGTTTATCCCTCATTCCCTCTGAAGTTATTAATCAAAATTATTCTCTAAGGAGGGATGTCCTTTTTATCCACGTATTTACTTACATACACATTGAATGAAGTATGCATTCATGGATATTTACTTTATGGGTTGCAATCAAATACTATATTTATTTTGTCACTCAAATTTCAGTAGTCTTTCTAAGGAAATTTTCTTCATGCACTACTCCAATAAGATAGTCTCTTTCTTTCCTCTAAAATTATGGATCATTTCATTTGCCGACCTTTAACATTGATCTCTAAACTTTTTACCTTTGAATGTATATATTCATGTAGATGGCCATTCTCCTGCCTTTCACTTCCACTTCATGCAGTGCATCAACTGTGCAGAGAATAGAAGGCTGGTGATGTGTTATGCACATCTGTAGGAAATCAGTAAATCTGTGTTGAACTGAATTCAATTGGCTAAAGCATAGTTTGGCTAGAATATGTATTTCAACACTCCTAAAGAACTGATATTCTTGTTTTACTCATTTTTATGCCCATTTTTTATCTCAAGGTTTCTTTGTCTTAGAATTTGTAAGTGTCATATTATTTGTGACCTAGTGTCTCAGTGTCAAAGACTATTTGTTTTAAAAATAAAAAGAATTTTTAAAAATTGTGTATAGAAGGATGAAAGTCCAAGCAGGAACATAAAAATGCAAAACAATGAAAAGTAAAAAGGAAAACTAAATTAACTATGGGAAAGATAAAGGATTAGGGGAAAAAAGCAACTAAGATATGAGCCATCAAAAGAATTTGACTTAAGAATCAAAACAATGACTAAAGAGCTAATTTCTATGCAGCATCAGCAATTTGGGTCTGAGATATGGAATTTGGATTTTTTTTTTAAATTCCTGATTTAGCTTCTTGACTCACTAGTGCACTGACTATATCAAATTGGGAGTGAAAACTGTCCAGGTCTTATGATAATATGTGTGTGTATAAATAATCTTTATAACAAATACTTTATGCTACTGTCTCAGTTCTATAGAAGACTAGTTTATTCGGAAGTGTGTGTTAACTATTAAGAGCAAGATTGGGTTATTATTTTGAGAAAATACAAATAATTTATCCTCCTTGTAGCTCTTTAATTTTAAACATTTGTGTGCCATTTAAAATATACAGAATTAGTTACAGGTGGATCTGTGATATGTACCTAGCATGTCTGTTTCAGAACCCAGAGACTGACTGTACTGTCTTTTAGTGTGTATTTGTTAAAAAGACATGCTTGCTATGGGCCTCCCTGGTGGCGCAATGGGTTAAGCAACGCACTATGAAGCAAACTGCAGTCACTGCAGCACGAGTTCGATCCCTGCTGCCGGCCAGAGAGGGGACCCACATGGCGCAACAGACCTCTCCTGCCTCGCCTACTGCTCCCCTCAGCAGTGTATTTCAGTCAGTCTGCCTATTCTGCTCCCCGCTCTGTCTCTGGTGAATCCTCTCACCCCCCACACCTCTGGCCTGAACCCCAGCTCTTGTATGCATAAATAAATAAATCTTTAAAAAAAAAAGACATGCTTGTTAAAATAATATTTTCAAACCACAAAAATAATTTTCTGTCACATCTGTATTTTCTATATCCCTAGAAACTGGATAAAGCATATAAATGACTATTACAATGTATGTGGTTCTTAGTGTGAAAATGGGTACAATGAATTGTTACAGGAGGTAAGAGAAGAAAGCGGCTTTTCAGTTGGGTAAAGTGAAATGATTAGGTGAAGGAGTTGGCATTAGAATATTTGATCTATACATGTAGAAATGGACATGTGAGGAGACATTTCTGGCTGCGTGAAATGCATCAAGTAAACCATTTTGCTGGAATGTGCATTGTGTGAATAGGAAAAATGGCCAACAGGGTTAAAAAACACTACGTGGAAACATTAATGGATCTTCCATTTCATAATAATTTAGTGTGTTATGGAATGTAAATGAAACATCTGGACAGATGCCTAAAAACCTAGAAAGGTACTCCCCAAAGTATCTTGAGTTGGCAATATGTTTTAGATTTATGGATTGAAAGTTGTATTCATCAAGGCATATATTCAAATGCAGAGGAATTTGAGCTGGAATTTGGGTAAATTACCACTAGGTGGCAGCAGATGTGCTGATTTCATAGTCCAGATGCCATAAATTAGAAATGTGTGTTAGAACCAGTTCAAAGGTCTAAGTTATTTCGTACTTTTATGTGCATCTAGATTTGTTTGTCTAGCACATAATTATATCAAGGTTCATATTTGTGTAAGATAATCCATGTCCAGCAATGCAGCATTGTATATTTACAGAAACAGTACATCATATTTCCTTGCCATATATTTTATTCTTAGAAGTACAATGCACAGGGATAAACATTAATCCAGTACAGTGTTTGGAATACTACAAATAATCATTTCCAACAGATTAGAAACATAATATGCTTATCTGGAAATCTTGTGGCTGAAGAAGTGAGGCTGAAATTTGGGTTAATTAAGATTGAGAGGGTTTGGGGAGAGGTGCAAACTTGGTTTATTCACAGATAGTGGGTGGAATCTAAGTCTTCAGATTGTAGGAAGATCTGCCTCTTCCCCTTTTATTATCTGATTTAATACTCCCAAAAACCCTTTGAGATAGAAAGTATTATCCCTATTTAAATATAAGGTGACTTACAGAGCTTATGCAATTATCGAATTTATATGCACAAGTACAAATAACACAAGTACAAGTAACAAATCTCTGATTTTAACTCTTATCAGGTTTCATTTTCAATGTTATCATCTACCTACTTCAGAAACTCATTGGCCTTTGCTTGCATCAAAGCAGAAGTGGGGGTGATAATTTTCTATATTGGTTAATTAATCATTGTATTTTCCCAACAATTAGATTGTGAAAAATTTAACTGCAGAAAGTTGAAAGAATTTCACCGGATACCTTTCATATATCTACAACCGAAATTCCACAGTTAACATTTTATCCTACTTACTTAACTACCTATTTACTCATCTCTTCATATCCCTACCAAAATATTAATTCAATCTTAAATGTATTTCTCAGTAAATTGCAGGCATCAATATACTTCACTTCTTGCCACACAATGGAGTTCAATAAATTCACTTCTGATCACATAATGGAGGCAATATTGGTTTATAGACTTGTTAAAAATTTGAAATAAATCTTGCATACAATGAAATGAGTCAATCTTAAGTATATTGTTTAATAATTTCAGACAAATGCATATAGATACAAAATATCACTTCAGATACAAAATATCACTCTCAGGCCAAAACATTCTCTATGTTCCTTTCCAGATTGACTTCAACCCACCCACCCCCCCTTGGGCTCTCTTGCCCCTCCCAGATACCATATATCTGGAGTCTTTATCTATATCCTTTTTCTCCTAAAATAAACTTTTCTTTCTAAGACAAAAACAAACAAACTAAAAACCAAAAAAACCCAGATGTCCCAGTACACCATCATTCTGTTTTTGTTTGTTTGGTTGTTAATTTAATCAGAACTCAGTATTGCCTATTTTAGAACTTTAAACAAATGGAATGAAACAGTATGACACCATGCAATTTTGTGTAAGACTTACGTCACTCAGAATAATGTCTTATGAGAGTTATTTATTTTGTTCTATGTGTCAGTAGTTTATTCCTTTTTTTTTGTTGATAGATAGAGGGATGGTTTTGTCTATTATGGAACAACTATAATTCTTACAATTTCTCATTTCTTTTGAGTGAATACATAGGACTATAACTTCTGGATCATTGGGTAAGTATAGATTAAATTTTACAAGAAGTTGTCAGAACTTTTTTTCAAAATAGTTGTACCAATTGGTTAACAATGTTTGAGAGTTCTGGTTGCCTCACATTACCAAAGCTGGATGTTGTCAGTCTTTAATTTTTGTCTTTCTGGAGGTTGTTTTGTTATTTCCTTACTGAGGAAAAGAGACTTAACCCATCAACTTTCGCTGAAGACTCTGCTCCATTTGAGTCAACTTCAGTTATGTGCTTACTTTACATTTTTTGTTATAGAAGGTAAATGTTCCTCAAGTTCCTCATTCATATTTTTTTTTCTGCTTCTCCAAAAAACATTCATTTTTCTCCTGAGTTCTCTGACTTCAGCTTAGTTTATTTCTACTAACTGGCTCTGTGCTTCCTCTTTAATGCAACAGATTTTCTTTTGATTAATTTAACTCAGTTGCAATTGTTCATTTCTTACCATTAGCAGTCAGAAGAGAGGATTCATTTATGCAAGTTTATGTGCCCAAATTGGAGAGTATTTAAATAGGAAATTCTAACAGACATTTCAGAAGAATTTCAGGCTCAAATTTTTAAGTTATGTAGGCATGAGTTCCTTTTGTTTGCAATGCAATTGTTGGCCCTGGATACAAGGATTATTTTATGGTGAAGTTATGACTAGAAGTTACTTGATCAGATGAAGTTTGGTAATATGTGGAGAACTAATAAGTGAAAGGGTAAAATTGTACATAGCAGGATTGGTTTGTTTCAATTTGGCAAGATTCAGATGAGCCTAAGAGCAAGATGGAGGGGGTGCTCAGTATTAAGGTTTGTGTTTGTTATCCCATCGTATTTGTAATTCATTGTGAGTGAGGAAGGTTCTTTGTTTCCTGCTTGCCTAACACTTACAATAAAAATCGGTTAGAAGCCTTCTTGAGAGAGCACTATTGAGATTTAAATATTATTTCTTTTTTTTTTTTAATTTATATATGCATACAAGAACTGGCATACAGGCCAGAGAGGTGGGGTTGAGATGATTCACCAGAGACAGAGTGGGGAGCAGAACCGGCAGATAGACTGACTAAAACTCACTGCTAAGGGGAGAGGCAGGAGAGGTCTACTGCACCATGTGGGTCACTCCCTGGGCAGGGATCGAACTCATGCTGCAGTGGCTGTGGACGTTTCATAGTGCGTTGTTTAACCCCTTGCACCTAAATATTATTTCTTTATGTCACTAATGATACTTACAGTATTTTATGCTGTGCCAGTGATTAAAACAGTTTTAACTAATTCCAAAAGGGCATGTTCCTCTTTTGGAATAAGAATTTTTAAAATGACATTTAGAGGAGATTTCATAATATGGACTGTAGATTTAGTAATGTTCAAAGATGAAATAGCACAAATAGATTTCTATTTTTACTAGGGAGACATTTCTCAACAACTTATGCTTCTGTCCACATTCATTAAAAGAAAAAAAAGAAACATGACAACTTGTTGGTGTGAAATCCTGACTTGAAGTCAAGAAAATAATCTCACTAACAAAAGGAAAAAAAAGAAAAAGTCTAGAACTAAATGAGTGGTTAATGTACAATACAACGTGTTACAAGGAAGATAATACTAATGGAGTCACAGAACAAGGCTTTGAGTATGAGAACAATCTCACATTGTTACAAGACAGGGAGGGGACACCCCAAACCCCCAAACTTCCCCACTCAAAATTGGTTCTGCCATCCTCTGCATAAAAACAAAACATACTCTAATGGGTAAGACTTTCAATGGAACTTGAGTACAATTAATGTGCAATAAAGAACAGGGAAGAATGGAAAAAAATAGAGTTTCCAAATCAAGCACCTGAAGTTACCCATCCCCTCCTGGGTAAATGCACAGCCAAACATGGTTGGCCCAAAGCAGGGCTTCTGAGGCCTGAAAGCCTGCCACAAGTCTAAGGCACCTGCTGGTGAGGGCCCGTACAAAAGGGTCAGAAACAGCCAGACAAATCTGGAAGGAAAATCAAAATCAAGATCAATGCTGCCATTCTTAACCTCTCCAAGTGTCTCTCACCCACTTCTGTTTCAACCAGTTCAGGATGAAAAAGCAGATGCAGCTTCTTTACATGTCTTTCTGCTCCATGTGTTTCCTCCAGGTCTCCTTCGGGCTCTCTATCCTTCTTCCTTTCTTCTCCAGTCTCCCTTCTAGTTTCTTCTCCTTCTTGCTCAGTTCCATCCCCCCTGGGGTTGGGCAGGTTACCTGAAACCTCTCCTTTTCTTGGGACCACCCTGTTAAACATTTCAGTTAGGTGATGTTGAGCAAGAATTTTTTATTCTCTGAACCTCATAAAATAAATTTAAAAACTAAATGACATTCTACAAAATTTTGTTATTCGCCTACCAACCCTGGAAAGTTTTACCCTCCCCCAATCCATTTTACAGACGTGGAAACTGATGGTATTTATCTGTTACTCATTCAGAAGGCACAGCTCATTTACTGATGAAGCTGAGGCCAGCGGTTAAACTGTGTGAACACAGGTGAGGAAGATTCCAAAGGTCATTAACATTTCCACATAGAGCACCTAACAACCAGTTACTTGGAAATTAGTATGTGCTCAGTAGTTACAAATTTCCTAAATAGAAGAGAGGGAAAGAGAGTGAAAGGGAGCAATGGAAAGAGGAAAAAGAAGAAGAAAAATATGAATATATATTTAATGCCTAAATATAAAAATATGTTGGTATTAATATATACTGTTGAGATATGCATATATGTGTATATAGTATAGATGTATAATATGTACACAAAACACTTATTAATGTTCTTTTATAAAACAATGCAATCACTGTAATTCAGATATTCTAGACTTAGGGTGCCTTAAATGCATGGGTGTTAGTGAATAATTTGTAACTTGAAATAGAAAAAAAGTGTGGTTGTTTTGACTTGGCTAGTTCTGAAATTTAGCATTTCCTTCAGTTATACATGTAGATAAGAAGTCACCAATATGATTCACTGGTATTTTCATATCAAATTATAGTTCCACATATACTCAAATCTTGTAAATGTCCATGAATACTTCAAATAATGGTAGTTATTAGATCTACCACTATATTTTATTATTTAATGCATTAATGACAAAGTTACTGTAGTACTATGTAACACATTTCCAATATTTAGAAGGTCTATTTCAATGTAACAGGTTTCTTTGTAATCCTATGTATTATATTTTATGCATTAAAAAATATACAGGTATGGATACACAAGACTCCCACAAGGAGGAAAATATGCAATAATAGTATTAGAACACAGAAGAGTTCCTAGTATCTGTTCACAGTCAATAACCATTCAAAGCTAATCATTGTTCTAATTTCTATCATCCTGGTTTTATCTGTTTGTGAAACAAAAGACCCATAGTCCATATAAGTCCATAATACATTTTATTTATTTATTTTTAAAAGATTTAATTTATTTCTGCATACAAGAGCTTGGGTATGGGCCAGAAGTATGGGGGTGAGAGGATTCACCAGAGACAAAGTGGGAAGCAGATCAGTCAGATCAAATGAAACACACTGCTGAGGGAGCAGTGGGTGAGGCAGGAGAGGTCTGCTGCTCCACGTGGGTCCCCATACATTTATTTTAGTACCTAATTTCTTTGGTACAAATTTATGGAAAAGCAACTCCTTCACTATATATTCATCAGAAGTTGAATTCTCCAAAGACAGAGATGAGAGAGTTTGGACAGCAGGGAGGTAACGCTAGAACCCTGTGAGGAGAAGGGATGTGAAACTGGGTCAGACAGAAAAATGTTGAACTGTAATGCAGACTTGACAACGCCACCCGCGGGCACTGCCACAAGAGTGGCTTGCATTGAGTAGAAATGGATAAATCTGCAGTCCACCTCTTTTAGTGCCCAAGTGTGGGCAGTTTATGAAGAGAAAACCTAGACCATGCAACTCTTTGCAACTGAGGCAGACCTGAAAGAGTTAGAGAGACTGTGACCAGTGAGCCCATCTTAGGGAAGGATTAAAAAAGAGAAAAAGAAAAGAACTGAAAATAAGTTATCTGAAAATGGGATTAACTTTTCACTACATTCAGATGTTTTAACATTATGTAGGTTTTAGTTGCCTGGCTTTATAAGTCAACATCTGGGTGTGCCACAGCATGTCACTACTATAGGTGTTGCTTCCTGTCAGCATCACAGTTAACCCATTGAGCTCCATTTACTCATCCAGTTTTGAAAACTGGATCTTGGTGTCATATTAACACATTTTGGATGTATAGTATTCATTGTATGAATGAATTCTCAGTTTTATACTTCTTCAGGAATGCTCTATTATTTAAATTTTTTTTGCATGTTCATATTAATTTTAGAATTACTGTCTGCAAGAATTTAGTACTTAGGAAGGGCCACCCACCAGGGAAAGGGTATCAATATTGATAGAGAAAGTGATGGGGGCTACAGCGGTCTCCCACTTCTCTCCATGAGCTCTAAAAACAACTGAAAATCTTGCCCTGGCTAGCCTAGCACATTTTTTTTTAATGTATATTTTACATCATACTTCCTTTTTGTACAATGTAGAACATAGCAGACATTGTAGCAAAGCTTGGTTTGCATAGGGAATAATTTGCAAATGTTTGTGGTTTTGTGTAATATTGTTATAAGGAATATTTCTTAGAGTTTATATACTAAAGAAAATCTATATTCTATATGACTATATATATATTCACATATACATATAAATAACTTATAGACAGACACACACACCCTTTCACCTCTGAATTTCTATTCTGTAAGCTACTTACTCTATTGGGAAAATAGTGTTTACTAATACATTTTTTACTCACTCTGGTAATGTAACTTTGGTGGAAATTGTGAACAGAAGCCTACAGAACCCAAAACAATAATGAATGTAGTTAGCCATTTCATGCCCCAGTGCCTACAGCTAAAAACATGTACTAAGAAAAGTAAATGATAGTGCAGACTTCCTTTCTACAGTGTCATTTCCAGTTGGGGAATGTAATTATGTTTAATTGAGTTGAGGCACATTATTACACTGACACATGTCTCTCTTGATTGTAAATAAGAAATCTGTGGTATTTTATGATGGTGGAAAAATGCTTTCAATTTTATGGGGTAAAAGTATGGCAACTTGTGCAAGTTGACTCACAATTATAGATGATTAGAAAAGATCTTTGGTATTAGTAGAAGGCACTCTGACAATTAATGAAAGTGTAGGTAAGGTAAATAAATATGCATGTAACATACAAAAATCTATGCAAACACATGATATGAGAGGAAATGTGGAATACTAAAAGACAAATAGTTGGAGATACTGAAGACCTGAGTCTAAGTTCTAAAATCACAACCACTAGTCATATTTGGAGAATTTAGTCAATTAACTTATCAAAGAACTGAAGTTGGTCAAAGTGTACTTTAAACATAATTGCTATAGGCTTGTGACTAAATCATAGTTCATACATAAAAGAGACTGTGTTCTGAGAAATACATTAATGTTATTGGCAATCATTTAAATGACTCAAAAATACATTATTTGTGGGAGAGTGTAGATGACATATGATGATTGTGGTTTTGGTATGGACCAAATATACCTATTTTTTTATGTTGTTTTTCATATCACCTTATTTTTCCTAGTCAGGATTACATCAGTTGCATTTTCATCATAAAGACACATTGATATACATAGTTCATGTGCTACATAAACTTACCAATTGTAATTTTTTTATATGAAAGCTAGGATGTAAGTTACTAAACTGGAATTTCAGATTGTCAGCTTTCTGTGTGTTAGGTGTGGGCTTCAGAGCTAGACACACCCACACACAATTAGTCAGTTTTGATAAACACAGAGCCTGAGTATCAACTGTCTCACCTAATTGCTTCATTCAACTGGCTACTGGGATATGCATATTGATTCTCCCGCACTTACTATCGCAACTAATAATTCTCTAGCTCTGGCTTGACCTTTGGACTTAATTCTAATTTTGAAAGTGAATGATTTTAAGGCCATATTGAAAAGAATTCTGAGGCCTTGTTAGAAAAGTTCTGTGGAATCAGTAAATGGGAAGAGCTGTAGGCATGGGAGGTAGACACAGCCATTCCTGCTACCTTTATTGGTCCACAAATCACAGTGAGTGTAATTGAGTATAATGATTTAAAAAAATTATTTTTATTTATTTATGCAAACAAGAATTGGGGTGTAGGCCAAAGGTGTGTGTGTGGTGGGGGAGGGTGTGGGGAAGTGAGAGGATTCACTAGAGGCAGAGTGGGGAGCAGAACAGATATACTGAAATACGCTACTGAGGGGAGCAGTGGTGAGACAGAGAAGGTCTGCTGTGCCATGTGGGTTAACTCCCTGGCTGAGGATCAACTCATGTCACAATGGTTGATGATAGCTTAATAGTGCTGAGACTTAACCCCTGTGCTACCAGGGAGGCCCTGTAAAGATTTTTGAAGTGAAAAATACATCATTCACATATGGCAGAGACATGCCCTTTAACTGAATAGCATGACCTTGTTGTAAAGCATGTCAGTTTGATGCAATTCTTATGTTCTTTATTCTTCTCAACAGTCAATGCCCCAAGAGCCTCATTCTTTTCTATATAAGAGAAAAAAAAAAAAAAACTGACAAAACTTTAAATAGCATTTAGCATTTCTTTAATGTCTCTCTAAGCACCAATTGTTCCCTTAGTTTTCTAAAGGAGGTTTCAGAAGCAAAGTTGCCAAACTACACAGGTGCTAAAGAGTTAGGATTCTGTGCTAAAGTAAAAAGATCCAATTTCATTAGGCTTGGTAAATATACAGAGTTTGAGACAAAGAAAATCTACATTTCAAACCTCCCATTCCTTAATTCAAAAGCTGCTTTTGTTTTCTAACAGCTAAAATAGAACATATCAAGAGACTTTTTCTCAAGAATGAGGATGCTCAGATAAAAGTATTAAAAAGCACATCAACTTGATAACAATGATCGTAAAAAGTAAAATATAAGGAGATTCCATAACAGTTATATCTAGTAACTTACTAGGAGACTAATAGGGGTTTTATAAGATTCATCGTTATCAACAAGGTGTTTACTTATATATTAGGTATACAAAATATATGTACTATATTATTGGGGAAGGATTAACAACAGAATTACAAGTACATGAGAGGAAAAATGGTCTACAATTGGTATTCAACATACAAATAAAAGTTACTATGAAAACTTGCAAATTACTTTTAAATAATGACTTTGAAAGTGTTTCTCAAAAGGACCTCAATCCTGTTTCTTTCATTCATTCTTCAAGAGTCATTAGCTACTGTGTGTCAAGTGCTTTGCCAAGCATTGGTTCCTGGCTTCAAAATAGAAGTACAAACTAAATTTAACATAAAAAATAAATCTTATTAATGATGGAGGATAAGAATAGAGAAATCAGAAGGGAGGTGCCATAAGAACGGAAACCTGGCTCACACAGTGCCAAGAGCTGGAGGTGAGGGTAGACGGGATTAACAGTCATCAACCCAACTATAGGAACTAAGATCCTTAGAAGGTGTAATGCACCAGTGTTGACTCAAAGGATTCGTATCCCAAAAAATGAGCCCCCTTTGTAGGAAGTCAGGGGCATATATACACTTACAGTTTCTACAAGATCCCCGGTGGGTTTCCACTGGTTACAGTACATGATCAGCTATGACGTGACTACATACCAAAAGGTGAGTCATAGATTTGCATACCAAGGAGTGAGTAAGGGTCAGGAGTCATGGGACCCCTTACGTCCATTCTACCTCATGGCCATATATGGTCTATCAGGGACTAAGTTGCATACTAAGTTGGGGAAAGGTAGTTACTAAGGTCCCCAGGCTGCTTAACTCAGCAGTTAAGCTTACTATGCTTCAGTATCAGACTGCTGTAGGGTGTGTCAGGAGCTGAGACCTGAAGGCAAAGATATGGAGATTGAAGGCCACTGTAGAAATCTGGCCCCTTTCAAATTCTACATAGTTTATTCAAAGTCAACAGCAAACAAACCACTCCATGAAGGAGTGAGCCCCTCCCAAAGAGAAGAAGGCTATATCAGGGCAGTCTCTGCACTGTCTGTGGAGAGCCATCTTACTGCCCACCTGTGACTATGCAGGTGCTTCTCCTCACTAACTCTCTCCTCTGCAGGGCAGCAGCCTCCTGCCTGCCTCTAACCTGTACCCTACGGGGCTTCTCTTCACTGATCTCGCTCAGCAGACGCAGCTCTCCTCAAGGCCGCCTGCCTGCAACCATCCAGGCCTTTCTCAGCAAACTTGTCCCTTTCAGGGCAGCTCTTTCTGCCTGTTTGTGCCCATGCAAGTGTCTTTTATTCTTCTATCACTTTCCCTAATAAACCGTCTCTTTTAAGTACAACTTACATGTCTGTCTCATGGAAAATTCTCCTGGGAAACACATATTGTGCCACCAAAGGAGGAGCTCTGGTGAAACCTTTCCCAGAGTGAACCCAAGAGCCCTGCTCTCCAAACCAACCAACTCTAAAAAACGACATCGTCTGGCATATATAAAGCACGTTTGAAAATATTGGGAGCACCGAATCCTAACCACTAGACAACCAGGGAATAACGTGTGAAAATATTGAGAGGGAGCAATAAGACTTCTGAAGAGTTATCATTTGCATTATGGGGTAAGTTGTAGGGTATGTAAAAGCATTACAGGGGTGTGTGTGTGTGTGTGCGCATGTGTGTTTGGGGCATTCTTAAAAGAAGGGGAAGCAAGTGTAAAAATAGCAAGAGAAGATTTGGAGTGTTTGTGGAGCTGTGTGTCCAGTGCTGCTATTATGTAGATAGCAGATATGCAGTTGAAGCTAAAAAGGAGAAAAGAATTATATCATGAAAGGTTTTAACATGTGGAATAAGTTGTGGGCCTTCAGGTTTTATTTGTGGACAACGGAATCACTGACAATTCTAATTAAGTTAATTTGATTATAAGAATTATAATTTGATTAATTATAATTTGACTATAAGAATTTAACATTGTGGGGTAAGTTGTAGGCCTTCAGATTTTATTTGTGGACAACGGAATCACTGACAATTCTAATCAAATTAATTTGATTGTAAGAATTATATTTCAGAGAGACCATTTTGTTGTTTCTGAGAATAATAAGTGAGCAATACTGTTGGCTAGAGATAGATTGATCAGCCTGGCAATGGCCCTGGGAAGAAATGATAAGGCCTAAGCAATGGCACAAAGAGTGGGCAGGGAATCTTGGGAGGAAAGTGTGCCCTGAACACACTCTACAATAGGTTTTATGGACCCCATCCCCACTCCAGACCTAAGAGATCTAAGATACCAAAGACTGTAAATCCCATAATGTCATCATCACTGAAGAGAGGATTGCTGGGAACTGAGGGTGGAGTTAAGCAGACAGGTTTGGTATGTAACCAGACATGTGGGCCTTGTGGGTGCTTGGTTTTTATTTGACTGTCAGCATTCCAATGGGGGCTCCAGATCAGCAGAACTAGTTGGATGCATTCACCAATTTATCTTTCTCTTTTCCCTGAGTTATTTATTTCTTCATTTTGTAAATAAATCCTTTAATACCCTTTTGTGTATACTTATGATTGAGTCTCATTATATAAGTACCTTTTAAGGGCCTCTCTGGTAGTCCAAGGGGTTAAATTGCAGTCACTGCAGCACAAGTTCGATCCCCAGTCAGGGAGCTAACCCACCTGGCACAGCAGACCTCTCCTGTCTTGCCTGCTGTTCCCCTCAACAGTGTATTTCAGTAGATCTGTCGGTTCTGCTCCCCAGTCTGTCTCTGGTGAATCACTCAACCCCCTGCATCTCTCGCCTATACCCCAGTTCTTGTATGCATAAATAAATAAATGTTTAAAAAAAAAGTCCATTTTTAAGTGCGCAGATGAGGACCCACAGACAGACCAAAGTATTTCACACTGGGGTTACCCTATAACTAGGGCCCCTGGCTGAGCACTGGGGTTGAGTTTGGAAGTTGTATAAATGAAGTTACCCTCACCATGGCACAGGGGGAAGGAAGAGATCTGGAGAAATTGTCATTTCATTTTGGGCATTTGAGATTGAAATACCTGTAAGGCATCCAGGTAGAAAAGTCTGCTACAACATTTTTTAGTATATTATTAAATAAAGCAAATTAAAATGCAAGGAAACACATTGAATAACATTAAAACTTTAACCCCTATCAGAAGGGAAAAAAAAATCCAACCAGTTTGATTTTATTGAATGTGTGGTTTTAAATGTATATTGTGTTATTTGTCTTGCTTTGTAACCAAGGAAATTTAGATTAAGTTATCATCGAATTAATGTTCTGCACAAGCAGCTACATGCACTCTTCATCTCTGTGAAGATCACCAAAAGTTAAAAGTTTAAGGTAATTTTGTCATTTTAACAGTAGAAATAAGACATTTTAGGGTAACTGTGAAAAACACTGTCTCATTCACTTTGAAAGTGATGTTCCTGAGTATCTATTCAAAAGCTTCCCAGAAGAATTTAACTGTTTTAAATACCATATCAAGGTATGAAAGACAATTATGTAGTATTTTTATAATTCCTATACAAGTTGCATTTTTAAAGGTAAGCTGGAATGCTAAGAGAAGGCGCAAGTGGCAGGGCATTGCAATGTACATGCAAAAGCAGTAGAGGTTAGCAGAGGGCAGCAGGAGAGCACATCTGGATTTAAATCCACATCTTGCTTTCACCAGTTTTCTGCCTTCATTCACTGAACAGTTAGTTAGTTGTAGCTTTATTCCTTCCTGCAGATATCTAACTACCACCCCATGAAGTCTAAACTTTTCAGGAAGGAACTTACAGGTTAAAATGAGAAACAAATATATAGTAAGGCCCCTAAAGAAGAAACTGATAATGGCGGTATTATAATATTCCTTAGGGATCATTCAGTCTTTGAAAATAATAATCTAAGTTTGTTACAAAATTTGTTATGAGAAGGCATAGGAGGCTGGTTTGTCATTCTGTCACTAGAGGACAGTAGAAAAAGTGTATAAACATACAAAGTCATAGCATAGCTTTCTGGAATGAAATCCTATCTTGCAGAAAGATGCTATCCAAGGACACACATAAATAAAATTATGTTAGGGTCAATATTCTGAATAAAAAAATAAGCATTAGAGGGCTATTGAAATTCTTGATCTGGTAAATATTTAGATAATATATCATGGACAAACTCTCTGGAACTAGCTCTTCTTTAAGGAGTAATCTGTGTTGACAATGAAAAGCCCCTCAAGTCATCATCAAAGCTTTAGCTCTGCCCACACAGGCTAGGACATGATCAGGGAGAGCAAGGGACTGCTCCCCGCCTAAGAGTGGCTCCAGTTTCCTCAGGGTGTTTTAGATATTTTCTTGCATCTCAGCAGCTCAGCTTGGCCGAGTATGCTTTGCCTTTGCATGAGATAAGTGTTGAATCAAAGCTTGCTAATCAAACCTAGGCATCTCCCCTGGACTTTGTTCCTTCTTTGGCCACATCTCAGCTTTCATTTTTGGCCAATCACTAAACTTCTCTCTAAGTCAGTTGACTGGGGAAGGTTTCCTGGATTCAGAAATTCCTGAGAACCCTTTAACATCCTAAGTTATATATTTAGCATTCTCACCTTTTTAGACATGTTTGTGTCCTTCCCTTCAAAGGAGATAAACTATTTAAAACATCTATCACAAGAGTAGACCTTTGGTTAACTTCAACAAATAATTGGTTCTGTGCTCTTCTCTCTGCCAGGTCTAAAGGTCTGTGACTATTATCTTTTCATTCATAGATGGGAATTTTGGAGGAATCCTGTTGAAAGAGACATTTTTAGTGTATGAGGTTATTTTTGTTACCTACAATATAACTACTAGATATAGAAATGTCTTAATGTCGTTGGGACAAGGTAAACGATGTGCCCCCTTATTGCAAAAGAAAAAGCCACTGTAACTACATGTCTGAGGGATATTTGGGTGGGGTGGGGGCGAAACAAACTGATAAGAGGCAAGTTCTAAAAGGTTTCAAACATTTCTCCCAGAGACAAAGCTCTTAGTGTGAAAGATCTTTAATTGGTAGAGAAAGAAGGAAAGGGAAGACAGGGGAGGAGAGGGGAGGACAAAGAAGAAAGGATTTTGAGTAACAGCAAACCCTAAAAATGACTCATCTTCTTGTGGGCAAATGCTCAGCCAAATAGGTTTGGTCCAAATCAGGACAGCTGAGGTCTGAAATCTTGCCGCAACTCTAAGTCACTTGCCAGCATGGAACCACTACCAAGGGGCAAAGTAGGTACCAGAGAGATGGGACAGAAAGGAATACTGGAAATTCAAAATGGAACATATAATCCACCAAGAGATCAAGATGGCAGCTGCCATGTTTGTGCCAAATGCTCAAGTCCCAGGAGCAGCTCTTTCAGGCGGTCTCTCAGGCATATGTTTCTTACCCAATTGTCTCCCCTCCCAGTCACTCCTCCAAGTGTTTCTCCCTTCCTTCCATGTCACTTCAAATTTTAAATCCACTCGCCCCTTTCCAGCTGCCTTCTATTCGATATAACATGCTGGAATTGTGGTACTTGGCAGCTGCGTGTAAGTGGGGGCAGGGAAAATAGCACCTTTCCCTGGGCTTTGAGGCTTCTGTCCTTCTCACAGAAATTCATCCTCACCAGCATTACAAGAGGATTCTACCTTTTCTAAAATCACTGAAATGAATGAATATGTACCCTGTGTGTTGAACAAATTTGTTAAAAATATTCTTCTTGGTTGAGTCTGTAATAAAATTAAAGAGAAATGTTCTGATTTTAATTATATTCAATTATAAATTATATTACGCAATTAAATTATATGCAAACTCTTGTCTTTATAAAGTACCCAGTTACCCTGTAGTTTCCTGCACTTTTAAATGTTCACTTTGTTAGAATTAGCATGTATTGTCATCTTTACTCCCAATGTGATGAGATGAAAACAGCTCCGGTGTCTGAATCATTTATCCATTAGTGACAGTGAAGTAAACGCACAGAGAAAATAGAATTAAGAAATTAAGTGTTTTAATTCCAACAGAGGAAAAATGACAGATTGGTTTTGGAATAGCTGCTTGACAGGGCATAGATATGATGCCTCTGATGAATACAGACATGACATTTTAGTACTTTCCGACTTTATAAGTAAGTGGTGAGTGTGTGTGAGTGTGTGCGCGAACATGCCAGATCTTCTTGTGCCCATCATGAGAACAGAGAGAAGACTTGACCAAGCTGGGTTACCTTCTTCCTGCTAAGGGTCTCCTTTCCATCAGAAGGATCATTCACTTAAGGTACAGAGGTCATTCACTGCAAAGGTCATTCACTCAAGTGTAGAGATTTTTTTCTTCAACTGAAAAGATGTCCCATGCTTCTAGACCCTGTCTCTCCCACTTTTATTCATGATTTTTTTTTCAAGAATGAATTCCTTTATACATAAATAATTATAAAGGACTTTCAAGGATATGTCTTTTTGGTAAATGTGGTCACACCATGAAAGGGATATAAACCATGTTTAAACTTAAGTCCAAGAAAGGAGCTTCCCTAGATATTCCCATTCAAGCCAGGTGGATAACTAACAGATTACAGCAAACTACACATTTTTGAGGGCTCAAATTGCAAACTAGACACTGACAATAACAATAGTGAATTCTAAAACGAGGAACAGCATCTTTCCCATTAGGCAAGGACTATCACTATGACTCTCTAAGGTACAGAAGCCAAGACAACTCTTGATAGTTCTCTAATACTCCAGGACCAAAGTCTTCATAGACCGGTCTACAAGCATCTCACAAGCATCTCACAATGATGTCCCACCCAAACATGACAGCTTCCCCCTGCCTCTGCTAGCACCCTGCACATCTGCATTCCATTCCCAAGAAACACTCACCAACCCAACTCTTCCTTCCCTGAGTTTTGCTTTGGCTGCTTCTTCTGCCCAGAATATCTTTTCCTAATTCAAGACTTGCTCAGCTGTCAATTCTGAAATCAACAGCTGTTAGGGACGTTCTTCTTCCTATTGCCAGGTAGAAGTAAGTTCTTTTCCCTTTCTATTCCTATAGCTCTGCACTTACCTACACATGGTACTTAACACATTGTATTTCTATAAAATGTGCATAGTTTCACCAATGCCAAACATGTCGCATGGTCTGATGTATGTCCATCTCCTCTATAGCCAGTTAGTTTAGTTCATTGTATTCCCACCTTCACAATTCAGGGCCTGGGATACAGTAGCCATTAAATAATAACCTGTATAGCTGAATATTCTCAACATAATTATTAAAGTATGTACCATGTGTGTGAGCAAAAGTCTTAGCCTTCACGTGCAAATGAAGTGATTTCTGCCAATTTGTAGTTTTTCGAAAAGGGGAGAGGACAGTGTTGCAAATAATTCATTTCTTTCTATGTCCCAAACTAATTGTGTTTTATTTTTAAACTCATTTTAGAGGAGTATGCCTTTATACACAAATTTATTTGTTGACTCTCAAGTCTATCTTAGAGTCAGTGTCAAGGCACACAGGTGTAAGGAGTTACTAGAAATAAACTTCACAGATAGAAACAATGGAAGGGATGACTCTAAACTGGCTGGAAAGTCTGCTTTACTTTAGCTCATAGAGTCATGTGAGTTGTGGAATGACATGGTTTATTATTAGAAAATTAGTATCACCTTTTTCATAATTAAAATAACTTGGAAGTGGATTGGGTTGGGGAATACTTAAAAGACATGGAAGGTAAGGTTGCTGAGGGAAAGTCATCTGGCTAGATGGTTAGATGTGGAATATGATAATTAGAAAGAGGCAAATTGAACCCAACTAATATGTATAGACATCAGCAATGAGACTCTGGCAATCCTGACTAACATTAATAAGAACTGGTATTTTAAACCAGCGTCAGAAGTATAAAAAGCAGGTAAGGTTTTGACACTATCTTCAGGGAAGATGCTCCATTTTTGCAAAACAGAGGTGTCTATCTCTTTGTGGGAGAAGGCTCTCTTTCCGTGGGTTTGATGGGTGCTTCTGCCTCGGATGGAAAGCATCTCTACAGTCATTCACCATTTCAATGCCAGGCGTTACCTAAGTGAAGGTCTGAGTTGGATCTTTGGAAAATAGACAGTTTGACCAACAGGGAGAGCAAG
Source organism: Galemys pyrenaicus (assembly GCA_019455555.1). Classification (NCBI taxonomy): domain Eukaryota; kingdom Metazoa; phylum Chordata; class Mammalia; order Eulipotyphla; family Talpidae; genus Galemys; species Galemys pyrenaicus. The sequence goes on from JAGFMF010011796.1 coordinate 13,319,038, forward strand.
AAAAAAGTTCCAGAGTTACTGGAGGCTGGTTGGTTCTAGATGGTTTTAGTTGAAAGGAGGTGAAGAGCAGAATGCACAGGGCTGGGGGCTTGTTTTGCCACATAAAGGCAAAGAGGCTCTAGGGAAATGCCTGTGGTAGGTTGGCCTGCTGACCTGGGCCTCTCTGGAGAGAAATAGAATAGTTGCCGATAGGAACTTTAAAAAAAAAAAAAAATAACCTTGAAGTTATTTTCTAGGTTTCCGTAGGTGTCAAAAACTGACAGAGAGAATCTCCTGGGAACATTGTGTCTCTACCCTCATAAAGTGTTGATTAAAATGCATACACCAGTGTTTAGTGTCTCCCAGTGTGAGAATACCACAAGCAGCTTTCCACCAATTGTAAGAAACTGCTGTGTGTGTGGTAGGGAGGGTGTGGTTTATAGGGCACCCAGAGATATTTCCAAGAAAAACAGTTCTGCCCAACAGGTTTAGACACAAAGTCCTAGCTGCACAAATGAGTAAACCTGCCTGGTTAGGTAGGACAAGTACAAATGGTCACTATGATCCAGCAAAATCTGTCCACTTCAGTGTAGAAAAAGCAGGGGTGTCTTGGTTATTGGCAGTTAACACACAATGCACCCCCCATCTGTGTAGAATGCTAACTTTTCTCTCTCTGGTGTTACTTAAGTAACCTTAGAGTTTGTGGGATACCATTTCAGCCAGTAGCTCCAGTTCAGAGTTTTTATAATGATAGGTTTCTACTAAAAGAATAAGCTTACCACATTTACTCACCAAACCCTCATTTACCATATGAGAATTGAAGCTATAAATTGGACAAAGAGAAAAAAACTAGATATTTTAAATCTGTGAATCTGCTATCTGTACATAATTTCTATCATTCCCCATTTAATTTTTTAAAGCAATAAAACATGTAGATCTTCAATTTCTTTCTCCCTGCCTACCTCTTCTCCCCTCCACATACTTATATACATGAGCACATGCATATATGTGCATGCACACACACACACAGAGCACAAAGGTAGGGGGAAATAGTCCTCCCAGAAATATTTCTAATGGCACATTAAAAGGGAGTGCCTTTGGCTTTTAGACAAACACACCTTTTCCTGATAATAGATTCTCCCCAGACAGGTTTAGACAAAAAACTCAGTCACCAACTGATTACAGTAGGCAGAATAAGTTTATTTTGAATGTGTTCTACTGAATGTGTTTACCTGGTATTTCAAATCTTAAATGTAATTTTATAAAATTTTGTGACATAAATTTCAATTACACCCCCCCAAGTTACAGGGTAACATTAAATGGACATATAGGAAAATGCATTCTAAGAATATAGTAATTAATATTCATTCTTCTAATTTAGTGCACACATCTACACTAAGAATCCTGGTTTCATTTGTTAAATCCTGAGATGGTTTGTACATCCTTAACTTGCTTGGTAAATGTCATCTTTGTAGCTATGAAAATGGCCTATGATCTTCATTCTTCATTCAGGGGGAAGTGGGAAGATGGCTCAACTAACTGTATAGAATTTAAATAATTTTTTAAAAAGCAACTCATTGGTTATCTTTATTTGCTAACTCACAGTGACTACCATCTATGTGGTTAGGGCAGCAGCCATACTTTCTCTGCCTAGGTTCTTGCTCATGATAGATGAGGTGTTGAATTGACTACTGAATAAGTAGTCCATCACCACATGTATATATGTACATGCACACACACACACACACACACACACACAGCGCAAAGACTGGGGGAAATAGTCCTCCCAGAAATATGGTGGGTGGGAGAGCTTGTGAACACTACAGAAATTATAAACTTTAACCAAGAAGAGATAAAACATAGTAGTGACCAGGTCCAGACCCTAGTAAAATACTTATCTTCTCATAACCCTTAATTTCTCTGTAGAAATGCCCTATCTTACATTTCAGACTACATGGTTTCAATGGAGTGTTCTTTACCCCCAGCTTTAGGGGTGAAACTTGGATTGGTTCAAGCCAATCAGCATTTTATATCCTTTGAGCTAGAGTAATTGAGTTGAGGATTTACTTACACCCACGTTTGGGCAACGGCCAATAATTTCATTTCTTTGTTAGCAGAGAAAAGTTTCATTTCATGGACTTGAAGTAGAAAGTTTAACTCTTGAAGTCTTTAGGAAACCAAGAAAGGAGATCTTATCCAACAGTAAAAGTGATGTGTAGAAAAAAGTCAAGTTCAGAGATGTGGAGCATCAGGCCTTGGTGACATTATTGAAGTCTCAGATCAAGTCCCAGCTATTATTAACCTTATTCTTGGATTTTTCATTATGGGGCTTATCTTCATGATTGTGATTCTTTTGGAAGGATGATGATAAGTAAGACTGTGTCTTGACAGCTGTTAACAACATGAATGACTGGTATCTCAATTTCATTAATGTGAACGACTATATAGATATTTATATATGTGTGAGTATGTCTGTGTGCATATGTATCATATTTTAAAACAAAGAACTTTTTAGTAAATTAACAAATTTCTTAAGGTTTAAACAACTGGAAATTAGGTTGCTAATTCTGCACACAGAAATCCACACAGCATGAAAGTACAACCAAATTGCTTTAATGGTGAAAATAAGCCCTAAGAAGATCTGTATCTAAAAGAGGATTAAGCTGTATTAGGAGAGGAAGGCTGTGTTGATTAATAGAGACCCCTAGGTGGACATAAGCAAGTACCCAGAAGGAATCAAAATCATATTTTCTCATCTTTACTATTCAAGTATTTTGCTTTTTTTCATACCCGGTAGCTGGAGTTATCGGATTGTGTCCAAGCAAGTTAAAAAAAGTTGGATGATGAAAAATTGCAACCCATAGGCAAATAATTGTCATTTGCATTGACTTATAGTTTGGAAGCTGAGAATTTCAAGCGGCTCATAGTATACCAGAAAAGAGACTGGGCCAGCTCTTTACTGTATAGTATTCGAAAATAATTTTGAAAAATCTACTAAAGGAAATGTGACATCTCGTTTAGTCCCAGCAGCAGAAGCTGGAAGAAAAGTGTCAGTTATGTAATTCTTACTGTATGAATATGAAGTTTATTTCAAGATTCTCTCAGTGCCTCTTAATCAATATGCAGGATGCTAGTAATAGATGAACTGCTCAAAGGTTTTCTACATTTTATATTTGTTCCTAACATTTTTAGTATATCTGCTATTAAAATATAGCAATTGAACCTGTCTTGTGAAAAGTAATAAAATGAAAAAATAGATAACAATGTACATTAGCATTCTTTGTCACATTTTGTGACAACAAGTATCAGATGTTATCTAAGTATCTTAGTGAGGCCTCCCTGGTGGCACAAAGAGTTAAGTCTCAGCTCTATCAAGCTATCGCCAGCCACTGTAGCATGAGTTCCATCCCTGGCCAGTGAGCTAAACTACATGGTGCAGCAGACGTCTCCTGTTTCACCAGCTGCTCCCCTCAGCAGTGTATTTCAGTCAACCCACCTGTTATGTGCCCCACTCTGTCTCTGGTGAATCTTCTTACTCCTGTACCCTTGGCTTATAGCCCAGTTCTTGCATACATAAATAAATAAAAATAAATCTTTTAAAATGAATAACTTAATATAAATAGCTCCCAGTACCTTATTCATTGCAAAATCTTACCCTCTTTTCAAAACATAATGCTTCGAATCACCAGCGTCATTATGGGGTAAGCTTTCAGGTCGTCAGCTAGAACCTCTTCTAACCTGGATATATTTGCATGTAGCTGTTTCCTCTTAACTTCTTGCTATGAACTACTGGCATCTTAGGACATTTAGCGTCTATCCATGAAAACCAGGCACCATCTTTATGAGACAGGTTGGTATAAAGTACATTAGAATTTTTCAATTGCCAATATCGGTAAAATGAAATCTTAAAATTACATAATTCTGCAAACAGGTTATTGGAAATAGGGCAACATTAACCAAAGAAATATGGGTTATCTCTGGAAGTTTCTAATAGATAAAGAAATTCAAGGTGACAAAGAACTAATTACCTTTTGAACAAATAGAATGAGACCAGGAAATGAATATTGCTTTGATGCTTCATTTCCCTGACTTTCAGCTACTTTCCTGTGTCATGGATAAGTTGAAAAATAAACTTCCCATAAGGATGAAAAAATGCATGTTATCCTAGCCTCTAAAAGAGTCAATATCATGATCAAAGAGTAACTAAATAAGCTATAATAATAATTGGAAATTACATATACACCCAGTACATCTACTCTGAACTGGGGAAGACTGTTAATGTTTACCAAGCGGACATTGAAAATCTGGTGACTGCAGCCTCTGTACAAAAAGCTGATATGTTCTCTAGCTCTAGGCAAAGTCAGTCTCAAGGACTACTGTTCAAACCTGAAAAATAATTTGAGGGTGATTCCACTAAGGTTTTATTTAAGAGTCAAACCTTCCAACTCTAAAATTAAAACTGTAGCAATCATAAAACTGAGAGAAGATGTGATGGCTATTTATGAGCCATTTATTTTAAATGGATAACCCGAAGGGTTTTGCCAAATCTATTGCTCTTCAACAGTTCTATATGCAGTGGTGCTCCATTTATCTAGTAGTACCAGGAACTGGCTCATGCAGATGAATTTTCCAGATAACTGAAGCATCAGACCTGTTTTCTGAAATATATGATGTACCACACTGTTTTACAAGTAGAGAATGCTGTACATAATCATTTTTTTACCCCCTTAGAGGATAACTGAAACCATCATCAGACATTGTCCTTGCAATGACCTGGGAAACTATTGCTGTGTAAAAGACTGAAAGACTTTCCCCAGACCAAATGGATCCAATATACTTTTCTTCTGTTGTTTCGTTAGAGTTTGGAGGGTTTTTCTGTATTCTTTTTGAGTTTCTCTTTTCTAATATCCTTGTTTCTGATTTACTGACTTCTCATGTCTAAAACTTTTCACTTTGAAAATATTATCTCTTCTTTAGAGTATAGTACTTTGGTTTTATGATAGTTGTTTCAAAATGATACTCAACATCGGAGGTATTTTTTGTTTAATTCTAAGTTTATTGCTAGGTTCTAAATGGTTGAAGATGTGTGAAATTTCCATCTAAATTAGTCATAAGGGAAATATATTATTATTTTATATTTGGTAATTTGAAAAATAAGATAAGTTTCAGTACTATTTAAATCTCAACATGTAGAAATTCAAATTCAGAAATAAAAATAGTGATTTAGGAGACTACATCACATTCCACAAACAAACAAAATCTCATATTTCTGGGCTTCATGTAAAACTACAATAGGTATGCCTTCTTTATACCCTCTGTCATACATGTTACTTTTCTGTAAAATTTTGTCTATTATTCTAAAGCTGTTATTGTATCTATCACATTGTAATATTAAGTCACTATTATGGTATATTCTACATATTACACTGGATTGAATTCTAAAATACTAAAAAGGATTCTGAGCAAATTAATCCAAACAATAAACATAATTTAAAAACAATAAGAGAGTTTTGGTTCATGTTCCTTTCTCACTTGTATAATCTGAGTCTGGAATCTATTCATTAAAGAATATTTAGAGAAAACAACAGTCAGACTCAGTCTCCTAAAGCTTGAGGCTTCTGCACTGTCTCCATAGATTAAAATCTCTTTAGGAGAACTGCAGACTATGTGAAGGAAAACAAATTTCACATAAACACAGAGCTGTGAACACTGCTCTGATACTAGCCCTGAGATTCACACAAAAGCAGGAGATCCTGATCTACTATAGTTCTGATTAACTCTCTTGTGTATCTACCTTCTCTTCTCCTGTGTGTGTTTTGCTCCACTTTTCCTTTTCCCTCTCATCTTTATTCTTTTCAACTTTATTGGATAATCATAACATAACCATATACTTTTCTTTTATATGCAGTCCTGGCTCCAAAGACAATAGAAGTTTTCAAAGGATTTCTTTGAGAGAAAACATGCTTGGAAAGTTTCTTTTAACTGTATTATTAATCTTCTTCAAATTTTGTAGATGAATAGTAGGTAGATGGAAACAGAAGCAAAGTATCATTTCCTTTATTTTTGTCCCCTAATCAATGTACATTGTATCCAGAGAAGGAGAGGACTACACACCTTTAATTTTATACATGTTCTAAAAAGTAAATATGACTCACTTTACCTGAGATAAAAGTGAAAAGCTAATGTAAATATATACCAAAATCCTAAATACTATAGTTAACAAAAAAAAATTGGATATCTGGTGTTCTAATTGAGAAGATAATGCAGAAACTTGTAACACAGGCCTTCTGAGAAGTCTGTTTTATTTAAGCTAATGCATTATAATTCAGAGTCATGTAAGAACATGTGTTTGTATTTGGTGTATTTGATGCTAAGAGAACAAGAAAGGGGAAGGATTAATTCTTGCAGAGTGTATCAGGAGATTAAAAAGCTTTTGATAGATCAGTAATTTTTCTTCTAAAATTTAGAAAACTTTCCCTCATATGATGCCATTATTTTTCTGAATTTAGAATTCTAAATGAGTGCCATTTATGTCTTGGAATTAATCCTGAGACTCCAGCTCCACCCTACTTCAGGTAGTGCAGGGATCCTGGAACTTCCCTTTTCCTGGGGACCATCCTGTTATCATAGGAATCAGGATAAGTTTTGGAAACCATGGACCTCTGCAGGTACTGTGTTGCAATCACTTGAAGGTCAGCCAATCAGCAGTTGGTTGTTGATACTGGAGTACAAGAGAGACATTTAAACTGAAAGGGAATCCTTGGGAATCATGGATTTGTAGATTAAGAATGATAAAATCAAATTCCTATGGGATACAGTTCCTGAGTAGATGAAAGGTAATAGCATAAAAGTGAATAACGAATGGTGGGGAGTTATCATCAACTAGGGACAGTCTAGGGGGACAGTTGCTACTAAGCTCCAGTACATTTTTGATTAGGACTATGGGCATAGGGAAGCCAGATTTCTTATTTTTTTAAGAGAAACCAGAAATATGGAGTTTAATATGAGCTCACCCAATCTACAGATAGTTTGAATATTATTTAAAAAACTAGTTGGCTAGTCACATCAAATCAATGGACACATCTATTGTAGTTGGTGGTACAAATTATAAACCTAAGTAAAGTTCTTAAGAAAATTAAATGGAAGAAAAGAAGACTATTGGGATGAAAATTCTAAAACTTGAGGCTAAGAAGAGCCTTGAAACAGATATTACATAATAAAATGAATATATTTCTAATGGTGGAAGAGTAAAAATAACATTTCATTTCATCTCATCATCTAAAGATGTGTGCCATTAGAATGAGTGAGTACCAATCTCATCTCAGTCTTCAGTCCAACTGTATTTAATTCATCTACTCTCTATCATCCATTCTATACATGACTTTAAATCCTCTCCATTATCTCTGAACATCTGACCATCACAACCTGTTATTGTCTGGTAATCTGTATCATATTTTATAAAGAAAATAGAAACTACAAGATATGGATTTCATATTTTCTTTAAAGATTATTTATGCATACAAGAACTGGGGTACAGGCTGAATGTGTGGGGTCAGGGAGGGAGAGGATTCACCAGAGATAAAGAAAAAGTGGGAAGTAGAACAGGCAGATTGAAATACACTGCTGAGGGGAGCAGCGGATGAGGCAGGAGAGGTCTTCTGCTCCATGTGGGTCAGCTTCCTGGCCGGGATTGAACTCGTACTGCAGTGGCTGCGGATGTTTCATATTGTGGTGCTTACCCCCTTGTGCCATCAGGGAGGCCTGAATTTTTCAGTCTTATACTGAAAATATGATACTGTCTTCTGCTCTATCCTGTCCTCCCGCCAACTTGTGAATCTTATCTTTTCAATGACTTCTCTCTATTATACATCAAATACTCCATCATTAATGGCCCCTCAGTTTTTAAACAGGCTCAAGCTTCTTCTATTTACAAGAATAAGAGACAAAACAACCACTCCCAGTCCTACAAGACCCTCCAGCTTAGTTTTCTTTCCTTTTGTAGTCAAACTTCTTGAAAGAATTGTATACACACCCTGTCTCCAGTTCCTTTTTCAGTTCCTTTTTCATGTTCACTCTTCTGACTATCTGATCCAGTTTCTGTTTCAAAGCCCTCCCAGATTCCCTTGTTAATGTCACCATGCTGCTCAGTCTATTGAATGTTTTCTGTCTTCCCCTTTCTTGTTCTCTTAGCATCAGTTGACCCTGCTGCCACTCCCTCTTCATGTTCCCCTGTCTCCCTGAGTTTTTTGCTATCTAGTTCTCTTGGGCTTTCTCCAACTCCTTCTATAGATCACATCTTAGTCTTCACTTCCCTTGAGAGCCCTGCCTTTGCTGGTTCAAGTCTCACTATTATATGCTCTCTGAAGACAATAAAACTCTCCTTTGTCACATTTTTTACTGTGAAATTTTATATTTGTCTGTGTTCTCCCCACTTGCTAGCTGAAGAAAGTCAGTGTGTATGCTAGTTTTTCTCATCATTATATATGCCATTGCTGGTAGAAGGCCTGGGGACTCATGTGCTATCTAGAGAGTGTTTGAATGACTAATTAGCAGATGATGAATGAATTGAAGGCTTGTGACGGTAAAGAGCAGAGTCTGGCTCACTCATCTAGCACTTGAGAAAATAATTAGAAAATAGGCTTATTTCAAATTTGAATAACTTAATGTACATTAATTAAACAGAAACCAAATATATTTCAGAAATTTAGACATGGTTGACACATTACATTAATTTTTAGATAACTTTTATTTTTAGTTTTTATTATTCAACCCACACTTAATATTTAATATACTCTTTAAGTAGAGTGATATAAAATTAAAAGAACTTTGTTTCTCCTCTTAAAAGCATATTTTTTTCCTTTTTACATGTATTAAAACTTGAATTGGCTAAACATTAAATCATTATGTTGTGTACCTTAAATTAACTTAATGTTACATATCAATTATAACTAGTAAAAGTGAAAAGAGGGAGAAGTGTTAACTGTAGTTCAATATGTGTAAAAGGTTTTTAAAATTGTAAAAAACCAATTCTCACAATAATAAAAATTAAATAACACTAACAAAATTTTAAGAAAATGTAAGTTGAAAACAAAAGTACTTATTCATGTTAAAGAGATGCAAATGCAGAGAGAATATATAAGAATGATGAAAGACAAAAGGGGTGGAATTTTTAAAAATCTCATTGGTAATTTAAAACAAACTCTTCTATTTCCTCCCAAATATTTTTACGTTATCACATATGTCCACATAGTGGATCTGTACCTGGAAAGATTTTGAAAATATTTAAATAGTTAATGAATAGTATGACTGACCATTCTCAGTATGAGAAATGGAGCAAATACTGTTTAATGTCATCAGCTATATTCATTGAACAAGCATTTATTGAGCTTTTGTCATCACTGTAAGCTTAGCCAATTCTTCATGACTGGATAGATTTTTGATTGTTTCTGGGGAGAGGAAGAGATCAAAGAACACAGAAGTTTCCAGATATATTGACTGACTTCCAGAATAATTTCTAGAAACTGAGTTTGGGCCACCAATGTGTAACAATTAAAATATATTGAAAATATGCTGGTAGAGAGAGACAGAGTACACGCTCATAAATATGATTTATGATTTGGGTAGTAACTTGCATGTCAATGACGGTTGAAGGTGAGGGAGGCTTCATCAGTGTTGGAGATCACAGAGAGGTCAAGTTACATAATAGGTGAAAATCCCTTTATATTTTCTAATTAAATATGTGTAAGAGTCTAGTAGGTGGGCTTGGAGGTTACAGAACAGCATTTTTGTTTTCTTGTGTCAAATCCAATCAATCCATATCAGACTGCCCTATGTTCAAATTCCAGCTTTGTCAGTCTGATGTAAAGCATTCATCAAATTACTTATCAAAGTCTAGGATATAATAATACCTGCCTTCCAAGTTTGGGGAAGAATTAAACAAGATGCTTAACATAATGTCTTTTACAAAGTCTAGGATATAATAATATCTGCCTTCCAAGTTTGGGGAAGAATTAAACAAGATGCTTAACATAATGTCTTTTACAAAGTAATTACCAGATAGCATTGATAAGAAGGAGGACAATGATGGCAGCCATCCTCTGTTTATAACACTGCAGGATAGAGAGAAGGGGAAGAAGGAAGTAGACTGATTTGACATAGGGATGATATTCTTAACAATAAAGTTATCTAATTGGAAGATGAACTATAAGAAGTAGTAAGTTTTCCATTACTAGAAGGAAAAACTAGATGATCATTTGGTAGGAAGCTGACAATGGGGTTGAAGCATTAAATAAATGTTGACATTCTGGTTCTACGATTCTATTAGCTCCCCATGGAATAGGAGATAAATATTGGAAGTATAATTTAGGGGAAGAAGAGAGGGAGACAACTTTCATAGAAGATTAATAGAAAATTTGATGTATTATTTCATAGCAAAAACAAAAGGTCTCCAAGTGTACAATGATAATTTTCTGTTCTAATACAAAGGGCAGTTACTAATTATATCCAAAAACATTCACGCTGCCATTACCCACTCACTGCTTTTAACAGCAGACTTATTTCTGTCACTCTAGTGTCAAAGCATTAAGAGAATAAATAATATTTCCTCTTCAAAAATGGTTGCAATCATGAAATTCTACCATTTAAAATAACTTGGATGGACTTAGAACGGTACTATATTTAGTGAATTAAGTTGGAGAAAGACAATGATTATATGACTTCACTCATTTAAGGTACATAAAGGAACAGAACAAATGAATCAATTATATAAAACAAAAAATATCTTTTAATAAGTTTTATTTTTAAATATTTTAAAAGCTTTATTTATGCATACAAGAACTGGGATACAGGCCAGAGGTATGGGGTTGAGAGGACTCACCAGAGGCAGAGTGGGGACAGAACAGGTGGATTCACTGAAATACATTGATGAGGGGAGCAGCAGAAGGAGACAAGAGAGGTCTGCTGCGCCATGTGGGTCAGCTCCCTGGCTGGGGGTATAACTCGTGTTGCAGTGGATGCAGATTGCTCATAGTGCTGTGACTTAACTCCTTGTGCCACCAGGATGCCCCAAAAATTATAATACTAGATGAATGGTTACCAGAGGGAAAGAGGAAGAGAGTTGAGCAAATCCAGTTAAAAGGGTCACTTATACAAAGAAAAATAGAATCATATTTTTAGTTGTGCTCTTAAAGTAGATTATTACACATGTGAAACTTAAATATTTGTACTGCAACGTTACTTCAATAAAAAAAAAGTTTTCAAAAGATCTGATTTATAGAACTGACAGTATATGCTTTCCAATGAAAAACTTGCATTTGAAAACAGATCATTTGGTGATGGTAGCATTACCAAAGAACTAATCAATTAAGAAAATCATTGCTTAAAATTTTTAAAATGGCAACTCTGTGTGAACAATTCACTCACTTTCAATTTTGAGTTCCACAGAGGATGAAGTATTTGATAATATATCTGTTTCTGGAAACTGTGTTCTTATTATTTTTAAGGGCAGTGTTTCTGTGTGATTAGAGTCATCCCATTCATTGTGACAATTCATCTTCACTCTTGAGATAATGGCTAGAGCAAGATAGTTCAGGTTTAAATCCAAATGATAGTCACAATCCTAGACTCACTAATACAAGCTCAAAGAAAGGAAAAAAGGATGCTAAATATTAGGAAAGGATTTAATGTGACATTATTCTTTTTGGGAAATTGTTTCAGATAATTATGTCTAGTCTCTAGATATCAGAGAGGTAGAGGATGATTTATGCAATAATCTCTCATAGAAGAAAATTTCAAGGAACCCCACTCTTCTTCACAGCATATGAAATCATTTTTCCATGCACATCAGCTCTAGAATTCAGAGGAAGAACTCTTTTAATTCTAAACAAACCAGAGAACTGTTTTGGATATGAATTCTTCCCAGGCTAGTAGACAGACTGAAAAAGGATCTGGGGTTCACGCACATACATTTTGAGAGCAATGTTGTATTAGGTCTCCATGGATAACACTCCATGTGTCCTAAGTGGGAAATAAAATCATCAGGATAACTAGCACCTTCAGGACTATCTCATGCCCACCCTACATTTGGAAAGGTAACTATGACAAACGCATTAAAGTACATCTTCATTTGCACAGTCCCTTTAGTCTAACCTCTAAATAAGATCTGTGCAGCAACATATTTGCAACTTGTAATTCTCGGATGTAAGGGTCATGGCTCTCCATATTATGTGAAATTATTAGATCCTCACTGGCAATGCTTATAATTCTACTGGCATATAAATTAGAATTGAATGTTCCCAAAGCCAGAAGATTTGGATGAACTAGTGAGCAAGTGGATGAGCCCAATTGACTACCTAATTGGCAAAGAATTATTTTATAATAAAGAAACCTTTATTTTCAGTTTATTTATGAAACATGGCCACAAAAAAGGAGGGGGTGAAGTTTGAAAATGATTTTAATCATGCTCGCAGTTGATGGGAAAAGTGTGATTGGATCACGTTCTGAATTTTGTCCAAAATTCTTCAGTATCTGTGAATTTAGGGGTTTCCCAAAGTCTCATTTTCAAAACTATCTCTCATAGATACGAGAGGTTAACTGTATCTTGAAAAAGATTTAGGACTATTAGGACACATGGAGAAGAATTGGAGGATGAGCACTATAATTTTACTTTGCCTGCTCCAAGCTCCAGTCATGCTGAATCACGTGCAGTTCCCAGACCTTCGGGAATCTTGTTTATGACGCCTTCTCTATCTGAAGCTCTAAATTCACTGCTGACTCCTTGAGCAACAATCTTCTGACCTTTACAACTTGTCTCAGTAAATGGTCTTCTGAAAAGTACAAGAACTTCCCCAATCTGTGCTTGTTCTCCGCGAGGGCCATTCCCATGCACCCCACACTTCCACCTCTTATGACATTTTTTTAAAAGATTTTATTTATTTATACATACAACAACTGAGGTACAGGCCAGAGGTGTGAGGCGGAGGGTGGGGATGGAGGTGGTGGTGGGAGGATTCACCAGAGACAGAGTGGGGAACAGAACAGGCAGGTTGACTGAAATACACTGCTGAGGGGAGCAGTAGACAAGACAGGAGAGGTCTGCTATGCCATGTGGGAGACCCACTTCCTGGCTGGGGATTGAACTCATGCTGCAGTGGCTGTGGATGCTTCATAGTGAAGTACTTAACCCCTTGTGCCACCAGGGAGGCCCTTTATCATAGTATTTTTGATACTGTATCAGTCATCTACTTATGAATTTCCCTCATTCATTCTTCAAGCATTCCACAAATACTTAATGAATAGCCACCAAAACATGGCAATCAAAATGGCAGGCCCTGAGTGTGCCACAGCAAGTAACAACAGTGTCCATTAGTACCAGTGACCATAGAGTGTCCCTTCTAGTAGGGATCCAGAAAACAACAACATGTAAACATATAATAAAATGTCAGGTAATTTTAGTGCTATGAAGAAAAATAAAACATGGTAAGGTAAACAAGAAATAATTTCTGGTGGAGAGAGTTGTTGCTGGGGACCCTTTAATGAGATGACAGATTTTCATTTGTTTGTTTCTGTTTTCACACAGATTTGAAGCAAGAGAGCAAGCAATACTGACATCTATGTGAAACTGTGCTCCAGGCAGAAGGAACTGTTTAGTGCAAAGGCCATGAAGTTCAAATATTCCTGGCCTAGCTGCAGGGCTAGCAAGAAGGACCAAGTGGTCTTTAACTACTGTATGAGGAGTAGGGTGATGTTAAAAAGGTGTCATGGGAATATTCAAGTAGGACAATGATTCTCAAAAAGTCTGTACTTCAGAAACAACTGCTGAGCTTTTAAAAATAAAGGACACCCAGTCTTATTCCAAGTGTTCTATTCTAAATAACTTGGAATGAACTCAAAACATTGGTATTTGTTGATGTCATTTTGACTTTTTCCTATCAGCTTTTCTTTCAGGGTCTAACATAAACTTTAAATTTTAGAATAATATTAGATATGTAGAAGAGTAGCAAAAATACTACTGAGAGAGCTTGCTTTTTCTTCCCCAGTTTTCCCTATTTTGTATTACAAACTACATTTGTTACAGCCAAGAAATCATCACTGGTACATTGGTGTTAACTAAACTCCAAACTTTATTAGGATTTTTCTACTTTTCAGATTAATCCATTCTATTTTAGGTCTACAATCAAGTTATGGGTTTAGGGCTAAAATACTTTGGAACTGAATAATCTTTCTCATTACATTTTATCAACCTGACTTAATGACATCATTGATAATATTGCTCTGTATTACTTGAATAAGACAGAGTTTTCCAAATTCTACATTGTACAGTTTCTTTGTCCCCTCTGCCATATTCTACTTTTTGGGAAGAAATTCACTAAGCACAGCCCATGCTCAAGGTGGGCATGGACTTCAGATACACCTTTGGGAAGGGGAAAGCACTGATACTTTAATGAAACCCCATGATGATTCCAATGTGTAACTGATGTTGAACATTGGAGAATTGTGAGTGATATGATTTGTCTTATGCTTTCAAAGGTTTCCTCAAGATGCCTAATAGACCATGGGGACAAGAGGGATGTTGAAATAATTCAGGTGAAGGGAAGATGGTGTTTGGGACCAGGGCTGGCTATGAGCTATTCCTTAGGATAGAAACCATGATATTTTTTACATCATCAGAGCCCAAAACATGTCCAGCACATACAACAGATGTTCAAAAAATGATGCATGAATGACTATAAAACTGATGATTCATATATTGCCCTTTGGGAGGCAGCATGGTTCAAAGGGTAAAAAAGTATGAAGGCTGGGAAAGTTCTAGAACATAACATGGCCTTCACCATCCATAACCAATTGAGCAGCTGATAAATTACATTCCTCATTTGTAAAATGGAAGTAGCAATCATTCAGAGTTACTAGAAGGGATAACTAATAAGAATAATCAACTATAAAAAATTCTCTTCATACTGCTGAGAATCTGCAATGACTCTCCAAACCTCATACACACCTATGTACAGCAGTTTATTGATAAAGAGGGTGAGATCTGGAGTCTGGCAGCTTGGTTCTTTTTTTTTTTTTTTTAAGATTTATTTATTTATGCATACAAGCACTGGGGTACAGGCCAGAGGTGTGGGGGGTGAGAGGATTCACCACAGAGAGC
>JAGFMF010011796.1:13334293-13368958 GCA_019455555.1 Galemys pyrenaicus
CCCTCCCTGGCCGGCAGCAGGGATCGAACTCGTGCTGCGGTGGCTGCTGTTTGCTTTATAGTGTGTTGCTTAACCCACTGCGCCACCAGGGAGGCCCAGCTTGGTTCTTATCTAAGTGTTGGTATTTACTATCTTGGTCAAAGTACATCAATACATTACCTTCCAAAGTCTTCACTATGGAAATGAAGATATAATAATAGGTTCCTAGCTCTTAATATTGTTGTAAAACTCAAAACCTAACATAAAAAAAAGTGCTAGAATGATTCTAGGCATAGAATATGCTCTCAAGTTACTATGTTCGTTGTATCATTTTTATGGCATATATTGACATTTCATGTTCTCAGAACCTCTCCTAATCCTAATATGTTGGATAACCTCTGCTTTTCCCTTCCAATCCATTTTCCACCCTGTTTTACTCCAGGGTGGTTCACTTGTATGGGTTGTATGAGTATGCTGCCCAGTGGGACTAATCACAGGATATCAAAGGGTAAGGAATGAATGAAGATAGGATATAAAGCCTCCCCAATATTTTTATTGCCTCGTATCAAGTTGACATTGTCTGTGTTTTCCCATGGAAAACCTCGGCCCCTGGACTAAAGGTCTCTCTATAGCTATCTTTCCACTTCCACTAGTCACTTGCTTTCCTTACCCTTTATGGACAAGGGGTGATAAAGGCCCTCCCTCGCAGTTCACTCGGGTCATTGTCCCTTTTTCCATATGTCTGCTCATATTCAGGTAAATAGTTCCCTTATTGGAATTGACCTAGTTCAGCTGTACATCTATTTCCTGTTGGAAAATGGATGAATATACCTGGAAATAGGCAGCATCATTCATTTTTTTAAGAGATAACACTGAAACTTAAAAAATCTCAAACCAAGATAATAAAAACAGAAATATCTAAACCGTAGGTTCAGATCCTGTATAAGTTTGAGCAAATCATGTAAACTCCTTTGTGCTGTCTGAGTCACATAAACTTATTTTCAGCTAAGTTTGGGCACGTTATGTAAATTCTATAAGACAAGGTATTCCCTACTGCAAAATAGTCCTAGTACACTTCTGTGGCTATTGTAAGTGATAATTCATTGTGATTAATCATCATAATCCCAGGAACAGGGTTTATTTGGATATTTATTTGGATGTTTATAGACCCTAAAAGTTCCTAGAAGTCAGTCTGGTAAAATTTTAGTTTTAGTTCAGCATTTTATTACTCAATACCAGAGGTTCCTTTGAAGGCTAGACTTTTTATTTTTTCTTATTTTGTATGTGTCTATATGTATGCACTGTTAACACAATGAGATTCTTGTAAACGTCTCTTTGTTGTCTTTATCTTAGAGTTTATTTAACTTTCAAATTTGGTTATGGAATTATTGGAATTAACTTCCAAGAGATTCTTCTAACTTATATTTTGCAATATTAAAGTTATAAAATTATAAAAAAATTATAGTTAGCCTTCCAATTTTAAGTTTCTTGGCAGATTAACCAAATCATTAAAATGATCTTTGTTAGTGATTGCAGCGATTGTTAATACAAGATCTCCCTTTTAGAAAGATTTTTTTCCTATTGGTGTATTTGATAGTTTGTTTTTCTTATACAGGGGGGCAGATTTAATTAAAAGCTGTTTCTGAAAGTTCCTCAGAAGATGGAGGACAGCCTTTCTGCACAGAATTTTGCCTTGAAGTAACAGCTTTTACTCTGGGGATTGTCAGTTATTATCAAAAATCATTTGTAACCCAACTGGCAAGAGAAGAAACATTAGGATGCTTTATTGAATCTGACATTTTGTACATTTATTGATCAAAATATGTCTGCTTTAGGCATATTATAGTTTCATTACATTTAGCATAACTGTCACTTGCATATTTCACTATAGAATGGTGACTGGGCCTGATCTTACTGGGGAAGAAATACACTGCGTATTTATTTATTTATTTTTCAAGTTTAGACTCTCAGACCACTCATTTAAAGGAGTTATCTTTTATATGTTAAACAATTCATAGCTATGGATTTTAAAGCTGGAAAAGAGGGCAGAAAGAGAGCCACATTGGCTATACACACTTTTCAGGTATTCTTCATATTTTATTTAAATCCCAATAATTTTGCAGGTAATTTTACTTCCAGTTTACTGAATTTCAGACAGGTTAAGGACCGGTGAATCACCCATTCCAGAAGCAATGATTTGGGATTTCATGTGTAATTTCTCTTATTTCTAAATCCATGCTCATCCGCTAGATCCTTTACCTGGCTCTATGTGGTCAATGGCAGCGATCTATTGGAAAATAATTTTCCCTCATCTTACTTGATATCTAGACAATTTTCTCAGTTTCGAACTGATGACAACACTTTCTTTTTCCATGCCATTTGTCGTTTCTCAATTGAAGGCCTCATCATCTCTTACCTGGCTTGTTTCAATAACATTTTGAAACTGAGTCTAGTTTTTTTTCACTACAATACATTTTCCATAATAACATTTTAGACACAGATATCTGTTAATTATTTCTTATTGAAACTCACCCACACTTCCTTATCACCAGTGAGATCAAATCAGAATTTTTCAGTATCATGTACAAGGGATTTCACAATTTAACCTCTTCCTCCATATTCAGCAGTCATTGTAATTTGTCATACTTTTTGTTCTGAGCATACGTACTTCCCTTAAAACCACCATGCTCTCTATGCTTCCCCCTACATGCACTCACATCTGACTTGGACAATGTTTAACTTAATTTTAAGACTCCGGTCAAAGTTACCCTTTCAAAGAAGTCTGTCCTGTCCTTCCTGAATGATTTCGTGACAAAAAAACCACAATTTCTGTTAATAAGAACATACTGTACTGAAGTTTTCTTTGCATTTTGTTTCTTTCTAACAGAATTTGAGATCTCTATAAGCAGGGACTATGTCTAAATGTCCAATAATTATTCATAAATGAATAAATCTATTAAAATACTTTAGTAAGTTACCTGTGTTCAAGCAAATTTCTTTACAAACAGCGACTTAGGGCCTCCCTGGTGATGCTGGGAGTTAAGTCTCAGAACTATGAAGCTATCTGCAGCCACTGCAGCACAAGTTCGATCCCCAGCCAGGGAGATGACCCACATGGCACAGCAGGCTTCTCCTGTCTTATCTACTGCTCCCCTTAACAGTGTATTTCAGTTGATCTGCCTGTTCTGCTTCCTGCTCTGTCTCTGGTGAATCCTCTCACCTTCCTCTCCCATACCTCTGAATTACACCCCAGCTTTTGTACATGCATAGATAAATCTTAAAAATAAATAAATAAATAAAACAGCAACTTTGATTATCTAATTAATTACACTGCTACTTCAGAAATATTTCCACCTGACCATATTCTTGGCATTGTCTAAAGAGGACAGGCAATTCCTAGAGAGTATTTTGTTTACTCTAGTAAATGCTGGTAAGAGAATTCAATAACAAAAGAGTTAATACACTAGTCACTAAGAAAGAAGAAGGAAAATATAGGAAGCACAGAACAAAAGAAGTAAGAAACAACAACCAGAGAATAAATAAGGGTGTCACAGATTTGACAGAGGTAGTCACTAAATAAGTACATATGATGTTTTAGAACAACTCTGAGGTGGGTTTTGATGCTGGAGCACGAAATAAGTGAGGGAGGGTTATGGATTAAGAAGATGGAGTTAGTAGGATGGGTTAAAAAAACCAGAGCAGAAACTTCTGCCTGCCAATACCCATAGGGGGTATTCTTCCATTTCCAATCTAGACTTGGGATGCTACACAAACACCAGTTATTATCATGTCACTCACATCTCTACTGTCGCTAAACAGACTAATGTGAAAGAAAATAAAGATGAGTTTAAGGAGCAATAGCCATTTGAAACTAACTGAAAAAAAAAACAAACAAAAACTCAAGCCTCTTTTCTTTACCAGTTAGATATCTTGCAATTTATTTCCTTATCTCCACTGACTCTCTGGCAAGTGATATTGATAAATCAAGGAATGTAAACAAAACGGAAAGGAAGGAAAAGCAAGCAATGAGCATAAGCGCTAAATAAACACTAGGCTGATAATCAGATCCTTGGAAAGTTAACTGTAGTCATAGTTGAGCAATCATTAATTCATTTTCCAATTTGATGGAAAATGCATTGCCTGTGTTTTTTGGCATATATGAAAACAGTGTGATACCGTATGTTAAAGTCATACCTATAGGTGCAATCTTAGCACACCTCTGACTTCTGACACTCCCAATTAGTCTTCATGTCTCTAAGCCTTTGGTCACATGTGGCTATTAAAACGTAAATTGAAATTAGTTAAAATCATATAAAAATAGTTGCCACATTTCAAGTGCTCAACTGCCACATGTTGTTATTGTATTAAACTGCAGGGAGGCAGAACATTTCCATCATTGCAGACATTTCTTATGCAAGTCTTTCAATTTGCCCACAAAGATAAGACTACTTGTGCATAATTTTATTGTGTTGTTTCCTAGTTTAGAACCTCCCGACAGGGTTTTAACCGCCACCAGAACAATGCTTCTCAAAATTTAATGTATATTCATATACTCCTGGATCTTATTAAGATGTAGACTCTGATTCAGGATATGAACCCAAGATTCTGCATTTTATCAGCTCCCAAGTGATACTGATAATGTTCCTTCAGCTAGTTTTCTTTACTTTGCCTTTCAAAGTTCTCTGTTCTCTCACCAGCCACGCTTGGTGTCCATTAGCTTCGAGAAGGAACTTCCTTTGTTTTTTAATAGTTCCCACTGATGCAGTTGTATGCAGTCATGCTTTAAAAACAAGGAGTCTAGACTCAATGGTTTTTAAAGTTTGAGCATACATCAGTCACCATAGGGTCTTGGTAACACAAGGATTGCTGGATCCAACACCAACATTCATTGTGTCTGGATTGGGCCTGAGAATTCACTATTTTCTAAAAAGTTAGAAAATCACTGGTCTAAAGGAGCAGAAAATGAAATAGAGGTATATCGCCCCTACCCTTTGAGAACGGCATAGATTCACCTGGAAGCCTAGGGAAAATGCAGAATCTTGGGCTCATCCAAGACTACTAAACAATGACTGCATATTGAACAAGATTTCCAAGTCATTTGAATATTTACTATTGTATACTATTCAAAATAAAATTGTTCTCAAATGGCTGGTTCAATGAGTTAGTGAGGAAGTGGATGGATATAGAAGGTGATGAATGAATAATGAAGCTTATTTCCCATGAATTAGAAAGGCCTTAGCCTTTCTAGAAGTGCTTAGCAACTGTGAAGACAGGGTTTTATCAACATAGTGGCTAAAAGGAATGTAAAAATCAAAACCATCAGGCAAATATAGACCAGAGACATTCTGCAGGAGAGGAGGAGAGAGGAGGATCAGGACAGGGGCAGGAAGAACACAAGGGGCTATGGTGGTGGTGCGTGGGTGAACTGGTGGTGGGAATTTCACAGGGAAATCATACATTGTACAGATATGAAGGACAATGTAATATATATATTTTAAAAATAAATTAAAAGGAAAAAACAACATATATGCTTGTATTTTATCTTCTCCATTCATACTGGCATGGAAAAAAAGATTTAATTTTAATAAGGTCTTATTGATCAATTTTCTCCATTTATGGATTATGCCTTCACTGTCTATAATTTAATAAATGTTTATATAACCCTAAAAAAAAAAAGAATATGCTTGTTGGTTCTTCAGCAACCATGGGTCTGCACATATTTAATATTTTTCGATCTTTAACTAAGAAGTTAAAGTTTTTCTTTTTCTCTACTTTTCTTTCCCTCGTCCCTTCCCAAAAGATCACACCTTAACATTTTGTGACTTCACTATGAACACTCTGTTATTTGTGCCACGATATGAACTAGGAGTCTGACTGGAACACAGAGAAACAATACAGGGTAGATTTAGTGAGGAACTGGCTGTAGGCCTGGAGAGTTTCAGCATTTCAGCTGAAAAATAAAGAAAAGCTTTTAAAAAAAACTTAGAGTCAAGTCAAAACATGCCATATATGATTTTCTTTTGGCAGATATACTGTAAAATAAGAGTAGACCAAATTCCCCAGGTGATAGGAATTGACCTATAAATGTCATTGTTGATAGATTGTGTTTCTGGAAACATTGTTCTAGAGCTAAATGCCCATGTGAATCTCAGAAAAGAATTTAGAGTTAGGCTTTGAAGTCTTTCTTCTTTCTCCATTACTAATTTACATATCCCATTTAAAGTGTTGCCTTTTTTTTCCTTCTAAACAAGTCATGTACTCAAACTGTCACAGACAGTTATTTTCTAGAAGGCCACAGCTTTCTTAGGAAAAGTTGTTTTCGAAATCCCATTTGTTGTTTTTCCTTCATGAACCAGTTCACACCCACATTGAATCAGTTGATGGAAAGATTAATGGAGTTCATGTGAGAGTTTGCTCTTTTAACTTGCTAATTTGAGGAAGTTAGTATTTCATTTTACAAAACGGATACTGTTTGGAGAGGCACAGTCCGATTACTGAAAGCAATGCTTACATATACTGCATCCTGCTATGTGGCTTGAAAAATAGGCCTCTAATGTTCTGTGGCCTCTCTTCCTCTTCTGTAAAATAGGATTAACAAAATTATCAGTCTCTCCCAGATGTCTATTAGATTTTATGTAGAATTGTGTACTAACATCTAAAAGATATGTGCCTCCTATCTAAAAGAAAAAAACCCTCAAATATCTTTTGCTATCAATATAGATGAATTTTTATAATCACCATTTAATTGAATTTAAATTTTATTTTTGGTATAAAGTAATAAAATGAGCATACATGTTCTAAATGCTTAACTAAGGCAAATAAAATTTTTGGTCTGAAACCAGCCAGTTACACACATTAGTTTCAGAATAAAGAACAAAATTGACAACTCTAAATGATCTCTTATGTACCCAGAAATAATCTTTACCAAACCTAGGATGAAAAATCTTCCTCACACAGTTCTATTGAGTGAACTGCTGAATCACTGTGCATGGCAGCCAATTTCAAGTCCACTGGCACACTTCTTTGAGAATTGTCAGGGGCACCCAAGGTCCCTCTGCTATTTCTAGTAACAGGAGTAGAACAGCAACCTGACTCCATACTCTGAGTATGTGGTGCACGTGTGTGTAAGGCAGTTACATTATTATTTCCTTTCCAGTTATTAAAGTTAGCAAAGACTGTGTCTCTGTATGTTTATGCATATCAGATTGCACAGTTTGCGCATATTATAAGGGTCTTGAGAAGTTATGTAGTGTGACCCTAAATTGAAACATGATAAAATGTAGATAGCCCTGCCCTGGGCCAAAGCAGGTTGGTGTCAAACTGGAAAATTTAATAACAAAGATTTTCCCTTTTTCACATTAACAGTAAAGCAAGCCTGCAGTTAAATTCTGTTTTCTTTAGTTCTTATTGGAAATAAAAGCAACATTCTAGTAATAAAGTCATTATCGATTTCCAGTGCTATTATTTAGCAACATCTTTTCTTCTCCAAATCAGAAACAACTCTTTTTACATTCATTCTTGAAAAAGCCTTTTTCAACCCCTTAATGGTTATTCATTAGATCTGGGCATAATAATGTAAAAAGGGCTAATAAACATTCAATAAAATTGTAGATTATTTTACATATCAAGAAAATAACTTTACTAGAGAAAGGAACTAATTTATGCATCTGGAATTGGCCTGTCTGGATTACTAACAATGAGACACTGAACATGTTATCTAAACTCTCTAAGCATCAGTTTCCTTCTCTACAAGAGAAAGAATATTAGTAGTGCTTACTATAAAATTTCTGTGAGAATTAAATTATATAAAATGGTTAGCATGGTGCTAATGTCTAGTGCAGAGTATTTGAGAATTTAAATGGTTTGTCCAGTTTATTTACTTATATTGAATTCTTGTTTAGTTGAATACTTTCTATATTACTTTGCAATCGTGTCTTAAAATATCTTTCATTATACAGATATTATGTTTCATATATTATATGTTATAATGGATTTCTAGTCACGTCTATTTAGGTTGACAATATTGGGCTTCATTCTAACAGTTTTTTACTGACTGGTCCTTTAAAATGAACTGTTGTAATTTTTAAACCTGTTCAGTTCCACTAATATGTAGTCAAACTTTTTCAGTCCAACAATTTTTAGTTGAAAGATAGGACTGCTTTTTGAAAACATGGTAGGCAGACTGGTGAGCACTATCTCTCTCTCTTTCCCTCCCTCCCGCATCACGTACTACCTCACTGTGACCCAAGTGTGCTGTAAAATTTCCAGGTCTCTTATTTTCCTATGGCTATTGCTGAGGAGCATCTTGTATGTTGTAACCATAAGAACCCACAGGGAGGGAGAGAGACTGGGATGAGGGCAGAAAGAGCACAAGGGACTACGTGATGGCGCACTGGTGGTGGAATTCCATGGGGATGACAATTGATGTCAAATACGTGTATATAAAGGAAAAATAAAAAGAGAACCCTCAGCATAGTCCAGTAACAATATTGGCTCACAAAAGGAAAATGTCTGTGGGAAATTTACCTGGATCCAGGTGAGTATCTTCAGGCGTTTCTACCACTGTATTACAGTCAGTAGGCTGAGACGAGCATGAAACAATCCATTGACTAAATCTGCAGTTTTCCAAATGCATCTTACTCAATTTCAGGCCTCCTGCCTCTGCACACAATACTAACTGCGTTCAGTGTCCACACGATCCTGCTTGTCCCTGGTCCATGGCCTTATTAAAACTGCCACATAAGTTAGTATGTTCTCCCAGGTCATAGATCTTGATTTGGCAGCACAGTGACAACAGAGCTTTAAAAATAAAGCAAAGCAAAGCAAAACTGGTGATTGGAACACATGCCCAAAGATTCTGATTTTATTAGTCTGCGGTATGCCTGAGCAAAAGGCATATAAAAGTCCTCAAGAGAATTCTACTGTGTGGCTACAGCAGAATTTCTAAACAGTGCCTTAAAGAAGTTCCTTCCTAAATTCCTAAAGAGGGTGTATTTGTAGCTCCTGCTCCTATTGGTATCAGAACATCTTCACTACATATTCATATACAATATGTATGACTTGGTATGAATTCGCTTTACTTTATTGGGCACAGGAAAAGTTTCCTTCTTTCCTTGTTTCTAAAATCCTGGTCCATGGCCTCATTAAAACTGCCACATCCTTGTTTCTAAAATTTGACTTGGCGTCTATGTCTAAGAGGAAGAAACCCAACAGTGCTTATAAGAAGACCCCCATTCAAGATTGGATCAGTTGTACTAAGAGGGTTGTACTAAGAGAGTACAAGGAGCTTGGAAAAGGGCTTGTGAACTTCAGTCGACCATTTTTGCCCTGAGATATTCAGTGTCACAGTCCATGCCTGATGCACCATTGGCTGGGCAGTGGTCCACTTCACATTTGAGTAGTTCCAAGGCCAAGACTTCCAGAGCTCAGACTGCCTGCCTCACTGTGAACCCATTGTCTAATAGTATCTTTCCCTAGAAACCCTCCCTTTCTGTCTTTTATTGGCAAACAAAACCCTGGATGGTGATGGTTTTTAATCTACCCATAAACTTACAGTTGAAGCATAGGTACGTGAAAGCTGATGAAGTTGAATAGAACATAAAGGTTTTTTTCATTATGCTTTTAAAGTAGTATGAGAAAAATAATTTTCAATAATTCAGCAATGAGAAATGGTGAAAATTAATATAATTAATTATCACAATAAATTTCCCCATGTTGTATCATATTTAATAACCTGGTTTAATGCCTGCCTGTTTTCCTACAAGACCGAATGCTATTAAGGCAGGGGATCTATATTATCATCTGTCTGCCTACTATACCAAGCCTGATGATTGGCACATAGTGGATGTATTAGTCTACATGTGCTGCTATAACAAAATACAAGAAAGAGTGGGCTTCAACAGAAGACATCTAGAGGATCCAGAAACTGGGATGTTCAAGATCAAGTTGCTGGACACTTTGGCTCCAGGAGATCTCTTCTTGGCTTTCAAAAGACTGCCTTCTTACTGTGTCCTTACTTGATAAAGAATTAGTATTCCCTCTCTTTTACTCTTCTTATGAAGACACTACTCTCATTGTAAAAATGATACCTTCACTATTTCCAGATTTTAGGGTTCTTAGATATTCCTGGATTTGGGAGTTCCTCAGCCCTTAATTATGACCATGAAAGATTTCAAAGTCATATCTTTAGCAGAATCAAAAACTACACTCTGAGAGCATGACAATTTCTAATTCATTCCCTCTTCTATTGTGCTCCTGAAATGTAGTTTTATCACATATAGCAGCAGGCTGGGGCCAGGGTCTGCTTTCCCCCCCACCCTTTGCTGCTTCTTGTTCTTATGCTCATCACCCTGCTTATAGGGTAGTGTGGGGCACTGCCTTTTCTGTTCTGGGTGTTTCTTGGCTTTCCCTTGGATTTTTTGGCTCTGGCAAGCATTTCTTGGGGCCCCGGGTATATTTTTCTTTTATGCATTACCCTCCCTGTCCTGTCTAACATCATCACCTCAATATAATCCTAATTGCCTCCCAAAGGCCCACATCGCCAATACTACTACAATGGAGGTTAGGGCTCCAACATGTGAGTTAAGGAGAGTACACAACTCAGTCTATAGCAATAGAATTCAGCAAACTATTATTTTTCATTTTGTATTTTTCTAGTAGTCAACCAACTCTCATTTTCTTTATGCTCCTAAATAAATTTTATTCTGAATTAATTCACTTAAAACCTTTGCTTTGCAGAAATAATTGCAATAAACTAGGAATATTATTACAAATTGCTTAGTTGATTAGTTATGTAATAGTTATATTTAAATGAAAAAACTGGAAAGTCAAGTGTTCATAAAATAATTGAGCTTACAAATTATTGACAAGCAAAACACTGAATATTAAATACTGCTCCTTCAATTTTTTCACATGTAAAAGATTGATGATAAGCATTAATACAAGTTTAATATAGAAATAGACTGACAAGTAAGGTAAGCCACATTTATATAGGTTACATTTCATTTCTACATTAAGCAAAACAAATAAGCAAGCATAATGAGTGTGGTATGCAATGTGTTAGATGCTTTATAAGAATTTATATGCTGTCATCCAATAATCCTTTCTGTGGACTAGCCAAAAAACAGTCTGAAGAAAAGACAATATATACACAAGATTATTCATCATATTGATATTTATTAGTTATTTATGAACTTAAATATCCAACAATTGTAGAAATGGTTACTCAATTATGTGATGGAATTTTATGCTACTATTAAAAATAATGTCTTAAGGATATACTGAATAGTATATATTGAATATTGAATATATTGAATATTATACTGAATATACTGAATATTGACTATACTGAATGCTTAGGATATACTGAATATTAATGAAAACTAAGAAGAAAATGTGGAGAGAAGAGGGGTTACCCAGAAATCTGGGGATTTTTCTGGTTACATCTATTGAATAGATGGAATATTTTAGAAAATAGATACATTTGCATCATGTGAAAGCAAACTATGTTGCAAATTGTAGAGATGTCAAAGAATAAATACATATAAATAATATTGATTTGAATCCTAATCCTATCATGAACTACTTATTTGATACTGAGAGAAATAAGTTATACTTGATCACTTAGATTAGTCTGAAACTTGAAAGCAATTACACCTCTCATTAAGGTCACCATGGAAACTAAACATGTTATCGGATGTATGGTACTCCATCTATGGAATGTATGGTAACTTCAGTCCTTGTTTTTAGTTGATGTTAGTAATTAGTATACCCTAAAAGGATAAAGTCCCTCAAGAACTTACAGTTTGGCAGCTTCAGCAATTTGTCCATATTCAAACTTAAAAATAATAATAATGCAGTAACAGAACTAATATTCACTGTAATTATTTGTAGGAATTACCTTGAGATTTATGTAAGTTCATTTATTCATTTCATTATGATATGAATGTTGGTACCATTATTACTACTATTTTTCAGATGAAAAATCTGAGGTAAAATGTTTAAGTACCTTACTCAAAAGTACTTACTTTGGGCCTCCCTGGTGGTGCAGTGGGTTAAGCAACGCACTATGAAGCAAACTGCAGTCACTGCAGCACGATTCCTGCTGCCAGCCAGGGGGGACCCACATGGCACAGCAGACCTCTCCTGCTGTGCCCACTGCTCCCCTCAGCAGTGTACTTCCGTTGATCTGCCTGTTCTGCTCCCTGCTCTCTGTGGTGAATCCTCTCACTCCCCCACACCTCTGGCCTGTACCCCAGTGCTTGTATGCATAAATAAATAAATCTTTAAAAAAAAGTACTTACTTTGGAAGTATATGTACTATATATATGTATATATTTATATACACACTATGTATTTTACTTAAAAAACTCAGACTTACCCCTGGCACGCTGCTTCCAAAGTATATAGTTTATCCTTTTATTTTATAACACATTCCTGAGCTAAATCAGAGTAAATTTAGTTTTACTGAGCAATATTTCAACTTAAGTTTACCGTTAGTTGCCTAAGTCAGCCTTAGTATGAAACATCTTTCAGTACCACTGAACGTCTGAGAAAAAAAATATATGAAAAGGACATACCATTTTGAACACTTTTAGTGATAACAGGATAATGGACAGAGTTAAACTTTAAAAAGAACAGAGGAAAAGAAATGAATACTTACATCAGAGGCTAGTTAGATTAATAAACCTGGAGGGATTTAATATTACACAAAGGAAAATGTACATCTTGAGAGGAAAGATTAGTTCACAAAAACAATTAACAGAGGCAATTTAAACCATGAGGGTAAGTTCTAGGGACAAGGGAGCAAATAGTGCTAGCTCACAGTTGGTATCCAATAAATATTTTTTGAAAGTTATTTGACTATACCTGATGAAGAGAATATTGCATACGTAGAGTTTTGGGTAGTTCTAGAACACCTGAGATAGATTATATTATTGCTTATCAGATGTTTACTCGCAGCCCAATATTCCCACCTCTTTGGGAAGAATATTTTCCTTGGTTATTGATGATGAATTTGTCTGTATGACGTGCATTAGTAAATGGAATATTGATAAATGATGGCAGCAAAGGTTTGAAGTGAACTCAGAAGTGAATCAACTTGTGAAATTGGTTGGAGTATTTTGCTTTTGCCATGAAGACAACTTGCTTGAATAACTCGTCCAAGATACTAGTAAGCCTATACTTACATGATAACACTTAATGGCACACCAAACACATGCATATCATACAGTAAACCCAAGCCCATGACCACTTACAGGCGCATTATCTGCCCTGCTCTTGACATCTGGTCTAGTAATATGATTTCACTTTAACTCATCAACCCTACTATATATAGGCCTCCTAGGCAACTTGCTCACCATATATCAATGATGATGAGATATCGTAAGAGAGGATACTTTCCAAGGCCATTATACTCCTGTTGTACAAAAAGAACAAGAAAAAACTGGAATAGACTATATCTAATGTACAATTTGAAATCAACCACAGTCAAGTCAGCACTCATTATTGTAGGCACTAGACTTTGGACTTGTTTCTTATGTAGCAGACGGTGCCAGCTGCTAATCAATGCAGTTTTGGCTGTAAACTTGGATATAAAGCTGTAAATTAAAAAAAAATGTATTGTGAAAAATATTAGCAGTTTTCAAAGCTGAAGAAGACTATAATGCTAGTAATGTAAGGAATCCATGAGAGTAATAGAGGGAAGGTGAGCTCAGCAAAGAAAGAAAATAGAGCGAATGAAACAAAAAAGATTATTCAGAATCTAGACCCATCAACAGTTGAAAGGCTAAAAAATTAAGGAAACAAAACCTTCCAAAAGTGGGAAGGAAATGAGAGGTAACACACATATATGGTCTACATTTTAATCAGGTCACTCTGTAAAAGAAAGGGACAGGAATAGTTAAGTTCTTTCAGCATTAAAGTTCTGTAAAACTTTGAGATCATTTTAAATCTGTTTAGGGAATAAACTTAGGAAATACGTAGAAACAGTTTCATCAAAGATTTTAAGAAAATCAAATTTCCATTATTCTTGTTAACCCTGAATTCTTAGTCATTCCATATTCAATTTACTAAAAATGAACACTGAACAATATTATTCAACAACAAATTAATCATTTAATAAGTAAATAGGATTCTAGTTTAATGTAAAAACTTCTTAAAAGATTAAGTTGAGTTATATATATTTGATGAAATCTTACTCATTACCTTTTAATACATATCCTTAATGTAATAGTTTAAGATATTCTTTATACATTCCTTTTCTGTTTCAAAGAAACAATGTATCTTTCAACATTCCCTAATTGCAACCATACTTTCTGAAACATTTTTACTTACAAAACTATAAATACTTTCATTTAAAAACACAAAAGAAGTTGAGAAACAAAAATCTCTTTTTATACAAATGATCATCTTTCTAAATTTTTTCTATTATATAACTAAAAGTTGAGGGGTGTAGAACTTCTAACAGCGCTGGATGAACATGTAGTTGATAACAATGAAGTGATTTGATCTACTCAAGAGCACTACAAATGTAAGCTTAAAAATTTGTTGTATGACATCCATTATTTGTATCACAGCTTTCATTTTCATAGCAAATTGCTTTGAAATGGCCAGTTGATTAATTGGTGTGGCATTCTCCATGTGCAATTATCTTCTGTGAATAAAATGAATGAAAAGCACAAAGCCTTGGCAAGAAGCTTCCATAAGCCACTACTTTTGGATTTTACAAAGGCGCCAAAAAATTTTAATCAGAGCTTGATAAATCCTATGCAGTTTAAAAGTTACCTAGCAAAGGTAAATAATTTTAAAATTTAGATTTTGACCAAATTCTTAGTTAAAAATCTTATATGGTATGTAAATGTCTGCATTCATATGTTTCTAAATAACAGGATGTTTTCAAAAGAAAATTTGAATCATCCATTTATGTTTTATCTATAGCTTCAATCATATTCATAGTCTTTTAGCATTTCTGTTTTCCTGGTTTTAGTATAAGAACTGTGACTTTCAATTTTTATTTGTTTTTCTTTTTTAGAGATGTATTTATTTCTGCACACAAGAACAGGGGGTACAGGCCAGAGGTGCGGGGGGGTAAGATGACTCACCAGAGACAGAGTGGGGAGCAGAATAGGCAGAGTGATGAGACACTGCTTTAAGGAGCAGTGGGTGAGACAGGAAAGGTCTGCTGTGCCATATGGGTCCCCTCCCTGGCTGGGGATTGAACTACAGTGGCTGTGGATGCTTCATAGTGCACTGTTTAACCCCTTGAGCCAGCCAGGAGACCCCTCAATTTTTATTTGTATAAGCAGAATTTTTATTTTTTAAAACTTTCATTTAATCTCACTTCCCTTTTACATTGATTAAGATTTTATATATTACTATCTATTTGGTGTTTGTATTTCACAATTTATTTACTGTTCTGAGATGGTAAAAATAATCAGTTTAATCATAAATTAGAAATAATATTCAATGGAGTTTTATGATACAAAATCACTTGTTATTTTAAAGAATAAATGAGGTTTCAATATGAGCAATGAAAATAAGATCTATGTATTAAAATAATAGAAATTTCAACTGTAAAATAAGATTGAGAAAGGAAAAATAACATTACTAGGCAAATTGCTCCATTTCACCAAAAATCTTTTGACGTGGCTTATCATGGGTGTACATGGGTGAACCTGTGGCTACCATGAGGGACCATCGCTATCAATAGTACTATAAGATGATATGCCATGTGTTAGCAATGATCAGAGAACCATACTTTTAAAGACTAAATCCTTATTTAGTTTACTCTTAGCCCTTCAAGGTTTGAAAGGGGTCTGTATTATTTTATAAAGAAATATCCCAAAGTAAGCTTGGGAGAGGAAAAGCAATAAGGTAGATGTTGTCCTCAAATGTGTATTAACGACTTAGTGTTGGGGATGCAGGTTGGGGGTGGGGTGGGGAGGATGGATGAAATGTACACACAAGTAACTGTGATATGAGACTGTGTCGATTAAATGTCATTAGAGAATAAAAAATTCTAGTCATGTTAAAAAGGGGAGGGGGAGAAAGAAACATTCATGGAATAAATATTTACTGATAATCTCCTAATTATAAGATATTGTGCAAGACTCTTATCAGATTATAATGTTAAAGAAAATGCAACTTCTGCTCTTCACAGCTCAAAAATCTAGAAGGAAAAAAAAAATCTAGAAGGAAAAAAAAAATCTAGAAGGAAAGCTATGAAACATCGCCATACTAAACTATGAGTTCAAGAATGGCAGAGACCACATCTTACTTGTTTTGGTTTCTAAGTGATGACTAAATGCTCACTAGATACAAGTTCACAATTCTAAGGAATCTATCAGTGGTTTACACACAGATATTTATAATAAAGTGAAGCTTGCAAATTCATTTTTTTTCTCATTTAATCTTCATAACTTTGTCATAGTAACTATGAAATGAGGAAATTGATGTTTTGAGAGTTAGGTAAAG
The DNA here is from genome assembly GCA_019455555.1 of Galemys pyrenaicus. Classification (NCBI taxonomy): domain Eukaryota; kingdom Metazoa; phylum Chordata; class Mammalia; order Eulipotyphla; family Talpidae; genus Galemys; species Galemys pyrenaicus. The sequence goes on from JAGFMF010011796.1 coordinate 13,350,746, forward strand.
TGTCCACGTTACACAGCTAGTATATGATAATATGCTTCTGAATTCAGGCTTTTAATCACTTTTCCTCATTTTATATTATCTCATTGGGAGATATTAGCTGTGAAAATATATAGCTAAATTGTTGTAAGTGTCAAAGAAGGAATTATTCCAAGGAGGAAGTCAGTAGAGACGTTGTAATATAAATGGGTGAACTGAGCACTGTAAAGTGGTGAGAATTCTGCAGAATGGGAGCAGGTTACTATGGATAACAGTGATCCCACATTGTGGCCACAAGTTCATGCCCCATTGTGCCGAAAGGGGCTTGTGTTCTCCAAGAAATTTAAATTAATCATCATCAGATAAAACTAAGAATTCCATTCTTTAGTTGTACTAGGCTCATTCTAAGGATTCTATAATCATGTGCCTTTGGTTACCATATTTTTTCAGCACAGAATTATGGAGCATTTTTATTCTCACAGAAAACTTCATTGGAGAAAGCTGTTCTGAACAGAGGGATTATGAGCCTTCTGAGTGAAAAAGCAGCAAATGAGAAAAGTTCCGGTCTGCTCAGAATTAGGATACTGAGTTTGTCAAGAGTATGAAATCCACATAAATGTGTATGACTTGTTAACTAAGCACACGATATTTAGGATCATTTTGAGTGCCAGAAAAGAGAATTCATGTGCATTTGGTATGCAGTGAGAAATAGTAAGAATTTCTCGTTAGGGAAGTCATATTATTTGACCTGTTTTATAGAATAATTATTTGGGAAATGGTTGAAAATAGTGAAACTTGGTGGTTGGGAAACTGCTTATTAGGCTACTGAGCTTGGGATGAAAAAGTGGTAAAAAATACAAGAAATTTAAGAAAGAACCTATATCATTTGACATTATGAGGACAAAGAGGCAAAGAAGTTTATGTAATTGGGAGGATGATGGTGATATAGTTAGAAATATAGAAATCAGAAGAATGATGTGGTTTGTCTGGAAGAAAATAAGTAAAAATTTGAAAATGTTGAAATTAAGATTCTCATGAGATATTTATCAGCAGATGTCCATGAAACACTAAGGAAATTTTCCAGACCTTTCCCTTATTTTTACAGGAATATCAATGACTGGCCCATGAAGTTAAGAGAGATAATAAGATCACAGGAGTCATACTGGCCAGGATACCATTATCCAAATGACTGGAGTCAATCCAAAAAGACGGCAAACCCAGGAGTTCCAGAGGCATGTATAAAGGTTGAAACAAAAAGCCAAGTGTGGAGTCAATACTGAAGTACTTTTGCTCTTACATCTTTGGAATATTGTGTGTTAATTTTTAGCCTCGTTGGTTTAACAACATTTTCCAAATAAGCTACCATAGAAAAGTCCCTAGCAGTAGATTGCTAACATTTTAGATGTTTGTAGTACAATACCTCTGACAATGGAGTTATCAGAGTAAGTGATGGAAGACTCTTTCAAGCCCTACTATGAGCCTTCATGAAACCAACTATTGGCATGTTTTATTGAACGCTGTTGTTAGGGTAATAAACTATCGAAACCATTGCTTCAAGCATCACAGAGACTCACGGGATATCCTTTCACCTTAGATTCCCAGATCCCTGACTTAATTCTCTTTCACAGGAATCCTTCTGTTCAGCTTTTTTGTACAATTGGTAGTGGAAGGAAGGGACTGAATTGTAATTTCAAAGAGAAACTAGAACTCAGATGGTAAGATAGTTGTTTTTTGGTATTCAGATTTGTGAGTAGAGCCAGGAAGAGGTAAAGATTTTTCTACATTCAGGAGATGTTTCAGTCTTTTAATATGTTATGGCATAGAACTTTTGACAACCAATATTTCAGGTAGCAAAATAATGTCATGATAAAAAGATGTCCTGGTGGTGCAGGGGTAAAGTCTGAGGGTTATCAAGCAGTTGCCAGCCACTTAGGCATGAGTTTGATTCCTGGCCAGGAAGCTAACTCACATGAAGCAGCACACCTCTCCTGTCTCACCCACTACTCCCTCCAGAAGTGTATTTTAGTAGATTCCACCTTTTCTGCTCCCCACTCTCTCACCCCTCTGTACCTCTGGTCTACACCTCAGTTCTTGTATGCATAAGTAAATTTAAAAAATGTTTTAAAAAAAGATAAAAAGATTGGTACTCAGAATTTTGATATTTTATGCACTGATTCCCCAATTTAAGGCAATTTTTCTAGCAGGCAATTTATATTTTGAAGGTAAATTATATATTGAAATTATAAATGCTGATTTTGTTCAGTGAATGAGTGTTTTAAAAAGATTAAATACTGTGATTTAAATACACTAAGTTCATAATTACAAAAAAAAAACCCCTTGAAACTCCTTCAGTTAGGGAAATTTTAATTAGTTGATTTATGATGAATTCAAAAGGGGGGAAGTAGGTGCATAAAAACTTGAGAGAGGCCAGCTGAATAATCTAGAGTACAATTAGGACTGAAATTCATACCTCCCAAATCTCTGTGACATTTTGCATCACTCAGAAAAGGCAAAAGGAACTTGATAGCAAATGAAAAATTATTCATATGAAGAAGATACCTTGATGATGTTGAGAATTTAGCCACTAGTTAAAGAAATTAACTGAAATTATAATTTCTCAAAAGGAGAAGGTATTTTATACAATTATTACTCAACAAAGATAACTATCTCTAGTGATTTTGATTATGAGACAGGCAAACCACAGATCAGATAAGACAAAGTGAGAGTAATTGTTCAGCAGCTGTGTTTCAAAGCACCTACCTTCTACCAGAAATCTTGAGCTAATGTTGACATCCATCCAATGCAAATATCCAAAGGAAATGTGAACATATTTTACTCTCACCAATATGTTGTCACACAGTGTTTAATACATAGGTACCTGAAAATATTGTTCACTTTGTGTTTAAATGATGTAAAAACTAGAATTATACCATTAAACTTATGAACTGAAAATGAATGGTCTTTTCACTTCTTCCCTTAATTCTTGCAACATGGTTAAAGTGAAAACTGGAAACTAGAACTGCAGAACATAAAGGAACTGTATTTTTCCATTGGCACCATTAGTAATGGAAAGTTTGTTTTCTTGACTGTAAACTCAGCATTATAGCAATCATAGAGAACTGATGTGTCATAAAAAAAGATAAGCAATTATGATAAGAAGGTAGATTTATTTCCATGTTGAGTGTTTGTGCATATTAATGCTTTTATAGAAAATGATAGGATATGTATTCTATCATTTCTAGAAAAAAATAAGAAACAATTTTTGAACTTTTATTATCTATTTTGTTAATTTTAAATAAGTAAATGAATTATGCATTAATTGACACATCTTGAAATACTTATAAAACATTTTGTCTAGTTTGTTGCAAGGTAATTAGGTAAATCACCTTTGAGTTCCTCCAATTTATGATTTCAGTTATTTGTACAAATTAGAATTCATTAAGAACAGGACTAATTTGTATTTTTTAAAATCATATTTAACTATCTATATGGCAACTCATGATTTTGTAAAAGACCCTTGTATAATAGCTAAGGGAGCATTATCTAAAAGACTGCTAGTATTTAAATTCCTGTTCCTCTTCTTACTAATAGTGAAATCTTGGTCACATTACTTAATTACATTTTTGTTTTTCCATCTGCACATGAGCATAATAAAAATATTTAACTCATATGGATGTTATAAGTTAGTTATTAAACATAAAGATCTTAGAATAGTGCCTATCATTTTGTAAGTTATAAAAGTCTGAACTTATATTATTGTAAGTCTGTCCTTTATCATATAACGAGAAACTAAAGCATTGACAACAAATATAGGAGAAAAGATGGCTAGAAACTAAAATTTGATGATAGTAAAATAAAAATCCCATAAGATATGTTTTTAAAAATATATTAAAACTTCTAAAAAGCTCTTCTGTATGAAAAGGACCACTCTATCTAATTCAAATCAACTCTTTTCCTTTACTTATTCATTGAAAACTTGATGTTTTTAATATTCGCACATTTAAAGCTTAATAAAGCTGACCTACTTGGGATCTTCTATGATGTTATAAAGTCAACCAGAAGGAGGCTATAAAATAGTGCTGTAAATACTATCCAAACATTCAATTAGCTGTGATAACTGGAAAAATGTACCCTGGTTAATTAATGTTCACAGAAAACGCTAAAAACTTGTTTTACTTTTCTATTTCCAAGTTTTTAATTTAGTTTGGTTGGAACCACAAAATACAGCTACTTCTCTGTTTTGCACTTTTCTACCATATCCTTTATTAGTGAGCATAGTAATGGCCACAGCCAGGAAATAAAACTATGCGAGGTTTCAATGCTTTGTTATTATTGAATAAGCTCTGAAATAAGTTCGAGTTGGCTTCTGAAAATGTAAATTTTGGACCCGATAGAAGTTTTAACCTGAGTCCTGGCTATCACATTAAGGGGGAGGGGAAGGGTTGAGGGAAGATGGGAGCACGGGGGTCTGAGTTGATGGTGCACTGGTGATATGGTGATGGGGAATACAGGGGGATTACAACTGAAGTCAAATATATATAAATTAAAGGGAAAAAATAGAATAAAAAATTACGACATAGGAAGTTAAAACTGAAACTCAGTATTCTAGTAGATTTTCTTCTATTTGTCCTTTTCTTGAAAAGAGAAATGTTACTCTGTGAATAAATATAATTTTGACATAAAAAAATAAATGGCTATTTCACTTCTTAAACTTTTGAAAGCCTCAGTTTCCTTTTATGTCAAATAGAGATAATAGCACTTATTTCTTCTGATAGTTGAGACACAGCTAATACATAAAAATCCACAGTGAATTTATTGGCATAAGTAGTTCAACAATGTGTTCTTCTATGGTGATGATATAATGATGATGATGATTATAGAGATAATGATGAAGGGGAAGAGTGGAAGTTACTGGTTCTGCTCCACTAACACTTTGGCCTTTTATCACTGATAGGTTTATCTATTTTAAGCTAGTCTAAATTTTCTTTGCTTCTTTAATTCCTCTTTTATAATATCTTTTATATCTTTTGCAGGATCCTCATTTATAGGATCTTTCTTTATGTACCCCTTTTAAGTAAATATTCTTCAAGGATTTACCTGGTTTGTATTCCATTTCTAACAGTATAATCTCTTCAAGACTTCAGAAACTCTCTATCTTTATGTATATATATTTTTCTGACTGATGGTTTCAAGGTTTACCTCTAAACATATTTGTCTCCTGATCTGACACAGATTTTATAGAGATATGCTGTCATCACCTAGCAAATAAATGCTGGTTAAAGAGCTCTTTTTAAAGTAATTTGTAGCACTTGCCAGTTTTTATTGTGTAAATACTTTATCATGATCTATAAAAAACTGCCATCTTTACATCACTGGAAGCAGTGTTGGGAGGAGAGGTACATGCTGGTTCCAGCACCACACTGGACTTTCTATTATTTCTCACAGGTTCCAACACAGCACTGGACTTTCCCACTTTTACTGTCTCAACTAAATTCATTATCTTTGGCCCAATCCTGGTAAATAGCCCATTATTCACTAAGTTAGCCAGGCTAAAAACATCAGAACGAGCCTGAGGTGTTCTTCAATTATCTTTCTTATACTCCCAAACCTTATCTGGTACCATTGCCTTAGACTGGACTTTTTCTCCCACATCCTCATTGTGGCAGATCTTCAAATCTGAGCTTAAATGTTGAATCCTTTGATAAGACTTCCTCATTTGACTTTCCATTGGAAAAATCATTTCTTTTTTTGTACTCACCCTAGGCATTTTTTCTTTAATGCTAAATATCTGTAATTGGCTTTCAGGGTGATTAAAGGAAGTAAATTTCACCTTTTGGATGGGAATATGAATTAGAAGTTCTGAGATCTTGTCTGCTGTCATTCATTTTCCTCTAAGGAGAATCTCCTATGGGTTACAGCCAACATTATGGAGACCTCAAAAGGGATTCTCTTCATTTAACATTTTAGTTTACATGCAGATTTTTACTTCTTTCCTTGAGTCTGTCAACATAGCTGAATGAAGACCAAAACTTTAAAACAAAGCATTCACACCCAGAAGAAATGGGAAGAAAACCAAGTGTGTTTCATCCAATCAGATGATGTGGCTCACTCCAGCATGAAGGTTTGAGTTTATTAATACAGCTAATCTTTCAAATAATATATGGTTATTTTTCCAAAAATGAAAAGACAAGGACAAATTGGGGACACTTGGTGGGGAGAGGGGAGAGGGGGGTTGAGGGCAGACAGGAGCACGGGGGACTGAGGTGATGGTGCACTGGTGATATGGCGATGGGGAATACATGGGGATTACAATGGATGTCAAATATATATAAATAAAAAAACAAATAATATATGGCTATTCTGATTTTTCTGTTATGATAATTACACTCTTCATCAAATACAGAAAAATCTCCTATCTGCCAGGTAGTTTTTTATCCATCTCTAAACTACTATACTAGCTAGTAGTTTACTAGCTAGCACTGTATTAAAGTGCACAACATAATTCAACAGTTTGTGAGCATAATTCATGAATGCATGATGTGAAATTTTGATTTCAAAGTTTAGCTTTAGAAAACTATGACAGGTAACAAAATATAAAAATGTAATCACCCTGTGTTATCCCTTCATATGTGAGATTTTGTGGTTTTGTTTAGCCTTAAATGTTGTATAATGAACAACAAATTTATTTTCATTTCCTTCTATTTTTTTCTCTGAGGAAAAATTTGATAAAATACACTATCTAAAACACACAATAATTCATTAATGTGTGATAGCTTACATTTAGTCTTTCAAAATTTTGAGAGCTGTGATTTGTTTGTAGGATCTAACTTTTCAGGCAAATACTTCTGAAGAAAGACATTGTGAAGAAGTGTTAGTTTTTTGAAACTCATTTCAAAACATCTGAAAGATTTAAATTTGTACTTTTCTTCACTAGGAGCCTTGAACTCCTGGGACTCAAGAGGAATAAGAGTTGTACCCTGGACTGCAGCTAAACATTCACCTAGAGAAACTGGCCATACATGGATGAGGATAAATGTGCTGGGGTTAGCCATGTTCAGACTTGCTGTTCATTGCACAAACATTACCATTTTGTCCATCAGGCCTACCCATTTCTGACCAGTGGAAATCAGTGAATCATGTGGAATCTTTTGATAAGCACACTTTATTTATGATTTTTATCTTTTTAAGGCCAACCTGTTGCTTTTGCTTCTGCATCTTCCCCCACACCATATCTGTTTGACTCTGTCATTGTCTACCAGACATATGCACAGGGAAATAGGTTTAGAAGGAGATTTGGAATGCATAGACATTATGGAAAAATTGGGGTAGAATTCAGGAAATCTCATTTAGTTCTAGTTTTAGTTGTTTTTAAGTAGCTGTTTGACCTTGAATGAATTCCGTTATGTGTTGGAACATGGCATAAAATTTTTGAATTGGAATAACAATTATTCATGAGTTTTTACTGAATGTCATATTATAGTTCTATAGCAATTGCTTTTTTTGAGACTGGATTTTGTTGATATATATATATATAATATACTAATAAGCACAGGCTAGATATGATAGCATAATAATATTACTACAATTCTCAGAGACTAGCAGTATCAAAACAATTGATATGGGATAAAGGGAAAATAGGGAAGATCATATAGATTTGGGTATAATTCTAGCAAGTTTTGCCTATTTAAACTTCATTTTGTAGAAAGGATTTTAATGGGCAGAATAGTTTAACAACTTCTCTTCTAGGTTAAGGTTTCATTGCCTTCCATGCCATACCACCTCTTCTTCCTCCTTCTCTTTTGTCCCAGAAGTTAAATCTTTCAGTGGTTTTGAGATAAGTTCAAAGGAGAACGTAGTGTTGCTTAATTATGGACATTGGTTGCTATTTTACACTGCTTATGTCTACTTGAAGGTTTTACTTTAGTCTGTATCTTTTGCTTCATTCTTTATTTACAAATTTTTTTTATTAATGTTTCACATATTTTGGCCCCGATGTGCAAAGTTGGTCCTATGATGCTCATAGCTAATCCTTACCCAGTGCTACACACAAGGCATTTCCCAAGGGCTTTTACATGGATTTATTCATTGACTTCTTTGGGGTAGTACCAATATTTTGCAGGTAGGAAACTGAAACTCAGAGAGGTTGCCTCAGGTTAATAACAAGAAGTGGGATTCTAGAAGGATTCTTCTACCTCAGGCATCTGTCACCAGAGCATTTTCCCCAACTCCTTTTCCTATACTAAGCCTACACTGTAGGCACACAGACCTTGTTGATTGCTTAATTTTTGGAATCTCATGATTTTTTGAACAATTTTGATTATACTTTATTAATAATTACTCAGTTAGCAAACTAAATTGAGTCTGAAAGAGAAAACCCACTTCCCAAACTCCACACAATATCTGAGCGTCAGAATCCAAGAGGCTCTGTATTGAAGGGAATTTAGCCAACCCTCTCTTCACTGTGACTGAACCAGTCACATCCCCTTTCTAACCTCATTAACATCTTGCTAATTCACTTACCAAATCTGATATAACTCCTGTTTGGTACGCTTTAAAACCACCCTTCTGAAATGCTGCACAGCAACTTAACTATGGTAATATAAATATATTTTGCATAGGACATGATTCTAACAGCAACTTGTGGCAACTCTTTCAAAGGGAAAGAAATATAATTGTTTCTTCTTATTCAACAGAATAGAGAATATAGAAATTTTATAACAGAAAGTGATGGTATCAATAGCTTTTAAGTGTGAAACTAGGAGTTAAATGCAATCATGCATTATATAATTTCTCTCTTTTAGTTAAGGGTCGATTTGGGAAATATTTTAGTCAATTTGGTCAACCAGCAAAATATCATAAACTGAGTGACTTAACGAACTTATATATTCCCTCATGGTTTTGGCTGCTAAAAGTGGATGATCAGAGAATCCTACCAAGCCAGATGCAGCTCTTTTCTGACTTTCAAGGGTGCACATGGGGCCTCCTTAGACGTTAATTCTCAGCCTTATCACCATCAGCTTACATGACTTTTTCTAGTCTTCCCTTACTGTCAGACCGCAGTCACTGCAGCACGAACCCTGCTGCCGGCCAGGGGGGACCCACATGGCGCCTCAGACCTCTCCTGTTGTGCCTGCTGCTCCCCTCAGCAGTGTACTTCAGTTGATTTGCCTGTTCTGCTCTCCGCTCTCTGTGGTGAATCCTCTCACCACCCCCCCACACCTCTGACCTGTGCCCCAGTTCTTGTATGCATAAATAAATAAATCTTTAAAAAATAATAATAAATAAATAAAATTGGAAAACTAACCCAAGAAAGTGAATTTAAAAAAAATACACAAGCAATTATTTACATGTAAAATTCTAAATATTGATAGTAACAGAGTTCTCCTAGTTCAATTCAAGTTATATGGACATCATATCATTTCTAAGCGATGGGGCTTGAAATTGCAAAGAATTAATATTGTTATAGGGCAGGGAGAGGAACACTCCAGAACCCCCAAACCTGCTCTCTCTGAATGGGTTCTGCCATCCGCCGCATTAAGACAAACATATAAAACCTTCAATGGAAAGGAACTTTAATACAATTACGGTACAATATAGAAAGGACAAAGAACATAGTGACTAAGTTAAGCATCCAAAGTTACCCATCTCCTTGAGGGTAAAAGTCCAGCCAAATAGGATTGGCCCAAAGCAAGGCCCAAAAGCCTGGCACACATCTAAAGGACCTTTCAGTAGAGACCCACAGAAAAGGGTCAGAAAGAGTCAGACAAATCCGGGAGGAAAAGAGTAAAATCAAAATCAAGATGAAAGCTGCCATTGTTAACCTCCCCATGGGTCTCTCACCCACATCTGTTCCAACCAGTCCAAGACCAAAAAGCAAGCACAGCTTCTTCACATGTGGCTCTGCTCCACTTGCCTCCTCCAGGTCTCCTTGCTGCTCTCTATCTTGCTTCCTTCTTCCTTTCTTCTCTCTGCCTGCAGAATCTTCTTTCCCTCCTCAGCTCCACCCACTTAGGGTGGAACCAGGATTCTGGAACTTCCCCCTTTTCCCGGGAGGACCCTGTTACAATATCTCTCTTTATTGCTGCCTCCTTTTACCTTTACTTCTGATCAATTTTCTATAACTTGTTAGTTGTTAAGATTCCCTTCTCAGGTTCAATTAATTTGCTATAAGGGCTCACAGAACTCAAATAAACTAGTTTAATCACTAGATCATTTGTTTGTTACAAGCATATTATTCAAAACTGTCAGGTGAAATACATGCACCTGACAGTTTTGAATAATATGCTTTGTAACATGCATTTGGTAAGATATAGAGAATGAACTCAGAATTTTACAAGCTAGGTGTGCCATTTTTGCCATACCTTCATATGTTCACCAACCTGAAAACTCTGCAGTTCCCTCCTGTGGAGTTTTTATGGAGATGCCATTGATTAACTCAGCCATAGGCAATTGATTCAATCTCCAGCCTTTATTGTCCTCCTCTGAGGTCTGTGAGTGGGATGGGAAGTTCTGACCTTTTAATCAATTAGTGGTTGTTTTCTCTAGGAAAATAGACCCATCCTTAGGTGTTTCCCAAAAATTTACCTTTTTTTTTCCTTTTTTACTCTCAAAAACTACAGCGTTCCAGGAGCAAGGGCATATAGTTAATGAACAAATAAATATGAAATGATATTTTGCTAATCTGAATGATGAAATACATATAATTCTTATAGGTCCCATTACCACAGTAGGGTATAGTGGTTGTAGCGGCATAATTACTCTGGGCCTGGTGCAAATTCTAAAACAGCCATGTCCACTACCATAGAAGACTAAGGACAAAGATTCATGAGCATGGGCGGTCAAGATACTCTTTGAAATGGCAATTTAAGCAATTTGTATGATTTATAATATAAACCTATTGGATTTCAATTTACTTATTTTTTTACCCATATTTGTGATATGGGTCTGATAATAGTATCTATGGCAGTATTTTGAGCATTATAGCACATAGTGTACATATTATAATATTTGTATGTGAATTTATATGTATCAACGCAAAGAGAGAAACCCTTCCAAGTATGAGCACTTCATAAATGTTTTTTAAAAATATTTATTTATTTATGCACACAAGAGATGGGGTACAGGCCAGAGTCGCAGGAGGCGAGAGGACTCACCAGAGACAGAGTGGGGAGTAGAACATGCAGATTGACTGAAATACGCTGCTGAGGGGAGCAGCAAGCAAGGCAGGAGAGGTCTGCTGTGCCATGTGGGTCCCTTCCCTGGCTGGGATCGAATTTGCACTGCTGTGCCGTGGATGCTTCACAGTGGAGCGCTCAACCTGCTGTGCCACTAGGAAGGCCCCCCACTTCATAAATGTTAGTTATTATCTTAAATGGTTAAAATTTTTTTTAAATTTCTTTGGAAAGGTATCCTCATCATAGTTCCAATTTATTTAAATTTCTATGTATATTTAAAGAGAAAAACCAGGAATAAGTTTAAAGTTATAAAGGAAATTATAAAATTACTTATAAAATCTCTTTAAACAGGTAAATCAGCCAAATGTGCGATATATATGTTTTATTTATCTCTAATCTTTAATGTGTAAAAATATTTTTTTAATCATTAGTGAACATGTATTGTTCTCAAATCTCACACTTTAGGTTTTAGTATGAAAATAAGTTTATTGTAATAAAATAATTCTTAAATCCTATTTAACAAAGCAGTTGATTATGAAGACATTTTTCCCTTTTTTAAGTGGGGTAAAATATGCTACATTATCATATGTATACAAATGAAACCTCATGATGCTTCACATTGTCATCATTTGTCGGGTCATCAGATAATATCCTTTGCAATGCCACTTGGGTTACCTGATTCCACAAAAAGATATTTACAGCAACGATATTTGTGATCAATGCTGAAAGATTCACATTGATTTTAAAAGCAAATTCAAAATGATATTCTTTAAAAGTCACAAGATAGACATAAAGATACAAAGGATTTTTTATTTTCCTACCAGTTGAGAATAAGTTGTCATCCTGATGTTTTATCAGCCCAAACTATGGCATATATTACCAATAAACAAGGTTGTTTTCCTATATAATTGCAATACAACCATTAGAATCCAGAAGTTATCATAAATATATTATTATTTAATTCTCTAACCCAATTTTAATTTCAGTAGTTGTTCCCTTAATATTCTTCATAAACAAAATGAACCATCTTTGAACCATATTTAGTTGACAGTTCCCTTCCCATAGGACAATCAGTCATTTGAAATGACCTTGACATTTGATATTTAAAGAGCAGCTGTTTGCCAGAATAGTCTCCATTGGATTTGTATGATGTTCCATGGTTGGATTCACATTGTGCATCTCTGGTAAGATCACCTCAGAAACAGCAATGTCTTCTCTTTTACGTATTCTGACAGGTAGCAACATTTTGATTAGTTCCATTACTGAAGAAGCTCACTTAGATCACTAAATTAAGATGGGTCCTACAAAAATTCTTTACCATAAAGTGGGTTCCCTTTTTTGTGATCAGTTAAGTATTTTGTGGGATAGTCCTTTGAAATTATGAATTACCCTATTTCTCATCAAACTTCAATTAACTAATTAACTAATATCTGAGCAGGATCATGGTTTCCTATACTAATCAGTGGGTTGTAGTTTATGCCTGGATTTAGGACTCCCATCTTTTAGGAAATGAAGAAGAATGGAGGTGAGTAGAGAGGAAAAAAGTCAAAAGGACTATTTTACAAGTCCTACAGCTTTAAAATTCTGCAACTTAAATCATTTTTTCTTTTATGTATTCTCAGTTTCATAGAATGAAACCATCAAGTCACTCTTAGGCAGCTCAGACCTCTATTTGAGAATACTGGTCAGAAATGGCACTTTTGTTGAAATACATCTTAATGCATGCATATGGGTGCCTCCCGAGTCTGCAGCAAGGAATGCTGAGGGAGGAACTATTCAAGAGAATGAGCAAAGACTAATGATGGATTTCTGAAAGACTTCCTTTAGAATTTTTTCAAGTATGCAATTTAAAGTGTCTATTCACTAAAGAAAATAATAGAGCATGGAATAAATGGAAGATTTTTGACAATGGGGAGAAACATTCCCTTTTAAGGTTATAGAATTATTATGGTGAAACTGACTAGGAACCTGTACATTTTCTGCTGCTCCAATGTAAACTTTATCCCTGACATGACCTCAGTAGGATATATGCTGTTGATGAAAGCTGTCTGTAAACTTTGAGAAAAGCTACAGACAGAAGGGAGCCCGACTAAGCAAGCTCAGCTTTCTCAAGTTTTCCGCCACCCTGAGAGATCTGTAATGTTCTCTGACATTCAAAACACTGTACTACCTTGTAATATCTCTTCTTCCGCTGTCTCACATTACGTTTTCTGCTTGTAAACATTTTATATGTCTCTGCTCTGTCTCTTCACTTAGCTGTAAACAATTTAATTACACAGATTATAAATTTAACAAATTTCTGGGTAGCATCCCAAACCACAGCAGATGTGTAATTGTAAAATGAATAAATGAATCAATTAATCAATGGTCCAACCAATCAATTAATTAACTCATGTACCTGGCATTAACCACATTTAAAAAAACATTTTTCTCACTAAAAGTTTTGATTTTGGGGGCCTCCCTCGTGGCTCAAGAGGTTAAGTCGCAACACTGTGAAGCTATCTGTAGCCACTGCAGCATGAGTTCAATCCCAGGCCAGGGAGCCGACCAACATGGCACAGCAGACCTCTCTTGTCTTTCCTGCTGCTCCCCTCAGGAGTGGACTTCAGTCTATCTGTCTGTTTGGTTCCCCACTCTGTCTCTGGTGAATCCTCTCAATCCCATATCTGTCCTGTACCCCAGTTCTTATATGTATAAATCTTAAAAAAACAAAACAAAACAAAAGCTTTGTTTTTCAAGACAAAAATAATCTCCTGCTTTCAATGATCATGTTTTCACTTGTTATAGATTCTACAACTTAAAAAAAAATTATCTCATGTATTTCCCCAATTTTATATAAAAGTTCTCATGAAGTTCTTAGTCAATTTTTCTATTTGCACATATGATCAGAAATTGCTAGCGCAGATGAAACATTCCCCCATATTTATAAATAAGTCAAAGAACAACTTCAAAATCTAGTATTCAAACACTACCCCCAAAGAAAATGCTTCAACATCTTCAGATGTATTTGCCTCAAGACATCAAGTATATTTTCCTCAAGATATCATGAGATTGTCTTGAAGCAAATATGTCACTTCACCAATCACAAACATTTCCCCCTGTATGTTCTCAGCATTTAGAACAGTGCCTGATACAAAACAGACACTAAAAAATCTGTCTGTTGAATGTAGAGAAAGTGATTTTTTTTTGCCTAACAAAATTGGATTTTTGGTCCATTTCTGACTCAGATGAGTCTAGCAGTCATATTCGGTAATCATATGATAAATTCAACTGCCCTAAACCAACATTTCTTCAGAATATTTCAATTGTGCTTATTCCTTACAAAACACTTTTAAATAAGAGCAAATGAGTAGACTGGAAAACCCAAAATTGTATTTATTAGAACTTCACTTTTGGACTCCATTAATCAAAAGAGGAAGTTAGCAATTCACCATCTTTTTTTTTCCAGATCTGACAAATGACACCGCCATTTGCCTTGTTCATTGCTCAAATTAGAAATGTGAAAGTCCTGTGACTTGTTCCTCTTTTCTTCCATACTCAGTGAATCCTATCGGTAGTGTTTCCTAAATATATTTTCTGGACATTCTCATTGGTACCCCCAAGTTCTCATTCATCATATCTCAACTAGTAACTCAATATATTCTGTTGAATATGAAATATTCCCTATTTATTTTTAAACACAGTTTTTCTTTAAAATGTGCTTGAATATCTCATCATTTTGCAATATTTTAAAGGAAAATTTGCTGAAAAGTCAAAGAAAATTCTAGATCAATTTCTTATGGTTACATTGGTAAGAATGTGGGGACCATTAGACAAATTGGTACCTATGGTTTTTAAATTTCCAAGAAAATACATTTTATTTCCCCCCAAAGTTCAAAGAAATCCTTGAGATTCATTAGTGTTCAGATACTTTAACATATGTTTTTACATTATATATAAATGTAATACATAAAATAAAAATATAATGTAAGTGCTCTTGTTTGCCATAGCTTTAGAAACTGAAATTGTTCAGTTTAATATTGCAGTTTGTACTGAAGAACTGTCCTGTTGCTGTTGGGTGGCAAAGTAATATTTTAAGAATCATTGTCACTATTCCTAACAGAAATGCTGGCAAAGAGAAAATTCCTTGAGAGTGTTTTTCATGGCAGAGGAAGACTTAAACTTTAAGTAATAATGGAAGACATCATAGTAGCAAAATGGAATTAAATTCATTGTGGGAAATTCACATTGTTCATATGGTATAATCAGAGAGCTTCATAGTCCTTTTATAGCTGCAACTAATTATTAGATAAAGCAATAAAATTGCTTTATCGCAAATTCTTTAATTTAAAGAAAGCAATTTTAAAACATCTAAATGTTTGTGGTATTAAAAATTGTCAATCTTTATTTACTTGCTCTTCTGGCATATAAAATGGGATGTTTGAATATTTCTGATGTGAAGTAAATATATAGAATACACTGGACTAGTCCAAATAATTTGTAAATGTTCAGTGAGTTGAAAAAACTACTATTATTATTTTAATTATTTTTGAAGTGTACAAGGAGGGCTTTTTTTTACCATTACTGAAAACCTAAAAATTGAAAATGTTCTTATTATGGAGAAAAGCTTTAATATAAGAGTACAGAAAGATTGAATATTACTTTCAATTGTTGATTTTAAAGTTGAGTTGATGTGAAAAGAAGCACTACAATCCAGAAGTTCAGATTTGTTATGCCATAGTATGGAATTTGACAAGCTGAAGAGATTTCAAATCCTAATGACTATTGTTTGAATGCTAACAGGAATACCATGGGGAATGGCTGCACTTGCCAGAATTAGATTTGGAAGCATCAGGAATAATATATCCTGGCAACCAGGGTCTGCTTTTTCTTTAAGAGTTTGAGATTTGCACAACAACAGCAGTATAAACAAAGAAATACACTCAACAACATCACACTTCAGAATCAATATATTTTGTTGCTTGACCTTTCAGAGTAGCTGGTACTCTTGATTCTCACTGAGAACACAATGTTCCTTAATATTTCCTTCTTGACACTCTGTCCTGGCTTCCTTCCTGACAATCTTCTCACCATATTGCTAAGTCTACCACTCTCATCTCCCTCCATGACAATTCTCTACTCCTTTACCTCTGCTGATCACTACTTCCTTTTGGGTTTCTTATACATATATTTACTCCATCCTTTCTTTGCATTTCTAAGTATCCTGTTCTTCTTCTCCTCAGCTTTAGTTTTATTCCTAACCTCTTCCCTCTCTGAATAGCTAACTCCATGGACCATCTCAAGCAGCCACTGCCCTACTGCATTTTTTAGTTTTCCAGCCCCACACTCCAACATTCACCATTCACCGAGCACTTGTGAACTCCTAGGCAGTTACAAAGAGTTTCACACGATGGTCTCATTTATACCCCACAAGAACCCAACAAGATAGGTATTACCAACTCTATCTTTTGAGGCTCAGAATGGTTAACTGTCTGGCACAATTTCACATGATTAATAATTATTCAGATTAGAATTTGAATTTCATTGAGTGCCACTCTTAAATACTGTAGAATATTCACAACCAGCTTGCTAAGCATTCACATAACAAGATTTCCTGAACATTTTGAAATAACTGTCTTCATCTCCAGCTCATTAAGACCTACTTTCTAGCTTCTCTGCCCACCTGACAACTAGCTCCTCTCTATCTCAGCTTCTACACTGTAAACTGATGATTCCTCTTCTCAGCCTGGCAAAGGCAGAAGAAAGAAAATTGGGTAAGAGAAGGACATGCAAGGTCTAGCCTTTCTTTGCATTTTCCAGTTACTAATGAACAGAGTCTTGTCTTAAGATGACATTTCAAGGTCTAGAGACACAGTTACAAACTGATAGATATTAGTTCACAAATCAGCCGAGGAGAGTAGGCAGGCTATCTGCTTGATGTAAGATTACTGGTCAATTTGGGAGTTTGACCCTGATAATGAGCCAGCTTCAGTCTCAGCACAAGTGATTATACCACTGAGCTTTGTAACTCCTTTCCTCTTCCTCATCTTCCCTTGGATTGGGTCCCATGAACCACTTCTCCCTTCTAGCACTCTGCCTCTGCTTTGGACTTAGCCACACTAGTGGTTGGCTTCCTCTCTGATTTCCCTCTTGATCTCACTCTAGTTCCATAATTTACTTCACCATTGCAGTTCCACCTTCGACTCTGTCCTCACAATCACCATGAGTAAAACTAATCAGCCTCCAGGTAACTTGTCTGCCTTTGTGAACATTATTCTCACTGAATTTTTGTCCTGTCCTCTCTCTTATTCTTTGCCATGGACAGCTGTTTCAGTCTCTTAGTCTATAGTGTACCCTGAGATTAACACACAACTCTAATTCTAGAAGAAAACAAAGCTGTCTTCACGGACTCTAGAAATGTGTGTATTTGCTGATGCAGCATTATGGATAGCAGTATGGAGACTAAAAATTAAAATTAGAAATTTCGTATGATTCAGTTATCCCACTTCTGGGTATTTACTCAAAAACACTAATTCAAAAAGATCTCTGCACTGTCTTATTTATTGCAACATTATTTGCAAGGGCCAAAACAACTTAAGTGTCCATCCACAGATGATTAGATAAAGAAGATGTGGGAAATACACAATGGAATACTACTCAGCTTTTAAAAAAGATGAAATCTTGCCATTTGCAACAGCGTCAATGAACAAATTAACTAAATAAAAAATAAATTTTTATACTATAAGACAAAATTAGTGATTAGAAATGGAAGAGAAGATAAATCATGTAAAAGGGATCAATTATATGGTAAAAGATTGATTTGGACTTTCAGTGGTGAACTTAATGTAGTGTATATATGTGTTGATTTAAAATATATTGAAGAAAAAGTAGGCGAAACCCTACATGACATACACATCAATAACATCTTTAGAGATACAACACCTAAAACAAAGATAGTGAAGGAAAAGATAAACAGCTGGGATTACATCAAACTTAAAAGCTTCTGTACAGCAAAGGACATGCTAACCAAAACAAAGTGATAACCCACCAACTGGGAGAAAATCTTTGCACACAACATTACTGA
>JAGFMF010011796.1:13372698-13418757 GCA_019455555.1 Galemys pyrenaicus
TCCTTCCTTCCTTCCTTCCTTCCTTCCTTCCTTCCTTCCTTCCTTCCTTCCTTCCTTCCTTCCTTCCTTCCTCCATCTCACTTCTCTTCTCTTCTCTCTTTCTCTATCATCATGAACAGTCAACTACTTGTAGGTACCAATTTAAGTGCTTTCTAGAGCTATGGTAGTTTTAGAGGCAAGGGTTATAACAGAAATATTTAGCCATGAAAGACACTGACTTTAACTAATTTGTCGAATATGGGACCAATCACTCAGTACTTAGTACTTGTGCATTTAAATAAATATCACTATGGTTGGGAGGATATCACATATTCCTTAATCAACTCCACCTACCTAGTTTGTCCAACCAATCTGAGGACCAAAAAAAAAAAAAGAATAACTGTGAGAGGTAACACTGTATCAGCAGCCCCAATTATATGCTGTCTTAGGTTGTTCCAGGTGTCTGCTGCTGTGTAAAAAACTTCACCGCTGCTATTCTCCTCAGCAGTGTATCTCAATTAATCTGCCTGTTCTGTTCCCCAGTCTGTCTCTGGTGGATCCTCTCACCGCCCCCACACCTCTGGCCTGTACCTCAGGTCTTGTATGCATAAATAAATCTTTTAAAAAAAACTTTGCCAAACTCATAACTAACCATATTTACTGTCCTCATAGATTGTAAGTGTCAGTAATTCACAAAAGTCTCAACAAAGATGACTTGTTTTTATTCTGTAATGTCTAGACTTCAGCTAAAAAGACTCAACAGCTGGGGTGGGGTGGTGGTGAGTGGAAAGGCTGGGCTTTTGGGACAGAAATACCTTCATGTACACATTTGGTGACTGTGATGGTATGAATTTCTAGAGATGCCCCCAACCTCTACTACCTGCTCCCCTCTTTTCTTAGGTCCTTACCCAGTAAACTCTCCACATAGCCTTTACAGCACGTGGCTTCGAAGTAGTTTGCTTTTTCCGTGTTTACTCAAAGTTCTAACAGAGAGTGTTTCAAAACAAGGTAGAAGCTATATAGTTGTTAATGACCTGCTTTTAGATTTCATAAGGCACCACTTCTGCCAGGTTCTCTTGGTGAAAAAAAAAAAATCACAAATCTGGATGCATGGGTGAAATGGTGGTAGAAAATCCATGAGGACCACAACTGATGTCAAATATATATAAAGAAAGAAAAAAAATAAGAAAAAAAATCACAAATCCTTTCAAATTCAAGGTGAGGAACCATAGATCCAATTCCTAATGGAAAAAGTACTAATGAGTTTACATTCATGTTTTAAAAACACCACACAAACTCTTGATCACTGTTTTAAGCCAATCTACTTCCCTTTCCTTGGTTCCATCCTGGGTCAGCCTGTCCAGATTAGAGAGAAAAATATTGCCAACATGCCTATTGATATGTCAGTTATCTTCATCTTTAAATCTTTCTACAACATGACTCTTTACCCTCAGGATCTAGCATGACATACTTGTTGCAAATTGCCATTGAACTTTTCTTCTCCATCCAGCTCTTTGTCCTCCCATTTTCACTTTTCCCTAACCATATTTGTATCTTCATGTTTGCTGTGTACTCTGGAGACACAACTCTTTCCAATGAAAACTCCGTACCATCAATCTCTTCTAACCAAACTGCTGACAAATCTCCAGTAAAACATTATCTTCACTCTTTTTTTTTTTGTAGTAGAGGCCATTCCTCCTATTTCATTACCTTAACACCCCAGAAAGTGACAAGTATTCTCCCAGCTCCTTACTGATCTTGATCTCATCCTCCCAGTTATATAAATCTCTATTGAGAGTAATGCCAAGCATTTCTTGCTAGCTGCCTCCCTATCAGTTGTCATCCATCAACCTTCAAATCTGTTTCCACCTCAACTCCTAATCTTTCTGTTGCACAGCAACATAGCCAATGTCCTCATCAATATCATTCTTCTCCACTATGATGTCATTCACTTTAATAGACAGTCATTCCTTCCTTCTATTCATATTATCCATTCCCCTTTGTGCTGTCGATGTCATCTATTTACTCCAGTTTCCCCATAGACCTTATTTTCTCTGGCACTGGTAAGCAAATTTTCTCTTTTATACCTTTGTCTGTCTCTGACCTCTCTCCCTCAAGCTAATGTATTTTCATCACTCTCTTCACCAAAACACTTTTTTCAGTGATTAATAATTGTTATTATTATGATTTAAAGTGCTCTCAATTAAATGCCAATGCTTTCTAATTTCTTTTACAACAGATTCTTTGTGGTCCTTTCCGTTATAGGTGACACAGATTTACCTCTTCCCTGAAATTCTCTTCTGAGACTGTCTAGGATCTTTCATGATTCCAATTATTCCTGCTCAGTCTTCTTCTCTGTCTGTCCATCTCAGTGTTGGTGTTTTCTGTGGTTTTCCACTCCGTGGTTTTAGGTGACCCTTTATTTTTCTCTGTCTACGCATACCCTTTAGGTAAATGGACCTATGTCATTGGTGACAGCTATCACACGTACAATGACAAATTCCCAAACCTCTATATTTTGCTAGAACTCTGTTCTTAATAATGGAGAAGCAGTTTAATCATAGATTGTACCTTTCTAACCTGAAGCCTTTCAAGTATCTGCACTTTAGCAAGTATCATAGTTTTTCTATCCATCTCCTCACTCACACTGGGAGACATTACTAAAACATTTTGTAAGTAAGTAATAATAGTGGGGGCTGATTTCAAAATAAAATACATATGTGAAATTTTCAACTTTGTGCTGCTAAGTTGTCCCAGGCAGGCAGAAGTTGTCCAAGCATAGATGAGAAGCTGGTTATCAGGTCCAATATCTCCAGGGGCAGGCAAACCCATTCAGCTCTTCTGTTACTGGAAATGACTTTCAAGAGTATCACCTCTCTTTCTTCTTAGATGCTGCAGGCAACTTTCTGACCTCTAATTAGATTGAACACAAAGCAGATGTCTGATATTATGACCGAGATATAGCTGTTATACACTCACAAAATGGTATTCTTTCTAGTTGGTAAATTACTCAACTCTTTTCAGTTTGCTTGGTGTGCATCAGTGCCCCAGAGTTGGTGAACTCTAGGTGAACTGTTGAGATCAAGTTTCTGGATCTGCAAAACTGAAGACCTGACTCTGGGCAGTGGGACCAAAAACAGGCTGTGAATCGGCGAGGTGAAGCTTAGTTAAGAATGGTTGTAGACCCTTTTTCTTGGCACATTTTTAGTGCATGCTCCTTTTCTTACATGTTTTTGTCCACACTAAGTTCAAAGCATCAAAAAGTTGAATATGTCTGATATGACCTCAGATATTCAAGAGTGTCCAAAAGAACAATACTAAATACTCTCAATCTCATAGGTGAATTTCTAGGCAACTCAGAAAGTCTCCATGGCATGAAAGAAAACAGAAATATTAATTTGTATTAATAGGAATACTATAGAAATGATAACAATAGCAAAATCTCACATGGAGAAGCAAAATCCTTAGTTGCCTTAAGACTACTTATTTTGTTTTGTACAGCAGGTGCTTTACATGTTTTATTTCATATAATAATATAATTCCCTTGACATACTATGAGTCACAAATTATTGCATTCCTTTTATTGGTGAGGAACATACAGCCAAGTGGGTTTAAGCAACTTGCCTGGAGTACACAAATAGTAAGTGGCAGAGGTGGGTTCAAACTTCAGACCTTTTGACTACAAAGTTGATGCTCTAAACATAGTGAAGGTTTGTTAGCTGTTCAAATCAGACAGAGTTGTGGGTGAGATTATCAAAGTTTACATAAATCTTAGTTTCAGTATTACTATTTGAAACTGAAAATAGCCATCATAAAGTGTAGGCCAAATGTTGCTTCAGTATTTCTTTGGGAACTTCAAATGCAGTCTTCACATGAAAATACTTTAAAAAAGATATATGTAGTGATGTGTGACTTAAAAATGTTTTCTTAAAACAATCTCTCATCTCTTATTCCAATAACTCCATGATACCTTATACTGAATAAAATACTGTACTTTTTTTTTTAACTTTTTTGATAAACTTCTTGTAAGACATCAAATGTTCACTGTGACCCAGAACATGAATACCTACAAATATATGTGCTCTGTGTGTGTGAGAAGTTAAAATCAGAATCAGAAGCATCTGATGTTATGCACTCAGAATTAAAATCAGAAGGCTTCACTGAGTTATGGACTCTGATCTACTCTTACTTGTTAGTGCCAATCCTAACCCATTCTATAGATTTCTTGACCCAATAATGGTCACCATCAGTGTCAAGAGCCCAAGGATGGTAGGAAGATTGTTCTAGCAGGAGCAGGAACCCTGAGTTCTTGGCTAATTCTTTGAATGTGAACACTTTGCTCTTTTCAGCAAACTGTAGTAATGGGATTAGATCATGTTCAAGGCTTTTTTTTTTCCTGCTTTTCAGTCAAGTATTGGCCACATTCACTAGGGTGATTTTTCCTTTTCTGTGATCAGGAAAGGCTGTACACATTTTCCCCTATGAGCTGTACTGATTATTCCATGTGACACTCCCTCCCTCCACCCCAACCTCTGCTGTCCATTTCCAAGGGGCTACAGCACTGTCATCTGCTCAGCCCAGGGCCCCAACTCCATCTACAGCTGTTGTTAGGACCATGGTCCCAGCAAACATACTGGCCAGAAACATCAGTCCTCAGGGTTAACTCCAAAGCAATACAACCTTTCAAGGTTAAAGCAAATCAGCATAATATTAACATTAACATGGATTTCTAGTGACAGCTGTTGTATCTATATTGCCCCATCCCATCAGATTTTTAAACCACAATAGAGTGACTCTGAATTTAGGACAAGCTTTTTGTATTTGGAAATGGAATCTTTGAGCATATTTGGGGACAAAATTATAAATCTGAAAAGAGTGTAAACTCACCAGTTAATTAAAGGGAAAGAAAATTAAGTTACAGTCCATTTGCTTGTGGAGAAAGAAGGCCCTCTGACTCTAATCTCAAAGTTATTTTGACAATCAAAAAAGTATTCTGAGCTTTATGGTAGATTCTTCTTAAACCAGGAAGATAAATATTTTCATAAATTCTATGTCTACACATATGCACTAAATAAACACAGATATATATGTACATACATATACACCCATCAGACTACACTTAAGTAGTTAAGTGAGGACTGCCAAGTGGTGAAGTCTGAAGTATAGCTATATGAGGAGTCAAAACTGATGTGAGACATATCTTAAGGATTGCAAAAGATTTTCATTTTTCTATTAACAGCTATCTCTAAGTAGACAACCTGAAAACCAAGGTAGAATCTTGTCCATTTACCTTCTCCATTGAGGGGAATAGTTAATGCATTAGTTAATGCAATAGTTTAAGCATTCTTCTAGTCCATTATACACTTGCCAATGCATAGCGCATAGGTGTATACACACACACACACACACATAAATAATAAACTGGAGAGAAACAAGCAATGTAGGTTAATAGATAAACAGAAACCACAAAGGATTATTGCTATGATTACCTCCATGAATTAAAAATTAGAGGAGAAAGGATTACAGATAACATTTTAAACTAAACATAGAACACATGCATGAAAAGTAGGTATTAAGGTTACATTCAGTATTTTCCTCAAAGCATTGTATTACATTCCTATTAATAATTAAAAGACAAATAATGACAATCTTATCCGTTATCTCACACCAGGATTCTTTCTTTAACACTCCACCTTTTAGACTTCAGGCTACAACTTAAGAAATACATCCTAATCTTTTCCAGTCCACCTGACAGTTCATGTTAAAGTTTGGTGAAACTTGTGAATATTAATACTATAATAATATAATAGCCATCAGACCACATTTCAGAGTTTTATTGAGAGTTTTACAGTTCTAATTGTCTATAGTAGGTACAATTCTAGTGACCACGATTATACCAAAGCTCTGCTGTTATAAATAGCAAATACAAAATTGATTGCCATGCCTTGCACACAAACACACACACACACACATTGTACATTCTTGCATGCAAACTTCTACGAAATGTACATTCCTTTTACTTAAAACACAATTAAGCACAATTAGTCTGGAATTTGTCAAGTTATCATTAACTTAGATAAACCTGAGAAAGTTCCAAATGTCAAGTAACACTGTCTTCGTACTGCTCATTCAGTGACACTATTAATCACAATGAAATCTGGTTCAATTACCTATATTAAAAATCACATATAATATAAAAATAAACAATTTTGCAAAAGCACTAAACTATACTAGAATTCAAATTCACAATTTTTATATGTAACATATTCCCCTTCATATTAATTTGTAACGATGTGAATAATACAATGCACAACAGAACAAAAAAATTGTAACAGGTTTCAGCAGCCAAATAATATACAGTCATCATCAAAGCCTGGAATTAAAGTTATCAACCAAACAAAGAATATATGTTTAAATGAATAGCAGTGTTGAACTTGCTGGTAGTGTGTTACTTAGTATCTCCATCTCACCTTAAAAAACAAAACACAAAAACTGAAGAACTGAACATGGAAATTTATTACTTCAGCTGCCTCTTTCTCTCCCCATCAATCTAGATTTTCCTTAAATTCTAATGCTGTATCTATAGGGCCCATCCCACTGGACTTCTGAAACTGAAGAGCTCTACCTTGACCTTAACAAGTCTTTTGCATTTGTAAATGGAATCTCTGACCATATTGGGGGTGGAGGGGGAGGAATCACAATTCTAAAGTTCCTGAAAAGACAATAACTTTTCTATGCTATCATATAATTATGGACAATACAGACCCAATCTGACTAAGATATTTTTTGTGTACAACTGATCTTATGATAGTCACACACCAATATGTTTATATAGAAAGAACCCTAAAAAAAGAAAAAGAAGGATAAACATGCAAAAGCATTTCTAGGGAAAAAGAATTACTTGAGTCACAAAACAGATTTTCATATTTTAGATCAAAAAATCAGAATACTTAATCACTTTAATATATTGATGTTTAAAAAGCATCAAAATATACAATAACTTTCATCTAGGCATATTATGTACCATATATCAGTGTGACACATCAATATTATACATTATAATAAATATAACTTACATCAGAATAGTGGATCTTTGAATAAAGTTTTTCAATCTGTACAACTAAAAGACTGTGAGCTTCATCAATAAATACCACTAATATTCATAATTTGACCAAGAAAGGTAAAGCTTCAAAAGATCTCTAACTAGTAATACATGTTTAAACACTATAACTAGTTCAATTCCAGCTGCTAAACGCACTGACAACTCTTGTACTGAAAGGCATTTTAGCACACTGCATGAGTAGACTGAAAAAAAAAAAAAAAAAAAAAAAAAGCTTACTGGTCATAGGTCTACATCATAATTGGTTAACTTTGTAAGAATTTTTAGCCAAGAACAGGGATTAAGGAGTCCTGGAATATACAGTAGCAGATTTCACACTCTCTGGTTGGCTGACTTCAATGCTTTGGCAAAGGCCCCAACAGATGGATTTCATCCAAAAGTCCAAGATGGTCAGTGGTCAAAGGGTCAAGCGTTCCACAGCAAGCGAGGGCCAGTGTCATGGTTCTAACTCCCAAGTGTACATTTTTCATGACATATAGTTTCTTAGTTTGTTTTCATCAATTCAGAGCAAAAACAACTGATGTTCAAAGAGTCAAAGATTCCTATTTGAGTCATAAAACATCTTGAACTAGATATGAAGATAGTTTTGTAGTGTGATATTTGTGAACTGGTAAGTTCTATGTTAGCTGTCCTTTCATCAACATGCTAACAGATTTCTGCCTTTACTACAAAATACTTACTTATATCATCATATGTCATGAATCAGATTTTCATGCACTAGATCACTGCTTTATCTTGATCCTCTTTGCATTATCACCATTAGCACAGACTCTTCATGGAAACCTCTTTTTGCCTGGAAGGAGTTGGTGAAATCAATCTTGCTGCTATTTGGCACACATCTGCTTGTCAGCATTGTCCACTACATGATGCATGAAGCTAAAGAGGAAAAACTCTGGAAAAACAAACAAACAAACATGCCAAGAAGTCAAAGCATATTTCTAATCATTGACCACCACACCACATACCCTAAACTAGGCTGGGTATCCTGAGAGCTAAAAGAAAGGAAACTGAAGCAAATGGTTTTGAAATGTTACAGAAATGTGTGCCACAAGTGGTCAAGTTCAAGGATGGTACAGGTTTTGAAATTCCTCCTGTAGACATTTTAGTGATCACAATCTCATCTCACTGAACAAGATGTTTGACAAGGAAAATATAGTAATGGCATATTTTAGTCATTTTTTTTTTTTTAGTATTCCACAACAGACAATGTTGTAGGAGCCTAAATAAGTGAGAATCTACCTAACCCTTTTCTCCCTCAAAATGAGGAAGTGTAGGAAGGATATTGAAGAGGTTTCTTCTTGATTTGGTTTCTATAACTTTGCGCATTAACACTGAGTATTAAAACTATCATTCTTAAAAAAGGCTAAAGAGAACTTTTCTTTATTGGCCTTACTGGTTGAGCATTGGGTAAACTGGAACAAGTCTGAATCTGAAGATTTCACAAACCCTCAATTCATGCAGGCAATGCAAGAATTGAGTTCTAACTTTCCTGTCCCTATGTCTCACAGGTTAGTGAGGTGCTTGCCTTAAAACACAGCTCCCAATTGCTTTACTGATAAAGCAAGCAACTTTCAAACAAGTTCCTCTACCATTAGTTGAAGATGCTGATGTTGCTTTTTTGGAGCCAGTTTGCACAATAATAAATGTCTTTGACACTGGATTTATTTGTTTGGAGGACTAAATTGGGACCTGACCCTATTATTCCACATTATATGGAATGTGACCATCTCAAGCGTTATAAATGCAGCAACAATATTTCTAGAAATTTGTTATTAACCCGTTAAGTATTTGACTTTATTACTGCCTAACAGAGAAAGCATATGAAGTCTGACTAGTAGTCCTCTCTTAAATTATTAGTAATTTCATTATTTTTCATACAGTATTTTTCAGTACCGTAGCCCTCAAGTACTTAAATTAATTCGCCATAGTTACCTTTCCCATATATTTGCTCTTTTCTTTCTTCCAATGTGAGCATGTAAGATCCAGTAAAAAATTAAAACTTCTCATTCTGTCAACACAACCTATACAAACTCTGCCTTCTTTTCATATTGCACTTAATGTTTCCAACAAAGGAGCAAAAAAAGTCTTTTACATCATAATTTTAATTTATAGACCTTGTTCTACAAAATTTCTTTTCCCTCCCAGGTGCCTCATCATTTAAGAGTATGCTGAGAAAAGCATCCTCCTAGTTCACATCCCTCAAAGTGCTAACAGTTATTCAGCTATGGTCTGCTATTAGTCTGTAATTTTTAGACTTGTTTGCAGAGATGTGAGTGAGCAATTGTACTGGGACACAAACTCCGAAGCACTGAAGAGCAGTGGTGCATATATGTGTTCTTTATCACAGGAAGTCTAACAGAGTTCATTGTATTTATAGGAAAAGTCTGCACCTTTGATGGTTTTGGATGGATTTCACCTGTTATGATAACATATGCAGAATTCAAACCACAAATATTTAGCACCTGGCACAGTGACCAACTTTTTAGAAATAATTGTAAATAATCATTTTTTAGGGTTTTAAATTCAATGACTTTAATTTTTGAAAAAGACTCAGCTGGTCATCACTTGTGTTCATAGAGCCCAAAAAAGACACCCATCTGAGATCTGATATTGAATGAGCCAAATTTAATATTTTGCTATACTGTGTTATTTTGAGGAAAGTGAAATATCAAATTTGCCCTCTCCATGGATTATTAAAACTATAAAGACTAATCACAAACTCAAGTTTCAGATGATCAATTTCCTTGGAGAAATTAGTATCCAAATAATTCCAGTACTCACTTGCATTTTAACTGCAAACTGTAAAAGCAGAAGAGAAAGTAAATGTTTAACTAGAATAGTATTATTTTATTATACATACTCTGGTTATAGAAGGGAGGCCTTGACAGCAAATCCATACAAACTAAGTATGGGTGTGGGCATTTACACTCCCCCCCCCCCATTCACTACTTTCTTGTTTTTTTATTTTCTCTAAACTTACTAAANTTTACCCCCCCCCCCCCCCATTCACTACTTTCTTGTTTTTTTATTTTCTCTAAACTTACTAAAAACTTAAAGGGGTGGAAAAAAAAAAAGGAACTGACTTCTAATAAGCATCCTACCATGTAACAAAAGTGGGTGTTTGTGGATTCTCGAATCTTCACAAGCTTGTATCTCCGTTCTGCTTGAACTCAGATAAAATATTGAGGGTCATATCTTCACTCTTGGATTGCAAATTTGCTTCACTTCTTCTGGAAGCTTTCCTGGTGGCCCGAGAGAGTCTCCTTCTGAAAGTATCTCCTGCCAAGAAATAGAGAATGGGGTCCACACAACTGTTGAGACTTGCTAGACCTCTTGTCACCTGATAAGTGGCATAAACCCTGTCATTGAAAGCACACATTTCTGGGGTCTGGAAATCCAGCCGGGCCCTCAAATTCATGGTTTTCATTACATGGAAAGGGATGTAAGACACAGCAAAAACAGTCAGTACAATAATCACCAAGTAAATTGATTTCCTTCTCAGAGGTGAGTTGTCCAGGTCTTTGTAAATCAAAGCTCTCACAATTAATCCATAACAGCCCAGAATCAGCACCAAGGGCACACAGAACATGGCCACCGTCGTGCACATGCTGTAGATGAAATAGCTTCGCAGGTACTCGTCGGAGGTGGTATCGTAGCAGGTGATGGTTTTGTTTTTCCGGACCCCTGTGCCAGAGTAGAAGAGGATGGGGGAGATGGCGGCCACCACAATGAGCCACACCAGGATGCTGATGTAGACTGCATTCTTCTTCTTGAGCCTGCCCAGAGACTTGAGCGGGTACACCACGCCGCTGTACCGATGCGCGCTGATGCAGGTCAAGAACAAGATGCTGCCGTAGAGGTTAACGTGGAAGATGAACCTCTGCAGCTTGCACATGGCATCCCCGAAGATCCAGTCTGTTTTATTGAAATAATAGAAGATGAGTGCGGGTAGAGTCAATACGTACAAGAAGTCAGCCAGGGCCAAGTTGAACATGTACACGGAGATGCCACTCCATGGTTTCATGTGGAAGACGAACATCCAGATGGCCACGCTGTTGCCCAGAAAGCCGATGATGAACACTAAGATGTAGACAGCCGGCAGGTAGTAGAACTGGAAGCCCGTCTTGGTCAGCGCGCATCTGTAGGAGGTGACCACTGCGGCGGTGGAGGCGACCGTGCTGTTTCCCCAGGGCGAGTCTGAGCCAGCCAAGAAGGCAGCGTCCGTCCCGTTGGGGACAGTCGGCCACAGTACCTCGGTCATTCTCTCCTTCCCAACTTAGGCGTAGGCTCGGAGCAAGTGGCAGCGAGAGGGTGGCGGCGGCAAGGGGCGCAGCGCGCATCTGAAAAGCCAGCGAGCGGAAGGGAGCGGGTGTTGGGGATCCCCGCGGGAGGGGGCGCGCGGGGCCTCGCCCACGCCGGCTCCGGCCCCTTGTTCTCCACGGGCCATGAAATCCTCCCCGAGCCGCGATAGAACTGGGCTGTGAGCGGGCCAACAACTTCCCCGTGCGGCTGGCAGCGCCGAGGTTACACAACAGGAGCGCAGGACACAGCCGCTGACAACTTTCCGACTTCGCTTTCCTGGAGGCGGCGGGGCGCGCCGGAGAGCGCGGCAGGGACGCAGAGAGGGTAGCCCAAACTCGTGGGGACGCGCTCCCCGGCCTCCCTCCCGCAAAGATCAACGTTTGGGCATCTTGCTTCCTTCTCCCTACCTTGCAAGCAAGCAGCTCGGCTGAGAGGGCAGCGCCGCCTCCTCCGCGCCCCCTGCGCTCAGCCTCTGGGGGCCATCGAAGCCCGAGTGCTGCACACCCGTGAGCTTCTGGATCGCGTCCCGTTCGGTCTGTGCAACTCCCGACCTCTTCTCCAGGCCCTGCACCGTCTGCAGTGCAGAGGGCAGGGGAGGGCCCGACTCCCCGCGAGGGTGGGCGGAGTTTTGGGGCACCCTGGCGAGTCGGCGCTCGGCCGCGAGGCAAGGGGCGTGCTTCCGCGGAACCCGCCAGGCTACCAGCCCGCGCTCTCCAGGGGCGCGGCCAGAACCTACGCGTCTTTTGGGGAGCTCGCCTCAGCCGGGACCCGGCGCGCTCAACTTCTGCCCCGGCCTCTGCTACCCGAGTCGGCGGCAGGGGCGAGGGCGCCCTCGGGCTGAGCTGGCTGCTGGGGAGCGATTGGCCCGCGAGCGCTCTTCCGCCCGCTATCTCGGCAAAGTGAAGTTGCTGACACACAGGAAACCCTCTGACGGCTCAAAGCCTACTGCCTACAACCCTAGTGATGACCGGTCAGAGACCGAAGTTTCTAGGATCCTCAAGAAGCCAACCAGGTGTTCGTAGGTTCCTAGAGCTAGCAGTCCCCAGCTGGGAACGCCCTGGCTTTGCCGTGCGTCTCTCTATGGAGACCGGATTCCTGGCGCAAGCAGAAACCTGCTACTCGGCGCACTCGAGCTTTCAAAGGAGGGAGGCTTGGGAGGGGGATGGAGAGAGTCTCTTTCTGTCCCTCTACTAGCTTTTTCCCCCTTTTTATTTCAATATCTTTTTAAAATTATTATTAATAGATTGACATCTCTGTTAACAACGTGAGATATTTAAAAGGACTTTGTAAAAATATTATTTGTGGGCACTTACTATTGCTTCAGCACAATTTAATTTGATAACTACCACCTAACAACAAGACAAACTCCCCAAACGCCCCTGTAAAGTACATGTAACTAAAGATCAGAGACAGCAATAAAAAAAATAATGAAAAATCAGTTTTTGGAAATAATTTTAGTGTTAGTTCTTTTGTTAATAGGTATAAAAAGCAATTTAAGCTCCAAAGTGATTAAGATACAGATTTTTGGGTTTGCTATCAATCTTACGTTTTTTAGAGTAAAGGGATTAGTCATAATTATCTCCACTAAGTGCCTTAACATATATTAGGACTTCCTTCAACACTACGTTTATTGAAAACTTGTTTCCAGGTTTTAAAGTATCAAAATTTTTAAGCAATGCACATGAGAATTGTATTGGAGTAAGTTTAATTGGGAAATGTGAATCATTAGCTGTTCTGGTAAATGGCTCAACATAAGAATGGAACCTAGCTAGCACTTAGCATTTAACTAAAAACCAGTTCATTTATGTGAAATATTGACAAATGCTTTTCTTCTGGAGGTTAAAAATAATCCGAGAAAAAAAAATTGTAAAACACATGCCATAAAGATTTCTTTCTGGTGCCAGATGTCACATGAGAGTGTTGTCCTAAAAAACAAATGCTTAAAGGAAAACCATCTCTGATTTTTGATTCCATAAAGAAAAATGCCCACAAGACCCAAAGGTTCCTCTGCAGGAACACATTTAGAAAGAAAGGACCCCTTCCAAGCACATGGGTGTGGAGAACATTGGAATTTTGAGTTGTGGTCAACTGAACAACATAAAAATAAATGATATGAGTAGAGTAAGTAACTCAAAGAAACTGGGTGTTGCTGTTTTGAAAACAGTCTTAGTTTATAGACTTCAGTTTTCTTATGTATTAAAGGAAGGAGTTGAATTTGATTATCTTTTATTTTTCATTCCAGTCTCCAAATTATGTGATCCTATAATCCTGAGCTTTAATATGAAGCATATTTATCTTGTTTGATTAGAGTGGTACTAACTGAGATTCTATTGAGAGAGAAAGAAGCAAAGAAAACCATTAAGATTTCCATTGATGCTCTCAGTAGGTCCTAATTCATTCCTTACCACTTTGCATTTGTCATTTGCAATGTAAGCAATATGTAACTTCATTCAGAAGTCTGTTGCAAATGCATTAACTTATAATGCCAGTGTTTTAGAATGTACACTTAATCCAAATATCACTAAGTACTTTCAGAACATGTGACTCTTTACTAGGAATTTGGAGGAGATAGTTATCTTAATTGCACCACAGTTTTTTTAAAATGATGTTTGAAGGATAAACTGTAAACACTTCTTTTACAGCAAACATATTTAATTGCATATTTATAATATGTTTAAGTTGTATTTGAAATCAAAATTATGCCATGTGGGAATAATTTACAAGTATTTGGCTATAATTTGTTGACTGATAACTTTATAAAACATTGAGCTAGATTTAATGAAGGAAAAAATAAATAGATCTAAGACCCAATACCACACCAGTATTTGTTGATATTGAATACCATTTATAAGTACTTTCTTTAAGGGCATGAAAAGAATACGTTTCATAACTTTAAATGACTTGCCTCAAATTTTGT
This sequence comes from Galemys pyrenaicus, assembly GCA_019455555.1. Classification (NCBI taxonomy): domain Eukaryota; kingdom Metazoa; phylum Chordata; class Mammalia; order Eulipotyphla; family Talpidae; genus Galemys; species Galemys pyrenaicus. The sequence continues at coordinate 13,387,017 of JAGFMF010011796.1, forward strand.
ATTAATTTGTTTTGTATTTTATTTGTACTTGTAGTTTGTTAATGATGTTAATGTATGACTTTGATTTACAATTTAGTTGGAAATGCAAATACTATACATAATAATAATATCTAAAATAATAAGTTCCTATATTCTTAATACTGGGCATAGGTAACAAGGATTATTTCCCTTAATCCCTAAAAATAGTTTATGATAATGATCAAAAGTTGTATTTCTATTTCATATCTGATAAAACTAAGGTACAGAGAGGTTAAGTAGAAAGTTGGATTTAAACTTAAGCCCTCTATCTGTAAAGTCCACAAATTTACCACTATTATATGATGAAAAACACACAAATTCAGGACATTGATAGGAAAATAAACTTTTAATAACCACTACAGATTGAGCAAGAAATTTTTGACTTAAATCTTGAAGGTTACTGATAACCAAAGAGTATATCAGAAGTTTCCCAAATGTTCTAATTCTCCAATGAGGCTTTAACAAAATAGCCAGAGATTAATATATGATCTGAGAAAGACAAACTCAGACTCATAAACAATAAGACTGCACTTCTTATATTTACAAATATTCTCATAATTTTAGGAAATCTCTTTTTTTTTTCTCCAACAACCATTAAGAGTAGAAATATCATTGAAAAACTTCTAATTGAGAGCCACAGGATAAAAAGGAAAAAAAAATCTTTGAGGACCAAAAAGTATAAAATCTCTCACCTTTAAAGTTGAGATCAAGAAACATTATATTTAATTAAAATGTGTGTGAAAAAATATGGGTGAGTCATTAAAGAGAATACCTGCTATGAATTTTGCAGGTGAGAGACTAAGAGGCCCTGATTTAAGATATATTGGAACTAAATATACATCCCAGAATGTGCTGATAGACTTGTTGATTATTTTTTAATGGAAGGCTACTGAGAAATAGCTGGCTCAAGAATGATGCATTAACCTCCCTAAGCTTGAAATGAATTTTTTCTGCTTGCATCTGGAAATGGGAGTAAACCTTATCACCACAAACTGGTTTTTCCAAGGTCTGTTTTCTTATGTAAGTAAACTGTGCAAAATCTTTTAAAATTGTTTCTAAATTTTAAACTTTCTTTGTATTAGATTTTCTTTCCAAATTTAGTACCCCCTTCCTAAAAACTATTATAACCTTACCTTGTAAATCAGATTAAAGTTTCAATATTTTATGGCCCTACATGCACATGAAATTTTTCTTTTCTCTTGTAACAATTTATTATTGGGTCCTCAAAAGAAACCAAAGGAAGTGAGGGAAAGAGTCCCTGAAAATTTCCCCTTCAGAGATAAAGGGATCCTTTGAGCGATACTCTAAGTATAATAACTAAGGCATGATGAGTTCTGAAATATATCTTTGGAGAAAGTGAGGCAACTCTTTGCATCCCCAAAAAGCAAATAGAGGAAGAAAAAGGAAAAAGAATAAAGCTAAGGAATTCACAACTGATATCCTCCAAAGAGGTGGGAGAAGAGAGGGCTGAGGTGAAGCAGACTTGTAAAGGAGAGACTGAAAATTAATGTAAGGTTGTCCTGTGTGTGGAAGGCCCAGCTGCTCTTATAAATTATGCACTTGTCATGGATTCAATCAGTAGACTTCCTGAAATTTATTTCATTAAGAAGCACAGCGGGAATGTAGGACACAGAATAGGAGCCAGCTGGGTTGCTCCAAGGTTGGAATGGAAAGAGAAGAGGGGGAAGCAAGAAGAGACCTGGAAGGAGAAGGGAAGAGGAGAAAAGGGAGCAAGGAATGAAGAAGGAGAGGGAGAGGGAGGAAGAAGAAGAAAGTGCAGGAGTGAACACTCCTCTTGTGGGGAACAGAAGAAGAGAGGTACCTGCACCTAAACAGGTAGTGACTTTGGAAATCTCATTACTTGTTGCTTTTCAGTTATTTAGGTTTAAATCTGGGTGGGCGGAGGTGGGAGAGTGAGAGAACACAGACTAGGGACTCTGTAGTCAGAGTGTTGTTCCTATTGAGTATCTGCTCTTTGGCAGATGACTTTGAACTAGGGTTTCCATCTGTGCCCTATCGCTTGCAAGAGTCCCTAAAATCCCAGGCCACCTATATCTTCTGTTCTGTTCTTTCTTCAGAAAGGTTCTTCCTCTCTGCAGTTAAGAGTATTTAAGGGAATTGCTTTTCTGTATCCCCTTTCAAAAATACATTTATATGTGGAATATAGAAAAACCAAAGGGTCAAGTTAAACTTTAAAACCAACACATGAAAACTGACCATTGCTCTTGGGCTTTCAGAGGGGAAGGAGGAGGGGTGAAAACAGAGGGGCAGGGGAAGCACACAGTGGACTGTGGCAGAGAACTGTGGGTGCTTTGAAGGTGGGAGAGCTATGGTGACTACACCTTGGTAGGGGAATCCTATAATGTCAAAACACTAGCAAGGATATAAAATAATGTTGATTCAACAACACTAAAAAATTATCTGGAAATTTAAATATTTATTTCTCTTATCCCCATTCACATGAAGCCCTAGTCCCTAGTCACGTACACTTTATATTATTTTCAAGAGAAGTTTTGTTAAATTCAGAATAATAGACTCAGTGCTGGCTTGTAGCCTCAGTATTTCTACAATGATATTTATCTGATAAATATTCCCTTTGTTCTCTTTGTCTCTGACCTCTCTGGTTTCACAAGTCATGTCTTACAATATTTACTGATAACAGATTAGGAATGTTCTATTATATGCCAGTTCTTCAACTATTTCTCTATGCACTTAGCTTTTTAAAAAGACAGAGAAATAAGTGTACATAAATCCTGTGGGCACACAAGTATCTCTTGAGCCACTTACCCAAAGTCTTATAGCATTATTATAAACTCAGGAAGGGTTTCTGTGGTATCATACAAACATAAAAATGTGTTGCATTATTTGAGAGTTATTTCTGGTCATTATTATATCCATCAAAAAATTTTATTGATTTTTAGTATATCCATATTTTGAGTAAAGACTTTCAAGTCCAAACAGGCCAGTGAAAAATAAAGAAATAGTCATTTTTCATATGTTAAATCACATATTCCATCAGTTCACTGCTGGGATACTGAGTTCACTTACATACTGAATATTTAACATTTTTTCAAGGTTAAAGTTAATGGTGGTTGGTCACATTGCAGATTGTGAAATTTGGTTCTTCAAAAGTTGATAATATCAAGTCTTTAACAGTAACATTTGAAAAATGAGTCATCTTTTAGTAGATGAACATCATGTCCATCTTTATAATTTTTTAGTTTAGATTTTTGTAGAAAGACAGTCAAGATAGTTTAATCCCAGAGAGTATTTCTATAACAAGGCAAACCTTAGACACTCTTCTGGGAAGATAGCTAAGTAATCTGAGAAAGCACCCAATGAGTCAACCTACTTACGCAAAATAGTCCTATGCCTCGTCTATAAACCAAAATATGGAATAAAATTTAAAAGTAGAAATAGTTATTTTTAGTTGACAGAGCCAAAAGGTTCTTTGAGGAGGAAAAATAATAATCATTATTCCATGATACATTTTTGTGTTTTCAATGATGTTTTAGCAGAATCTCAAAATAGTCCATTAGTTCTGGTTTTCATCTTTCAGGTTTAGTGCTTGATATTTGATATTGCAAGTAAATGTTTATCTTAGAAACTTCATCATAGATTTTATAAATAAGTAGAACTTTATCTTAACTCAAAGCAAAGTCTTCATTAAGTCACTTAGTATAATTTCCCTGACTTGAGTATGTATATACTATGTATTGGGGAATCTTGTTACAATGTAGCTGTGGGTATGAGATATACTTTCAGTATATCCATATTTTGAGTAAAGTCTTTCAATTCCAAACAGGCAAGTGAGAGTCTAAGTCAAAGTTAGTCTTTGTATTCCTACTTACCCCTTTAATTGTCAAAGTTCTCATCCAACCTGGATGAGAAACATGATTTTATATGACCCCACCTGGCGTTGCTTTGAAATGCCAGTTTACAAATACATACCAGCTCCTATTGAGGGACAAAAACACCTTCAGGGGTTAGGAATCTTGAAGTGTTACATGTATGTACCATGGGTTATTAGGAATACTTTTTATGCGTTAGTTTATAACATGTAGTTTTGGAGGAAAAAACAGTACCAGGTTCCAAGGTCAGGTAGGGTGACAACAGTTGTCATATTGCCAAACTTGTGCTATGTCAATATTTTTATCAAATAACTTCCTTATCACAGGATAGCTCCAAGAATGTGGCCATGTATGTACAGTGCTTAGGGCTGAGTTTATGACGTTGCTTTTGTACAGTAAATGATAGTTATTTTTATTATGGCCATTATTATCATCATTATTTATAATATGTTCATTGTTTTAATTTTAAAGGATGTATCTTGATCAAGAGGAATTTAGAGGAATTAAGAAATTAAATACATCAAAATCAGCTTGAACAAGCAAAGTGACCTATTGGCAGGATATAGGGGTATGCAGGATATAGGGGTATAGTGGGTTTAAGAATTTGAAAGTCAGGGATTTGACTTATTTTCTCTATTTGTTCAAGGATATGGACTGTTTGTAATTCTCTATTCACTTTATTTTTCCTCAGACCTTTTACCTCCTTTTGTTTTTCATCTTGCACCTTGTTCTCTCTCTGCTGGTCAGATTTTTTCTCTTTCTATATGAACATAAGTCAACATGGCCACTTGAAGTCTGGTGTTATTTCCAGTGATAAGTTTCTAGGGAAAGAATCTGGATTAACATGATTCAGTTTATTTTAGCTTGGAGAAGGGAATTGGTCAATGAAGAGCATTTTCTCCAGAGCTGAGTGAGACTCTAAGAGGAGAGAAAAGGTGGGTTACTTCTCTTAGGAGGGGATAGTGGAGTAGGAAATATGTGATCATCTAATGGAATTGTTAACATCTCTGGTCTGGAAGGCAATACCACCATGGATATAATAGGTAGGGAGTGAAGGAAAGATTTCAAGAAGTGCAATCATGGTGGCAAATTCCAAAATCTTCAGACTGGAAGATAGTGTCTTACTCCATTAATGGTCTGATGGAGAAAATAGTGCCCAGGGTTGAGGACAACGGATCCTAGAAGCCTACAGCTTTGGCCTGGCTTTGGCAAAAGTTTAGGAAGAATTAACGACCAATGCCAGTACCAAGTAAAGGCTTATACACCAAATAGAAGCAACAAGCAGAATAGATGAACTAAAGAGATAGAAGGCAGAAAAACTGTTGTCTCATCTATTTTGTCATCACTATGGGTGTGAGGAGGAATGTCTAAAGTGAGGGAAGAAGAAATTTCACGTCTCTGCTAAGAAAATGGAAATCTTTCCTCAATCAAGATAAATGATGAGGTTCTGTTTCCATCATGGAAACCAGCCCAAAGCATGGTAATTGCTACTGAGAACTTAATTATTAATTCAGTTGGGAGGAGCCCAAGGGACATATTTGGAAATAAGGAGTTTGACATGAGCTTCAGAGCAGCAGAGAAATTGAATTTGGGTTAGAGAATGAATGCCTCAGGAGAAAGTAGGAAGCAAGGCTGGAAAAACCTTGTGCTGATTACATTAACCAGTCATGGCTTAAAGCTCTTTTCTTTCTTCTCAGGCATGAAATCTTGGTTGCCAGATGCATTAGGGTTTACTTTATAAACATACCTTGTGAGATTAGCATAACCAATGAAAGTGGCAGACTGGTAAGGGCTTGGGTTGGAAAGTATGGGTGTGATGGACAGGGTAGCAAGAGAATGCTGAGCTTGACTACTCACGACTCTGACTCTTCATTTATTTACAGATAGCAAAGATTGTTATCAGCATGGGGACACTCAGAGATGTGCCAGAGATACACTTTACAAAGTCATGAAACTAGTGTTCAGTAGGTATGGAAAATGATTTAGGAATAGAGGAGTGTTGATATGTTTAGTTATTAAGAAAAAAAAATCTAAGAAAGATCATAATAGTCATGCTAAAATGGAAGGTCATCTTTATGGTATTAACCCAAGAACTTGCTATGTGTTATAATTCAAGTTGCTATGTGATGCTATAATCAACAAAAGAGGAAATGAAAACAAGCTGAGAACATCCGCACAGAATAAATGAAGGATAAAATGTGGGACTTTAAAGGAAGAAAGGACATAGATTAGGCAAAAGCAGATAGAGAAATAAAGCAGCTGTCACTCTGACTCTGGGAGGAAAAGCAAAACAGACATGCAAGTAGGAAAAACAAAGGACAGATCTGTAAATCAGCTAGGGTGTGAGCACAGGAGATAAACTGCCCTTGGTTGATCATCTTGGTTAAAACTTCTTAAAGGTCACATATCAGTAAGGGGAGGGAAGCCATTTCTTATTTTCCTGTGAAGGAAAAGACTGAAGAAAATGAATATAATGTCCAAAAGATGTAAATATACAATCTTAAGTATATTAAATGAGAAAAGTTTACATGAGAAAATTGAGATATGAGGAATATGATGTGTAACAACATATGGGGAGATACATGAAGAAGTAAGACACAAATCTTCAGGCAAAGAGGAGAAGCTAGAAGAAAGAGAAGGAAAAAGAGAAAAAGAAGAGAACAGGAATCAGTTATAAAAGAAGCTGGTCATTAAAGTAGGGTTTAAGTACAAATAAACACCCTAGAAGTTGTATAAAGTAGAACTTAATATAGCAATATGTCAAACTTCAGGCTACAGAAGATTGATCATGTAACACTCTGAAATGGGAGACATAGAGAAATGTGTACACATAAACCCATGTGCATGTGTGTGTGCGAATGGTTACATGTGTGTGGTTGTGTTTAAGTGTTATGAAAGAAGGAGGACTGAAAGTGAAGGAAGGTGGACTTGTGACTCTTCAGTAAGTGAAGCTGGGGAAGGATTGTTGATTATCACATGGATCATCTAAAATGTGGCAGTACTGAAGAATGAATTTAATTATGAGCAGATTTTGACCTTCCAGAATTGGATCATGTGTTTAAAGTCAACTTTAAAGAACAAACTTTTCCTACTGTAATAATCATAGATGAATTCCTTCTGTAGACTGATGAACTGACTTTGTCTCCTATATTTGCTTATTGGTGACACTTAGATGACAGTTATGATGAAATAAAGGGATTCACTAATTGTTTAAAAAATATGTTCTGTTACTAACAAAATGATTCATCTAGTTACCCAAGGGCAAGATTATTATGGGAAGAAAATTGATGCCACAGATTAAGTTCCCCCTCACATACATATGAAAAAATTCCATACCCTGAGCAGTCAATGTTAATATCTACTCAGTTCTATTCATGTGAATATATATATATAATTTATTTTATGTATTTATGCATACAAGAGCTAGGGAACAGGTCAGTGGTGGGGGTTAAGAGGATTCACCAGAGACAGAGTGGGGAGCAGAACAGGCAAATGGACAGGAAAGACAGGAGACTTCTGCTGTGCCATGTGGGTTAGCTTCCTGGCTGGGGATTGAATTCAGGCTGCCATGGCTACCAATAGCTTCATAGTGCTGAGACTTAACCCCTTGTGCCACAAGGGAGATATGTGAACATATATTTACATGTGAATTTTAAATTAGGGCTCTATATGTTTGTTTCCTGCCAGGACACATACATCTTATCATTTCTTAGTGGTTCTAGGACATCACTTGTATCTTTGAAAGGGCAAAGGAAGATAAACCATGGTTTTATTTTATTCTCACTAATAGACAAAGTTAAATTCTAACACCTTAAATTATTGCCAACATTTATCTCAGCATTCCTTACTTGAAAATTTTTAGATATGAGGAAATCAACATGATAGGTTATATGGATATAGAATGTTTTAATATAGTTCTAAATGAACTTTAAAGAAAAAGACATAAAAGAATTTGTATACAAGGTACAAAGGTTAAAAAAAAAACCAGAAAACCAGAATATTTAGTCTGAATTTAAAAGAAACACAGATGATATGAAAAAGACAATAAAAACAAAGAATATTTAAAATATATTAGTTTAAAATATATTAATATATATTAGTATAAATATATTTAAATATTTAACTATATTAATAAATTATAATTAATTACATAATAACTTGTAATAAGATATATTAAGTCAAAAAGAAGAACAGAAATATTATTTCTGGAAAATATAAGGAAATTATCCAAAGATAAATTAGAAATTTGAAACAGAAAGGTAAAAATAATAAGAGATACTAAGTAGTTGTTTTTGAAATAAGGTCAGTTAAGCCAGGTGGTTAAGCCAAGCCAATTTACCAGCAGAATTATGAAATGATAGCAGCTATTTAGTAAGCACTTACTGTATCCAGTCCATAGCACTTTTAATAAAAAGGTAGTTCTCTACTGAAGGCTCAAGGTCTTATAGAAATGGAAAACAGCAAAAAATGGAGAAAGAAAATAAAGGCATTGAGATAAAGACTGTAAGTTTAAAAAAGGAATATACAAAGAAAAGGTAGATGTAAGGAAATGTCAAAGTAAGTCAATATTCACAAAATAGAAGTTGCTGTATTTGATGATGAGGATATGAAAAAAAAAAAAAACTCATCAAAGACCTACAGAAATAAAACTAGGGGAAAACAGATCTGCCACACAGAACATTTTGTAAAAACCCAAACTGCTAATGAAAACCAATATAGGAAAACATGGCATGTCTCCAAAAGAAGCATGTAAGGCTAGAATACCTCTTACTAAGGGAATGTATTATAGGAGAGATTTTGGAGCCAGATGGCTGAGATTATTAGCTGGAGAAGTCACAGGAAAGGAGTGTGTGGGGGGTGGGGGGGAAGGCTGGCAAGGTAGAGGTTTCAAAAAAAAGTCACTATATTACTAGAAGGAAAAGAAAAGATCCGAACGTCTTAATCATGGCGGCAAAGTTCTTTTGGGAGAGCAGAAATGCAATTTATAAATGAGTGAAGGAGACAGAAGGGTGTGCCAAGTGGCAAAAACCACATTATAGAAAAGATGGGTAAACCACATCATAAAAAAAAGAGGAGGAAGAAGGAGTTGTAGGGAACAGAAAATATAAGAAATTCATTTTCAAAGTCATGCAAATTGTTGGTTGGGGGAGAGTAGAAAAGACACCCATAAGTAGTACTTTGAAATGCCATTTTAACAGTAGATGTATAAAGACACAATAATTCATGTAAGAAAAAAAGTATCAACACACATACAATTTCATTTGCTAAATTCTGGAATATGAGTAAATGGGATCCATTAAGCTCAAGGTATTGAAGATACAAGCATATGCTTCCAAAGGTTCCCTGTAATGGTATCAAATCTACATACAAGATTAGAAAGAGAATCTCAAATTGATTCTTTCTTGGAACACAAAGGCATCTAAGATGGAATGACTGCTTTTTATTCTAGTTACTGAAGCAACTCTGTTGTCATTGTAATGTTGGCTTTCTCAAAAACAGCATCTCAATATTACCTATTTTTGTGCTTTACAGAGTTAAAGACATTGGGCTTTCATGGTTAGTATAACCTTATAATGATTAAAATTTTCCTTATATCCTGAGTGGAGAGAGTGTGCCAAAAATTATCTAGTACTCTCCATTCTTTATCAGCTAATCCTTAAATTTTTATTCTCCAAGTCAAATAATTTGAACTTTCAAGATAACTCATGTCTCTTTTATTTAAATTTTTAATAGAGAGGCGTAATAAGATGTGGTATTTTCAATGTAAGTTTGAATTACTTTGCAGGAATGATAAAATGAACTATTTTAAATAGAAAGTAGTTCTTCAAATTTTAAATTTAAAATGCTATAGAATGATAGTGGAGAAGAATCATGAATACTAGTTTATTCAGAACGATATTATAAAGATTCTTCAATAGTTAACCTTAAAGTTATTTTTTAGGATTCTCCTTAACTGTTGTAGAAATAGTCTTTCCTTTCAAATACACTTACAAAACAGACAGAAGAGTTTTAAAAGGTCTACAAAATATAAAAAGAATATAGGATGAGATGAGCAGGTTAAAAACATTTTCTGAAATGTCTGATTGACTTAGTAGAGAATAGAAAGTGGTATCTTTTTTTTTTTTTTTGTATTTTTGCTCTTACAAATTTCATGTCAATCCTTGAAGTTCTTTTTTTTTTTTAATATATATTCTACATTGCTGTTCATTTTTCTACAATATTTGATTTCTTCCCTTAGGTATAGTCCCCCTAATTTTCCCACCACCCTGGCACCTGTATACCATCATTATAGTCCCTGTGCTCTTCCTGCCCCAGTTTGACCCCTCCCCTCCCACTGTGCTTCCCTGCTGTATGCCTCAGAACTTCCATAGGAAAGGAATAATTAAAGCATCATTATCTGCAAACACCAGGTACTAACAGAGAGGATAAGGTGGGGATTGCTACTGGGTGGAGGAGTCTAGGCCGGGAACTCCAGGTCTCATCTCTACTATTCTGACTTCTTCTTTACTCCTTTACTCTCCTTTGCCAACAAACTACTCTGAAATTCTGTAGCAGGAGACCACAGTTACACAGAAGACTGTAGAACAGCATGAAGCTTAGGTAAGAAACTATTATTAGCTGATGTGCCTTCAGCCACTTTGTAGGCATCCTAACAATGTGTGGACCTCTGTCCTCACCCTCAAAACTACAATACTTACTCTTAGTATGATGATTCATTGACTCTTCTCTAGTTCAAAAGGCCCTTCCTTAAGCCTTATGCCTTGCCTGAGAAACAGATTTATGGATTTTGACAATCTTCTCTTTCATATCTGAATATATGCCAAAGGGCCTCCAATCATTTGAGGAAAGCCTTCAGTCTGAAAGGAATGGATAGAAACACATGAATATAGAAAGCAAAAAAAAAAAAAAAAAAAGAGGAAAAACTGAAGGAATCAAACATTATGTAAAAAAAAACAAGAACATACCCAAAATAAAACATCTTCATTGAGGTAAGACTTCTCTATCCAAAAGATATTCTATCCAGAAAGGATAAAAATGTAATATCACCAGAAAAAAAAAATGAGATAGCAATGAAGTACACATGAAATACTTAACTAGGTAACAATAATGATATACATTAAAGTTAGATTTTTAGAAGTCTAAATTAGAGAACTATCCTCTTGATAGGGAATAAAAGATACAAAGTTATGAATAAGAGAAATAGAGAAGAGAATACCTGACTGAACCAGGAGGTCCAACATTTAAATAAGTGTTCAAAAAAGAGACAAAAGAAAATAAAAAGGGGGAAATTGAAACACATGAATTCCTAGGATAAAAAAAGACTAATGAAATGTCAACAGAGAGCATGAAAAAAACTGAGATGCATTCATGTGAAAAATTAAAAACCAAGATACAAGGAAGAATTCCTACATGTTTCTAGGGATGGCAAAAAGGATACATGCAGATAAATAAAGCCAGAATATCATTGTATTTTCAGTAGCAACACCAATTGTTAAGAGAGAAGGATCCTGAAGAAAAATGATCTTCAAACTAGAATTCTCTGCCAAACTAAACTATTGTTCAAGTGCCAGCAGATTAAGGGCACATTCAGAAATTCAATCTCAAAAATAAATCTCCCATGACCTTTGTCTTTGAAGCCACTAAAAGGATGGACTATGGACTATCACTAAGTAAGTGATCCAAGAATAAGGAAGAAGATAACAGCATCCAGGCAAGAGGAGATGTAACATATGAGAATAAAAATAAAGTTCCTGGGTTACAAATGTGCCCAAGTCCATAAAGAAAGCAGTCTAATCTGGAGCAGAAAGGATAGATTGATGCAAAAATGCTGCATCTGAAAAACCAGTATCACCACTACATTATTTGATGAATATTTGATTAGGTAACATTATTTGTTATGTACATTGGAAAAATAACTTTTTATAAAAACATTAAATGTTAAGAAAATAAAAAATAAGTCCATTATAAACTCCAGAGGAAACATTTTCAAAGTAGATTTGAAACATAATGAGCAGTAATTACATACATATAATAAAGTAGATGAAAATTATTTTAAAATAAGGTAATTTAAGTTTGTGAAAACAGGGAAAAGAATATGGGATGTGGTGGTACTAAGAGAGGCATATGTTTAATGCCTAAAAGAAGGCTGCATATTCAGTTTACAAATGAAAAATCAGCATTGTAGATATTGCTTAATATTGAGATAAACCCTAAGGAAAGCTTAAAAATCGAAGATAAGTTTTTCTGGGGAGAAGGACTTAAGATTTGATGGTAATAACTATATTTCTTTTACTGTTATATATATTGTACCTGCTTATATGAATGGCTCTGGTTTAGAAAAATGTACATATAGAAAAAAGTAGATTGCACTCTTAAAATTGAAGCCTTTGGTGATATTTTTAAAGCAATGTTAGTACGCTATGTAGAGCAAGTAATTTTATTTCTGATTCAATACTCAACAGTGATTCAGGGTCAGTCATTATGGATTCAACTTTAGTTACATAAATAGAAACTGTGTAAAAGACTGTAAAGGATAAGCTTCTAATCTAGGACATAAGTAAAACAAAACAAAAAAACAAACCAAACAAAATTCTGACGTTTTTCTTTTGATAAATGACTTACCTATTTTTATTTTCTTAGACTACAGAAAAACAAATTAGGGAAGTAAGATTTTTATTTAATTTACCTATTGAAAAATCTAAATTTGAAGAATCTCATTTTGAAGTTTCTTTAAAGTGGAGTCAATTCTGTCATATAAATTATTATATAAATTATTATAGATTTGCTGATTCTTTTGTCAGTTATGCATGAAGCATTTTTTAAGACTGTTTGCAGCCACAAAATATGTCATTGACTAAATTTTCATTACATGCAATATTGTTTTTTCTCTTCAATACATAAAAAGTTTTGCACTTTCTTGTACTTAGGTCAAGTGGGATTAGATTTTACAGATTATGTCTTTATGAATATTTCTTTAGTGGTTAAGATTCTCCATTTCTCATCTGAATTTTTTATTTATAATATAAACTTTCATCAGTGGAAAGAAGGCTAATGAAACTGTACTTACAAATCCCAAGTGAAAGAGTTCTTAATCACAAAACTTAGAAGATGTTTGCAGGAACTAACAAGCTAATAATTCAAAAGTCACCTGGGAATAAAGCTGACAAATTATATCTCTGATATTTGAAAATCCAACGATCACGGGAAACATTACGTCCTTGTGATTATTGAAAACATTAAGATGTACCTCTTTCAGCTAATGTAAGAAAACAAGTCCCTAAAAAACAGATAGGATTACTTTTTTATAGTATTAAATGAGTTGATAAGTAATTCCTAACTATTCAGGGTCACATCTTTCCTGCTAGACTGATTATCCTAAAGTAAAATAAACTCTTTTACCTTCCAACCACCCTTGGCAGTGAATCATTGAATGACCTCAATCTCCTCCCTTCGTTTGGATTCCAAGTAGTCACCATCAGTAACTGTCCACCTAGAAAGTATATAAGATTACTATGCAGTCATAGTTTGACAGGAAAAATGTAGTTAATTTTCACATTGCTAACTTAAAAAATAGATATTTTATTATTTTTTGTATCTATTAATTTTTTAACAAGATTCATTCATTCATTCATTCATTCATGCATACATGAGCTGGGGTACAGGCCAGAGTTGCAGGAGGTGAGAGGATTCACCAGAGAGAAAGCGGGCAGCAGAACAGGCAGATCATGTGAAATACATTGTTGTCGGTGTAAAGGTTGGAGTTTCCATGGGCACCCTAAAAGAACAAAGAGCAGACATAGGGACGCAACAATCAAGTAGAGCTTTATTATGCCTGCATGCAGGGGCCAACCATCCAACTGAGACAGGCAGGTCTAGCTGGGGCAATCAACTGGAGAGTAAGAAGGGGTGAGCTTATATAGCCAATTTCCTGCCATTACATAGGTTGCAGCGAATAAGCTGAGAGGTCAATGAGCCCGCTCAATGAGCACAGCAAATAGCTTTAAAGTGAAACATGTTTCAAAAGTTTAAACTTGTACAGGAGATCCATTTGGGCGGGTGCAGGCTTCTGCCCTGTATCCGGGTGCATATTCTAAGATAACATTCTAAGATAACTTATATGCCCCTGCCCTTAACTGCAAGAGAGCCTAAGGTATGGGACCAGCTAGCCTACTAGATAAGGAGGTAGGCCTGTAGGTTGTTTGTCAAGTTTCAGTTAGCTAAGTTTAGGCAGACTCTGGCTCCAACACCGGGAGCAGCAGACAAGGTAGGAGAGGTCTGCCAGCCATGTGGATATCCTAACTGGCCGGGGATCGAACTCGCGCAGCTGTGCTGCAGATGCTTCACAGTGCAGCGCTCAATTCTCTGCACCATCAGGGAGGCCCGCGTTGTTAACTTTTAACTAATAAACAATAGACTCCACAATGGAAGACTTATAACAAAAATGATACTGTACTTTTGCTGGGAGAAATAGGGTGCTGTTTACTAATAGTAGCTATGATAGTCATTCCCAAAGCAGGTGCTACATCTGAAAATCAAATGACCTGGGAAAATAAAGAGCTATCCATGAATAACTGGTATATATATTCATCTTCTATATAATTATATTTCAAACAGACTTTTAAGAAACTTACATCTTGGACAATTCTACTCTATACTCACTATTCATACTTAGATCCATTATCATATTGCAGGTAATAAAGAAATAGTCCCTAGCAAAACTATATCCCACAAAAACTGCAGGCACAGACTGTGAACTGTCTTTTCTGGGTCTTAGCTAAATGTGGAACATATCCAGTAATTTCACATCAAGTAATTTACTTCACCATAGTAACTACAGACACCAAAGTCTATATCAACCAGTTGACTTTTAATTTTTTAATGTGATTTTGTTTTTGTTTTTTTTTTTTTTTCATGGAAGAAAAATGTTCTATGCTGTTGGTACACAGGAGAAAATAAGATGATCTTTTTAAATTACTCTGGAGTGGAAAAATAGAAATAACTACACATTGCCAAAAGGAATTCCTATTAAATAGGTATTTAACATCAGAAAAAAATAAACGGCCAGTTAAAGCAATATTTTATTCATAAGAAAAAAAATCCTTTGGGACTGAATAATGTGCCTGGATACTGTAGGTTGAGAAACCATAGCAGAATTTGGCAAAATGGTCCCTAATTAAATAGGGCTGAAATATTGCCAAGTGTATTAGTCCCCTGTGACCCCACTTAGGATTGTCTTTCCAGTTCTCTCTCTAGGGATTATTTGGCAGCTCTAATATTTATTACTTGTAATCTTATGCCTTAAATATAAGGTGTGCCTGTTGAGTGGCAGCAAATTATCTTTACATAGTGACCACCCACATTATCAGTCATACTACTGTAGTGATCTTAGTCATTTAAAAAAAAATCTAAAAACTCCTACCTAAAAGATGAGTCCAGAGGGCCAGTTTCACTTGCAAATGGGAGAAAATCCAGCTCAAACTGGTTTCTAAAAAGAAAGTGTTGAGTCATTCAACTGAAAGTGTCATTTCCATATATCCTGAGGGTTTAAGTGAAGCATCTTAAGGGTCTCTCTCTCTCTCTCTCTCTCTCTCTCTCATCTGTCTTCTACTTTGTTCCTTTGTTCTTCCATTTTCTTTCCTGTTTTTCTCTCTTACTCCGTCTACCCTCCCAGCTCTTAAAGATCTCCACTCGCCTTTATGCTTTTGCAGGTTTCCTTGGTGAATTGAAGATGACTTCAATCTTCCCAGCTGAAGTCTCTAAGATTCAGTCTGCTAGGAGGAAAAATTCTCCTGTCTGTTCCCAACATTCCGTATTTTGATTTGTTTTCACTTTTGATGGGATAAAGGCAGCATTCCTGAACTACTAAGCACTAAAGTGAATAGAAGAATGGCATGTAATGATCAGTAAAGAACCATGTCATTTATTGCACTCTTGAACCCCACCTGTAGCAGCTATTCAAATGCCCTAAGGTGGTTTAAAACAACACAAATTTTTCTTTTACAGTTCTAATAATGGTCAGAACTGAATTTTCTAGGCTAAAATCAAGACGTATGCTCCTCTGTTTACTTATCAGTGACTAGACTAGACTACATTCTTCAGTTCTTCCTCTAATTTCAAAGCCATCACAGAATCATGTTTTGGTGGTCAGATTGTCTTGTTGGTCAGATTTCCTTTCTCTCCTTTCTTAAAAGGAGAGACCTTTGAGATTGCAATTAAGGCCCACCTTTATAATACAAGATCATCTCCTTATCTCAATATTCTCAATTTCATCTGTATGTTCACTTTTGCCAAATAAAATAACGTCACCATTTCTAGGGATCAGAAACCAGGCATTTTTGGGGGTGATAATTTAACCGACCACATACTATCTGGGCATAAAATAGAGAGAAGGGAAGATGGAAATCTAACACATTAGAAAACAAATGTTGGGAAGAAAAGTAACAAATACTCAATACTGATGTGTTTTGAAGGCCATTTTAATTTTTGTTCTTTTATCTTCACAAGGTGTTAAACTATTCTAATGATAGATAAAATAGAAGTCTCTTCCAATTATAATGCTAATGCCTTTCTGTGGCCTGAAAATGGAACTGGACTTTGTTTACCTCATAAGACAATGAGTCAAATATTTGTCCAGAGCAATAAAATATCTGTAAAATAGGGAAGTTGAGTGCATAATAGATGATGAGTATATTTTCTACTCCAAAACATACATGAGACTAAATGAACACTAGTTACAACAAAATCTTAAATACTATTTTGTAAAAAAAATTTATATTGCCCAACTGTCATAATTTAACCTTCACATGTACCTTTTCATATGATTTTAAACTGATTTTTAAACTAATTTTAAACTGATACTCCTTTTAAACTAATTTCTCAGAGTGCCTTCTTTTTGTGTGATTGGGTTGTTTCCCCCATCATTCTCTCAAAACAGTCAAATGATGACATTCTTTCCTAGTTTCATCTCTCAGGAAAATGGGACAGCTTTATACAGCTTAGAATCGAAACTATCTACATTGAACTACCTTGATCTTTGATCTGCTGAACAGAGGAATTTTATAAATGATGAGATCTATGTTGGGGATGAGAATCAGAAGACTTGTGCTTACATATTCACTTTGTCTAGCATGAATTGTGAGAGCTGGAGAAAATGCTGTACCTCTCTCATTCTGTTTCCCTATCCATAAAATGGGCATGATAGATATTAATAGGGTTGAAAATGTAAAACATGCATTGTAAAAATTATGGGTGTCTTTACTCATTGAATATTCATTCTATCACTTGAAAATTGACTGAAGTGTTATTTTAGTGAAGTGTTTTGAAGGAACTGTGCCACCTTTGTGGAAACTACCCATCAAATAAAAGTTACCTAATGTTGCTTCCATAGCACCTGTAAATATGCTTGACATATATTTAACTGCCAACTTAATAGTTGAATATATTTAAATGGATTTATAAAAAACAATATTAGATAATAATTTTCAGTGAGTGAAAAGATCTCCAATTTCTGGGCATGTTTCAAGAAAATTTTAAGCATGAAGTGAAAAACTAGATGATAAAGGCTCTCTTAGTGAGTGACATGACAAATGAATTCAGCAATCCAGACCAGATGCTGAAACTGGTAACCCTCATAGACTTCTATGCCCCGTTATTCTTATGTTTGTAGATACTTATTAGTCTCAAGTTTATCTTCAAGCACAATGAAATTAGATATGAATAGCTGTATAAAGAATAGTTTTCAAAAGAAACAACTCATGTAATGTTTTTGTCATATTAGCACAATCCTACATTTGTTTATGTTGGCTTGACATTTATTTCTAAGCATATAATTGAAACTAGATATATTATGTTAAATAATTTAGCTTGAAAATATAAATTCAAATTTATGCTTTTTTTCTTTCTCTTCTCACTTTGATGCAAAAATAAAAAAAAAGGAAAAGTGAAACTGAATATTGGTGATCAAAATAATCATAATTAACAAATACTGGAAATTACCTTTCTTTTTCTGACACTAACATATACAATATGAATTGTTAAGGCCTTAATGGGAAAAAAAAAATCTATGTAGTTAATTTCTCGTATTTACTGAAAAGATTGTGAGGATGCTAATTTTACATAGTAATCCTAAAGTTACATTAATTTTAGGACCTCAGACGGGCATTCAGAGATCCATTTATTACAGTTTCATATTAGTGTTACTTCTATTGCTTCACAAGATGAAGGTGGCCTAAGCCTTTAATGAGTAAAGAAGTGACTTTCTACAATAACTAATTCCTTTAATTTTAAAATAAAAATGAAAACAACTGAATGGCATTATCCTATGAAGAGTACAATGTTCCAAAATTATCCAAAGAAAGAGAAGCTCAAATTAAGCTATTAATACCTGGTGAAAATTTAATGAAACTAACATAGGTAATACTTATTTTAGCAACATAATTTCAAACTTAATTTTTATTCCTAAAGTCTATAATTATTTGAACAGTTTTTGTGAAGAGTCACTTGCATTGGAAAATGCTGGGACTTAGACAAAGGGATTTTTTTTTTTCACCAGCAGGAGTAAAAAGGATTTATGTTGTCCCCAAAGAAAAGGAAAACAGGTCAGCAAAATCATCCCTCTCTCATAATAATGTCCTTCTATTTATTAACAATACAAGAGAGGTTAGACTATCCATCTGTAGTTGAATTTTGTCTACTTTGTGGCATAAAGGAGGGTGAATCAGGAAACGTGTATGGTTAATTTTAGCTTAGTAAGTTTTTTAAAGCAACTGGGCAGCAGTAAAAGCAACACAGTTAAAAATTCGTTTCTCTAATCTGAACTGAGAAGTACAAATCATGTCATGTCAAAGTTTTTCTTGACAGTATCTTACTTTAAGACCATCTGTAGTTAAATATTTTGATCACTGAGATGGAAAAATAGATCCAGAGACAACTGAGGCAGGGGTGAGTGGGGGCACACCTTTTCTAATGTAAATACTGAGCCACTCAAATAGAAATTTCTGTTAGACCACTGGATCAGGGAATACCTTTTAGGTCATGTCCATTAGGACACCAATATACAGTTACTGTCCTGATTATAGACACTTCAGGGTAGGAGATGGGCATTCTAATATAAGAAGGCAGATACACACACACACATATCTGTGTATTATGTAATACATGTGTCTATCTGTATAGGCATGTTTATGTACACATAATGCATGTTATATATAATACATTTGAAAGAGCTTTGATATATGTTGTATCACTTGGATAAATCTTCATTGTTAGCACCATTATTTTTCTATAACTTAATCTAGTAATTTTATTTTGCATTCAGCCACACATCAATATTTTTGATTACTGGCCATAGGTCAGTATGATTCTATATACTGAGCATGCAGGAGAGAATAAAACAGAGGAGTTCCTTGCACTTACACAAAGATGAGCATAGAGACAAATTTGTTAACTAATTCAGGTGTAATCATTGCTATAAAGGAAATGATTGGAGTTCTTTAAAAGGGATTTCAGCTTTAAAAGGGATTTTCCTTTAAATAGGATTTCATCTTTTTATAGCTGAGTAGTATTCTATTATTTGTATGTATTTGTGTATATCTTTATCCATTTATCTGTGACTCTGACTTTTTTAGATATTCATCTGAGTAGAATCATACAGTGCTTTGTCTTTTGGTGACTGGATTATTTCATTGAACATAATGAACTCAAGTCCATCCACATTCCTTTTTAATGTTATATAGCACTCCATTGTATGAATACACCACGTTATTTTTTACCCAGTCACTCACTGATGAATATTTGTGTTGCTTCCACCTCTTGGCTATTTTGAATAGAAGGCAGGGATTTTTATCTGTTTAGTTCATTGATGTATCTCAAGCATCTATAACAGTCCTTATTGTGTAATAGATAGTTAATAAAATTTGTTAGATGAATGAAATATAGGGTGTACAGTGAGAACTATTTGCTATTACTATAAATTTCTAGGTGACTTTCCATTTTCTAGATGCTGGTATCTACCATTACCTTTTTATGAGACATCTCTTAATATGGCATCATTCTTAATAAATAACTGCCATGGTTTCAGTGACAACCTGAGTAAAGACTTAAAAAAGGCTACTTAAAAAAAGACTTAAAAAAGGATATGGAAACCTTTTGATTAGGATGAAGAATTGGAAAGGAGTGAGTGAATCTCGAGAGTGGTGAGGGTGACTGATGATAGAGGGTATCTTAATGTTATTTCATTAAAACAAACTAATTAATGAAAATAATAAAAATTAACCAGAAAATTTTTAAAAATAGAATAAAGAGTATCTACCACCACCCCCGCCACACACACACACACACACACACACACAAAGTTGTGAGTATGAGAGAAAATGGTCAAGAGTACTAGAGAATTATTAAAAATTGAAAACTGAAGAGCCTTATTGCCAAGTTAAGAAGTTAGGATTTCATTACAATGGAGTTTATTTATTATTATTTATAGCAATTATTATGGAGTTACTATGGTTTATTGACAAAATGGCTTCCCATTTATGTATGGTATATATCAGAATATGATATATATCAATATTCCATTTAAAGTAATCAAATAATTTATAATTTTTTTAAAGATTTTATTTATGCATACAAGAGCTGGGGTACAGGCCAGAGGTGTTGGGGGGGTGAGAGGATTCACCAGAGTCAGAGCCCAGAGCAGAACAGGCAGATCAACTGAAACACACTGCTGAGGGGAGCAGCAGGTGAGGCAGGAGAGGTCTGCTAAGCCATGTGGGTCCCCTCCCTGGCCGGCAGCAGGGATCAAACTCGTGCTGCAGTGGCTGTGGTTTGCTTCATAGTGCATTGCTTAACCCACTGCACCACCAGGGAGGCCCAATTTATAAATTCTTAAACTTCAGAAGTTTTTATTCCTCAAGTAGCTACAAAAGAAAGCTACTAAATTGATCCAAATTCATTTTGTTTTTAATGACTTTTGAGCTAAAATTATGATGTAAGAGAAACTACTATTTGTAAGGAAAATCCAGTATAACTTTAGGACTCCTGGGAAGCACATTCTGTTAGTTCTTTTAGAATTAGAGGGGGTTGAACAAGGGAGAAGACTGGTGAAGTTGTATGTTGTGACAGATAGTGAAACACTCACTTTCCCATCATTCTGTACTCCATTTTCTGCTCTATTCTATACATTTCATAATCCAGATTCAAAGATGGCAAAATCAGCTTAGCTTGATTTAATTTTTAAAACAATGAACATTAGCTTTTGAAAGATCCTTATATTACCTATCAGGAATATATATAATAAACAGAAACTTGTTAACTATGCAAAATATTCAGATCTATAACACCCCCTTAGAACACATGCACACAAGTGCAATGTCTTTATATTTTTTTCTATCATGACATATATGTGCTTTCAGTTAGTCAGTTCTTTTTTTTTTTTTTAAAGATTTATTTATTTATGCATACAAGCACCGGGGTACAGGCCAGAGGTGTAGGGGGGTGAGAGGATCACCACAGAGAGCAGGGAGCAGAACAGGCAGATCAACGGAAGTACACTGCTGAGGGGAGCAGCGGGCACAGCAGGAGAGGTCTGCTGCACCATATGGGTCCCCTCCCTGGCCGGCGGCAGGGATCGAACAGGGATCGAACAGGGATCGAACAGGGATCGAACTCGTGCTGCAGTGGCTGTGGTCTGCTTCACAGTGCGTTGCTTAACCCACTGCGCCACCAGGGAGGCCCCTCAGTTAATCAGTTCTTAAAGACATGTAGACATGCACCAGCCAGTAAGCTTATAACTGGAAGCAGGAATCTCTATCCTCCCTACCCCCCTCCCCAAATCCTCCACTCCCCCAACCTCACACCAGAAGGAAGTTTCTGTTTCAGCCCATTAAGAAATTATTCCAATATTGGTTTTCCAAGAAGCCCTTATTTTCTTCTCTATTTGATTTATTGAAGCTTGGTGAAAATACCTGGTCTAAGAGCATATTTTCTACTTTGTAACTGTATTAAAATGTAATACTTGAAAATAAATTGAATGGTTGAGATAAGGGATGAACTGTTTTCCATCTATAGGGTTCTGACACAAGCGATGTTTTCAAGATGGAGAATAATTCTTCTTTTGCAGTGTATCCTCCAGTGTGATTTGCTCGAAAATTTGGTTTGTAGGGAATATCAGTTTATAAGATTTGTATTTCTAGAACAGCATGTCAATATTTACATTAAAAATAAACATAGGCAACTATTTCCATTATTTCCTTGTCACTTTTTCCACAGTTTTCCTAGCACTTTATGGCAAAACTTTTCCCCACTTCTGTAATAATCTAAAATGATCTGACAGTTACGTTGTTACCTCAATGATAGAAAGAAAATGATTCAAATCAATGGTCTTCATCTGGCATGCGCCTTACCCCTAAGAATACACAGAGTTTCCTTAGGTGCTACACGAGTTCATGGATCTTTTAAGAAAATAAAATTTCAGAACTTTGACTTCCATGTGAATCTTTGCCCCAAATTTGATCTCTCTGTGAACACTTTTTAAAATAAAAGGGTTTTATCCTTTTAAAATTGCCTTCCCACTTGAATTTCCCATTTAAAATTGCCCTTCTCCACTACTTAGTCTTACTGTAGTACAGTTTCCCAAGGAAGCAAAGTCACAGACATCAAAAAGAGAATGTTTTCTGGTATATTGGTGTTGGTGATGAGAAAGTGAATAACTCTAAAGACTAGGTTTTGTAAATCATTTTGCAGTTTTACCAATTACTTGCTTTCAACAAGTTTGAAGAAAGATCCAAATAAATTGCCCATTGACAAATCATTGGAAATATTTACCATGTATTACTATTTGATTTGGGCAAATTCTGAAGGCATTCAAATAACTGAAGAATATTGATCTAAAAAAACCCTACAATCCCATGTATTTAAATTATATGATAAATATAATTCCTTTTTAATTTTTTAAAAAATTTTACTTTTTATTGAAGCACCACTAGTTTACAAAGCTGTATATGATTTAGAGGTATTGGACTGCACCTTTAAGATATATGTTACCACACCATACCCACCACCAAGTCACCCATAGTTCTCCATTGTATCTCCTCCCCACTTTGTTCTTCCCTTTAACCTTTTCCTTCTCATGCCTCAATTCTACAGTCAGATCTCTAGGGTTTATTTTTGATTTGGTTTTACCTGATTCTTTCTTTCATTTCTCTACATTCCACACAAAAATGATACCATTGGGTATTATTTCTCCTTCTGACTTATTTTGCTCAGCATAATCCCCTGAGTTACAAATGAAAGACATTTGCAAATGAAAGATTTAATCTCTCCCCCAACCTTTTTTTTTCCTCTGAGTAGTATTCCATTGTGTGAATGGAAATATATATCTAATCTACTCATCTGTTCTATAGGATTTAGATTATTTCCATAATTTACCTATTATAAATCATGCCACAGTGAACATAAGAAAGCGTGTGTCCCTTTGAATTTGTGGGGTTTTGCATCTGTTAGGTAGATACATAAGAGTGGAATTGCTGAATCATATGATATGTCCATTTTTAGTCTTTTGGGAAACCTCTATTCTGTTGTTCAAAAAGACTGGACTAGCATGCATACCCACCAAGAGTATATGAGGATTCCTTCTGTCCATGTTCTCACCAATATTTGTTACTGGTCTTTTTGGCATGAACCAACCATTCTCCCAGGTGTAAAGTAAGATCTCATTATGGTTTTGATTTGAATTTCCCAAAGATAAGTGATGATAAGCATTTGTTCAAGTGCCTGTTGAACACCTGAATGCCTTCTTTGAAGAAATGTCTATTTAGCTCTTATGCCCACTTTTTAAGTGGGTTCTTTGTTTCCTTGTTGTTGTTTTGTATGAATGCTTTATAGATCTTGGATATTAGTCTTATAAAATGTGTGGTGTACAATATTTTCTTATATTCAGCAGTGTGTATTTCTGTTTTAGTGATAGTTTCCTTTGTAATGTGGAAGGTTTTAGTTTAACATAATCACGATTTTTCATATTATATGAATAAATTTCTTAGCATCTGTCTTTTCTCCCAAACAAAATTGAAAAGGAAAAATAGAAATGAAATTGATTCTGAACCTGTCTCAAGTTTAAAAACAACCCTCTTCTTTCAAAGTAAAGTTATATTTTATGTTAAATATTGCCCTATGAAAGTATATTTCCCCTATATGTTGTTTTGATTAATTATGCATTTTTTGCTATTATAAATGTAACTGAATCTTGAAATACATATTTTAACATTTAGGACACTATGTTCACAGGAAATGCTACTAATAGTAGTGTCATTAAAACCTTATATGTTAAAATTCATCGAAATATACTAAGATGATCAACAAAATGCTTTAAAGCATAAATTATTATTACATAAAGATAAAATGCTGCAGATGACATAGAATACAAGCAATTCAAGGTCATAAAGAATGACGTGAGTTTTCCACTGTTAAGGAGACGCTTCATGTATCATTTAAAGGGATAATATTGTTACTGCATCACAAATTGTAAGGCATTAGACATCTATTATATTTGAAAGAGTGATGTAACAGTTGATATTAAATATCATATTATTTGCCACTATTTAAAATAATTATAAAATAGTTTAGAGGTCAACTTAAAAGCATGTGATGATACAAAGTTTTTAAAATTCTCTTAGAGAGACTGTGAACAAACTGTTTTAAAATAATAATGACCTGACAAAACTATAAAGGCTCTTTTAGGATAATAGAAATTGTACAGATAGAACTTTCATTGAAAGATAAAGTTAATGCAGCCTCCAAGTTATAAGTCAAAATGTTGAGAATGACCTAAAAATTCTTAAGCCATATACCCAATCTTCCTTTTTTATTACTCTTCATCCTGATCATTCCACCTAGAAATATTATTCTCTTAGTTATTCCTCAGACATGGTAGACAAGGTCTTATCGCTAATGTTTTCATGGCTTAATTTGTCTACCTGAAACTGGAAGTCCTCACATCCTGACCTGTCTTCCCTGCAAATCATTGTCACCCACTCCTTGAGTCCCACCCCTATCAATCTATATAAAATTGTGTTCTCTCCACCCACCAACTCTCCTCTGCTTTATTTTTTTCCCACTGTACATGGTATTACTAACATGCAGTATAAATGAATTATTTATTTTGTTTTTAGTCTCTACCATCTCTGGAATACAAGGTCCAATGCAGAGATTTTAGTCTCTTGCTAATGGTTCTCTCTAGTGCTGAGAACACTAGTGCTTGCTAGAACATACTAGAAAATCAATAAAAGATATTGTGGGGCCTCCCTGGTGGCGCAGTGGGTTACACAACACACTATGAAGCAAACCGCAGCCACTGCAGCATGAGTTCGATCCCTGTTGCCGGCCAGGGAGAGGACCCACATGGTGCGGCAGACCTCTCCTGCTGTGCCTACTGCTCCCCTCAGCAGTGTACTTCAGTTGATCTGCCTGTTCTGCTCCCTGCTTTCTGTGGTGAATCCTCTCACCCCCCCCCCACACCTCTGGCCTGTACCCCAGTGCTTGTATGCATAAATAAATAAATCTTAAAAAAATAAAAGATATTGTGTGGATAAATATGCAGTTACTTTTAAGGTTTGTGACTTTACAGTTAAAGGTTTATTTGGAAGGAGATTACAAATTCTCATAAATTTTTTTTCCAAACAAAGTTTCATATCACTATTTCAGGAATTATAGGAGTATACTAGAATGATTAAGGAACTAAGGAGATAAGCCATTCTATATGCCTTATTAGTCATTTATTATAGATACATATAACTTAGCCTCATTAGTACTATACAGAAGTTGACATTCCTTCCTTTATTCATTCTGTCATTTAGTTAAGAAATATTTATTCAGCATCTGCTTATTACTATGTGGTAGACATAAAGGTACACAGGAACCTGCCACAGCCCCACCCAGGATAGTTGCACAGTTTAGTAAAATAGAGTTCTTATTTTTTTCACATGTATGTCTCTTCACAATATTTTTAGTTAAAACTTATAAGGGTTTTGTCCACATCATCTATAAATTCCATATGCTCCCTAATAGGAATTGTTGGGCTTTAGTAATCACACAATGACATGAAAGAATAAGACACCAAGAATAACCATATATGTTGGAAAAGAAATAAAGAATCTGTATCATTGAGTCTAACATCTACTACAAAGGCTTATTATAAAGCTATAAGTAATTTAGTATGATATTGGCAGAGGAATAGAATACAGTAATGAAACATGATAGAGAGAGTGGCATATACAGAACCTTGCAGTTATGACAAAACAAACATTGCAGATTAATGAAGATGATAGATTATTCAATACATGGCTGGATTATTTTAAAAGTTATTCATATTATCTAGAAAACTGTCTATCTTTATATCTATACAGAGAAATTCCACTTGGCCTAAAGACCCAAATTTAAAAGGGACTTGCCAAATGTATTTTGCCAAATATATCATAAACAAATGTAAAAGGTAAGCACCGAATGTAAAGATATACTTGCTTGATATATAAAGAATCAAAGATTATTATCTATATTATAAAGACTTTACCCAGTTAATATGAAAAATACTCTCAATAGATGAATAAGTATATAAAATTGAGAGAGTAACTTACTGACATGACCAATAAACAAAAATTTCACCCTCAGAAATGAATAAAAATATTCAAGTTAAATCAATCGTCACAGACACCTAAAACTTGGCAAGTGAAAGACTGAAGTCATCATTCTTCCAAGACCTTATTACTTACCAGCCTCTAGTTCCCATCTCAGAGAATGGCTCAGCCTTCTCCCCTACTACTCAAGGCTGAAGACGGTGTAGTCCTTACCTCTTCCTTTTTCCTCAGCCTCCACAACTGAGAAAGCACTTTCTCCCTTTGACTGTATATATATTCTTATTGAGGTAATTAAGGTTAACCACACAATATGATCTAAAGGTATAGGTTCACATGCCTTTCCATATGTTACCATACCACACCCACCAACAAAATACCCATAATATTTCACTATATTTGATTGGGCCTACTCCATACTTTGCTCCCCACCCTACCACTCTGGTAGCTTCAATTCTACAATAAGATTTCTACAGCTTTGGTTTAGTTTTTCCGTTTCCAAGCTAGCTCTGCCCACTGTTTGGGTTTTACTCTCTATGCTGTTTCTTCTAACATTCATAACTAAATATCATGTCCCTCTTTTGTACTGGACTCAGGGCTGTCACATATCAGTGCACATGTCATGAACTTCACTCTAGAGATCACTGTTCATATTTTATGTGAATATCATCCCTGGCATTGTACAGTGTAGGAACCATGTCTATAATACCTCCATACAGTGCCAACCACACTTTCATGCAACTGTCTGTTGAGTTGTCTTACTAAGTGGACAAGGGATATCAAGTGACCAGAAATCAACACAGAAAACACACTGACTCTTGTCATGAGGTTATTTAAGCATGTTCCCTCTCCTCACACACTAGGATATCTTTTTAGGGAAAGAAGATGAGAAAGCATGGGCCACACAAGAGGCTGAGTATTTCCATCTAAGAAAGAATTAATCTTTCCTTATAGATATTAGAATGAGTATCTTATCAAAGGAATATAAACTTCTCAGTAGCAGGTATTTTTTCTCCTTCATTGCTGATTCCTCTGCGCCTAGAAGAAATCTCACACATAGTTTTCCTTTTAGAAAGGTTTTGCTAAATGAATGAAGAATCAAGCTGATTTATAATTATCTCTGGAATATATTTAACATGGATTGAGGATCCATAAACAGGTCTAGAATAGAATTAGCTAAGGTTGATGTTTCTGTTTTGTGTTAAATTAGAGAGTCCTCTTACATGAAAATTATTTTAAGATTGAAATTCCATAGCATCAGATAATATTATATGGATCTTTTTAATTCCTCTGGAGACAAGGCAGGGGAAAGAAGAAAAAAATCACAGATAGTAGAATCACAAGAAAGGTCAACACACTGTATGGATTCTATGGCTTTTAAATAAGTAACACTTCTATTGCACATTACAGACTCACAAAATTTCCATAAACACTATCTCTTCTGCTGCTCACCAGAGAAGGTGGAGTTTGGGCAGCCATTTCCTTCCTGTTGAGATAAGACAGAATCTCTCTACTGTAAATAGAGTTCCTGTTAAAACTGGTTTCACATCTTAAACTTCCTAAGTAAAATCTAATCATTAGGAACAATTTGTTCCTAAGGGGAATTTTCTCTTGAAGAACAATAAAAATAAAAACAAAAAAGAGAGAGAAAAGAAGTTGTTATGGGACTCTGCTGGATTTCACACATTTGGTTCATGAATGTATTGACTAAGAAGAATTGGCTACCTCCAGATATTTTCATGATAATCAAGAGTTTATTTCCTATTATCTTTGAAAACATCAATGAATCTAGTCTTTGTTCCTCTCAGCTATAAACTACATATTTAAATTCATCCTATGGTGAGTTGTTCCCAAAAACAACTGAAATTGTAACCACAAAGATAACAGAATAATGTAACTGCTTGGTCAAGTTTCTATTTTTAAAACATGTTTTAACAAGTGACTTTAAACATTGGAAAACTCCTGGGTTGAGTTTTTCTTTTACTGTCATCCACATTAGTATTAATTTAACAGTTACTATTAAATAGAATCTTCTTTAACATGTAGCTCTGGAAGAATGCATTTCTTTATAATGGAGTAAACTGTATCTAACAGCACAGTGATGGATTACGTGTTTGGGGAAATATGATCTTATTTGTTATGCCATCATTCAGTTCATATTCAATGACATTTCACTCAGCTTATTTGATGTTGGTATAATTTGAAGAGATAAATGAGACTTATAATTCAATGCCAGTTTATACAAATTCTATTGCTGTTTACTCCCTCTGGTAGAATGTATCATGAATGGGTGATAGAATAACACAGTGTCAAACTAGGTTTTATTGGCTTTTAAATTTTGCCAATCCAGATTGACTGATGCTTTATGTACAGGATCATTTTTCAGAGCACTGATTATAACACATCTATTCTTAATGAGATTGAGTGGTACAGTCATTGCTGATGATGTAAGTGAATGTATTCTTCACCGTTGTCCACAGTTGTGATATATGAATGTATGGGTTTTTTTCTATCTTACATTCAAAAATTGTATAATATTGAGCTAAGCCCTTGTCTTCTTATTCTCTCTATATCTATAATAGATGGTAATGAAGTCAGTTTCTAAAACTTTTGTCTAGTTGTAACGCCAGCTCTCTTCATGGACAGGTACTTTTATACTCAATCTGACATCTGGTCTTCAATTTCTAGATTAGTACATTTCTCCAAAAACTTTATTTGTCAGTGTAAATAAGTTCAAATTCAGTTATTGAAAACAAAGAGAATTAGCTTGGAGTAAGTTGGTATCACAGAACAGGTATTATTGAGGAATCTGAAAATATAATCAATTTGCTTCCAATTCAAAAGCTGTCCTGCCACCAAGACACCTTCATTCTTGTCCTCAACAGAGCTGCCTTTCCAGTTCTCCTCCTGAGTACTAATGCCTTCAGAGAGTGGGGAAACCCAGATTTTGTCCCAATAACTAAGGATGAGAAGCAATGGGGACAAGAGCAATACCTTGTGCCTCTAACTCTGGTGAGTAACCAGGGAGACACAAAGGGAATAATGGGAAGGTAAATCTCAGCTCTTCATTCAACTTCGTTAGTCTCCAAAACAGTTCTACAAGGAGGGCATACATATGTCATTATCAAATCAGTTCTTGCCTGTTTTACTCACAGCTCCAAATCTTTGTTGAGAAAGAAGAAAGAGAAAGAAAGAACTTAATAGATAAGCCATAAGAAAACCACAATTCTTTGTCTTTTATTTCAAAGTCAATAGTAAGAAAAGGTGATGTTTATTCAACTACTTCACAGTACAAAGTCACATGTGTGTATACCTTTTAATTGCTGTTGACTATCACTGGAGATCATGTGGGTCACTGCAAAGGTGGTGTCAATGGGTTGTACCTCATGTGGAAAAGTTCAGATATTTTTAAAAAAGTCACCCTTTCAAATGTATTCTGATCCTTCATTTGTAGAAGAATGCTTTAAGAAATTACTATTATTCCTATCTTACACAGATAAGGAAAGCAGGTTCTATTATCTGTTCAGTTACTGGAAATTCTTGTAATGACCTTAGTTATGATGCAATTTAAAAAAATACTCAATGAAACCTAATTGAGTTCTTCTTTAAACAATATATTAATTAATTAGATCTCAGATGAATTTCTTATCATGGCATGCAAAAGCAAGCCAGATAGCCTGGACAAACACATATAGTAAATGGTCCCTGGGGATGATGTACTGAGGGGAGAGGAAAGAGAAGGAAGAGCAGTGATCTAAAATAAACAAAGTTGTAAAAATAAATGTAGTTATCTAGACTTTTCATCCATAAGCAAAATAAACCAAAGTTGACAGATTATTCAATCATTCCATTGTTACATGGTCATTACAGAGCTAATACAGAGGGAAAAAAATCAAGTTATTTCCATCAGTGTGCAGTGCAGAATAATAATCCTTGTCATGCTATAGAACTCTCTCTAAAGTAAATTCTTTCTGCTGCAATGGCAAGTAAGTACAAATCTACAAAGTTCCTAAACATGACCTACAAATAATAATAGCTCTTCTTATTAAAACAAAATATTTTCCTATTTAAAGTAATGGTACATTATTGACTCACATGTTCATTATGACAACAGTAGTTTTTATGTTTTGTTTCTAGTGTAAGAATTATATTCTTGATTGTATTTTAATTATAATAAGTGAACATTGATCATTTGAATTTAATTAACAAGAATATTAGATAATATTTGGCGAATAATATCTTACAGAGAAACTGATATTTTCCTCTGAGTGTTTAAAAATACCAAAGGTAGAAACTAGTAAACAGTCAAATATTTCTGAAAATTCATAGGATCATCTAAAAGTTGCACATAGATAATATATGCATAAATGTTAATCACACCTTTTGTTTAGAAATTGTTAATAAATTTAAGACCTTATTTTGATTCTATAGCTTGTCAAAAACTCAACCACACAGGGAAAATATTTTGTTCATGTTTCAAAAGGAGAAAAGATTGACAGGGGTAAAAAATTGACAGTAAAATTCAAATCCCTTCATTCTATCTCCAGGTCCATACTAGTAGACAGCTAAAATATATTAAAATATGCACACACACACACATGCATCATTGATCCTGCAAAATATTTTGCCTATACTGGACTCTTTGTGCCACTGGAAAAAAACAAAACAAAAACACAGTAGTAGAAAAGTCAAATTAAATGCGACAAAGTTGATAATGGTTCATTACCATTTTTCTGACAGCGATTTATTCTTGAATATATACTATAAGAATGTGAGATTTTTCCAGAATTAAAAACAAGAGTGTTGAAATAGAAAATACTTGCATTTGCTTTCTAATTACCAAAATAAAATAAAGATAGCAGCTGTCAAATAAATGTGCCAAACAACACCAATTTCTACATACTAGTCAACCCATATCCATGATCCAGAGTACTTTTAAATAATCTGGTGTTATTACCATGTTGGAAATGCATGGTATTGCTTTAAAGAATGAGTATTTCTAAACAGATTTTATGATTTTTCTAAAATCAAACAAGTAAACAAAACTCTAGCTAAATCCAGAATCATTTCTTCTAAACTCACTGTCAAAAAATATTACTTGGGGCCTCCCAGGTGGCGTAGTGGGTTAAGCAATGCACTGAAGCAAACCGCAGTCACTGCAGCATGAGTTTGATCCCTGCTGCCGGCCAGGGAGGGGACCCACATGGCGCAGCAGACCTCTCCTGCTGTGCCCGCTGCTCCCCTCAGCAGTGT
>JAGFMF010011796.1:13418807-13480574 GCA_019455555.1 Galemys pyrenaicus
GACCTCTCCTGCTGTGCCCGCTGCTCCCCTCAGCAGTGTACTTCAGTTGATCTGCCTGTTCTGCTCCCTGCTCTCTGTGGTGAATCCTCTCACCCCACCACACCTCTGGCCTGTACCCCAGTGCTTGTATGCATAAAAAAATAAATCTTTAAAAAAAAATACTACTTGACTTTTGTGTCTCCAAAGTCAAAGATGGTCATTGAATGGAAAAAGTAATAGACCTTGTAAGTGATGATGATCTACTTGAAAATGTCTGTCTTTCCAAGGGGTAGTCTGTAATAGTCCTTCAGGGGGAATAAAAATTTATCAAGAAAGAAAGTGGTTCTTAAAGGCATGAGCTGATTTAAAGGAGTAACTATTTTGATATTAATATATTGTTTACCATATATAACCTAGGATTGTGCTAGAAAAATACATACAATATATTGTTCCCTTTCCCCAATGGCTTACAAATCAGAGGGAATATGGCTTACAAACAAGTGTGATACAGACATTAGAAATTATAATAGATATGCTTCCTAGGAAAAGTTTTCCAGAAACAGTGAGGAAGATCACTTGCACTCAATTAGGAGAATTCTCTGTGATCAAGGTCAAAGGGCAATGGGGTATTTGCATAAGTAGATCTATAGGAGCAGAACTGCTGGCAGAAGTGACTCTGTCAACCAAAGCAATAGATGTGCTTGGGATGGGAATGTATAAATCAAGATCACCACCAACTGGGGTTTCTGGACCAGTAACCAGCGAGTGATGCATTGGATCAGAAAATAATTCAGAATTGCTTGTAAATATTAAATGTGTAAGTTAGTGAGTTCTTGCTCTCTCTACTACAGTGTTGTGTGTACATCATGTTTCTTTTTTCTAGGAATATTCACAAGTCTAAATAACCTCTTGCTAAAATGAAAAAGAAAATGTTTCATTCAAATTAGAAGATTTTCTTAGAAATTTGTAATATCATCAAGTGCAATTCAAGAAGGAGTGTCTGAAACACCATGCCAGAATTTTAGGGAACAGCTTGTGTAATGATGCTCATTTCCTCCCTGAAATGAGTCTCAGCCACTTATCAAGCCAAGACCAAGCACAAAAAGCCACATCCATACGTGAAGCAATATGCCAATGTGCAAACCCAAAGAAATATGTAATATGGACCCTTCACTTTCTTTATATTTTGTTTTATAGTTATATTAAAATACATGTTAAAAATTTGGGGGGAAATTATTAAACTAAATCTTTTCAAGTTGTAGAAATATTTTCATCACTGAATTGTTCCATTTTAATGAATGATTTCATTTTTACCTCATTAATAAAGATGAGTGGTAGAAAATACTATATATACTAAAGAGATATACCAGTCTTAAAACAGTTTAAAATGTCAGAATGTAACACTCTAAGGACACTTTTTATAATTGCACTTCTTCATTTTCATGAATACTTAAGTACACGTGTCTATTTTATTGGACATCTACTAGGTGTCTTTACTGAAAACAAGGTCTTTATGCCTACAAAGACCTGAACCAACACAACATGTTAAATATTTTTATCAATATTACAGAGGAGAAAGCTAAACCCAGAAAGGAACAATAATTTGCTCTAGGTTATAAAGCAGGTACAAGGCAAAGCTAGGATTTTAGAGGTTTCTACCCATAAAATATATGCTGCTTTTCTTGTTATTTTAAAAGTGATATTAATAGACTTATTAAAGCATCATTGAAAGATTTCCAATGTTGACTTTGTAATCCTCCATAGCAAGGGAAATCAAGAAAAAAAAGGTTAAAAAGTTATCCACATAAATATGCTGGTAAGTAATGGTGTCTCTTATGTAGTTTAAAAGGCAAAGCTTTAAGTTCATTGAATTCATATTTTTCTATATAAAATAAAAATAGCATTTGTTTGCTGAACTCATCTCAATACTATTATGCTTGAGATCTGCATATTATTGTACCCCTAGTCAGTCCTAGGCCTCAAGTGCATATTTTTCTTTTCATTTTATGGTGTATCTGTTTTGAAAAACCCTTTGCAAGTGGTTCACTGGAATAGACACTAATCAAAAAGAAGCTCTGTAGAGGTCAATTATCAAGCTAGGACACAATAAATATAGTCAAAGATTTGCCTACCACTTGTTAGTATGTGTTCATAATTACACATATTGTAAACATTGATACTCCAGTCACTTTACGATATAAAAATATCTAACCTTCACTTACTGTATTTGAAGTAAACTGAATAGCCCTGTCAAATGTAAAAAGGTCTTGTTTTTTCAGGAACCATGCAAGCTTAGTAATTTCATATTTCTTGATTAGGCATTACTCATAAATTATACATACTGATTATTATCTCTCTTCCTCCCAGACCAACCCATTAAAAAGAGGGGAAAGTGGCTTGGGTCAGTTCTCCTTTATACTTTTCAACAAAATGTTGAAATTAGATGTTTCAGCTAGAAACTGAATTCATGCTGCTTTTCTTACCTATACATATGGAGTCCTTATTTTGAGGAAATCTAAAGATAATAATTGACTTTTCAAAATACAGTGGTTGGTTCAGTGTCCAGCAGAGAGCACATACAGTGAGACTTCTCTCTGTCTTTGTGTTACCCCACCCTCTCCACTACTTAACAGAAAGAGTCTTTGTTCATATCTGAGTATGGCCAAGACATTTCTTTTTTTTTTTTTTTAAGATTTATTTATTTATGCATACAAGCACTGGGGCACAGACCAGAGGTGTGGGGGGGGGGGCGAGAGGATTCACCACAGAGAGCGGGCAGCAGAACAGGCAGATAACAGAAGTACACTGCTGAGGGGAGCAGCGGGCACAGCAGGAGAGGTCTGCTGCGCCATGTGGGTCCCCTCCCTGGCCGGCAGCAGGGATCGAACTCTTGCTGCAAGTGGCTGCGGTTTGCTTCATAGTGCGCTGCTTAACCCACTGCGCCACCAGGGGAGGCCCGACATTTCTGATCTTGATTCACTCAGGACAAGCTGTCTTATTAGGGTGCCATACTGCAGGGTGACATTTTGTTGACAGTCCAACAAACATTTCTAGTCTCCAAGCTTATTCATAATCTTCTCTTATGCATAATGAAAGGTTTGATTTTTTTTCTTCTGACCAGTTGGTGATGAACTACCTCTTCAACTTTCATCCAGTTGAGAGAGCTTTTTATTCTGCCCATTTATAAAGCACAGCCTTGCTATGATTTTCCCAGTATCACAAAGCCAGAGAGTGAACTCAATACATTGAATTTCCATATATTGGAAATCAGAGACTCTCAGAAATTTAGAACCATGAGAAAAGTTAAAGCTCACATGGAA
This sequence comes from Galemys pyrenaicus, assembly GCA_019455555.1. NCBI lineage: Eukaryota > Metazoa > Chordata > Mammalia > Eulipotyphla > Talpidae > Galemys > Galemys pyrenaicus. The sequence continues at coordinate 13,422,107 of JAGFMF010011796.1, forward strand.
AAACTTAATTTCTCAGAAAAAGAAATTCAATTCCAGAGAAAAGGAACAGCTTGCTTATATTATATCATGTAGGGAAGGAGGGACAGAGTTAGGGTTAGAGTTCAAATTATCTGACTAATAACTTGATATCTCTCCATTTCAGGCACCTCTTACTTTCTGCATGATCTCACTAGGGAAGAACGTGTAGAGCTAGCAATCACCACCTTTCCTCTTCTCCAAAGCATTGAGGTCTAGAAAAGTGGGCACCATGGAGAGTGAGACACAATCCATTTAACTCCCTGTCATTGAGTTAGATCAGCCTAGGTGTTTCCCACTTGGGGGTATGTCTCGTCTCTCCCTGTTTAAGTCTTCCCATTTAAACTAAATGGACATTGCTTCCCTCAGATCAGGAATTGATGCAACAGCAACAGAGAGAGGGATAATATTTTGCCTATGTGTCCTTGTTCTACAGTCTAGGCCATGTAGGGGTCATTCTGAATTTGAGCGAATATCAGAGTGAAATGTGAGAGCAGGAGAACACTCTTCCAGATGAATCTGTGTTTAATTAGGCAGTCAAACCAATCTAATTCTGATGTTTGACAGTTTAACTCTCTGATACTGGAAGACAATTTGTAAGGGAAGGCATTTATTAAAAAGAAACATAAAGGCAAATCTAAGATCTAACTTTTAAGGTGATGGGCAGTAATATTGTAGTGCCCAATCCCAATAGCATCATAATTATTATACTGATTATACCAACTTTATCTTAATTCTTCTCAACACTTTGAAAAGAATGTTATCATAGAAAATTCTGTGTTTTAAATAAAAACAAATGGTACCCCCAAATATCTTTTTAAGTTTGATTAAAATGTTAAATATAAGGATGAATTAAAAACAAAAAATCCATTTATACAATTTTGTAATATTCATTTATTATCATATGACATTAAATTCTTAAAAATTGAACACTGAATTCTAGAAAGCTCTGGCTCTTTTCAGCCTTATAATACCAGTTCCTCTAGTGTTGGCTAAAATATATAAGCTATAAGGTTCTTAAAACAAAGCCCAATATCATATATTATGAAACCCTAGGTATTGCTAAATGTCTAGCAAATTTAGAGCTAGTTAAATTATGGTCAATTATATAACATCGAGTTATGGCAAAGTACATATCATTAAAAATATGATTGTGAAAACCAGGTAGGAAGTAACATGGAAAGGTGTTTATGTTATAATATTGCTAAAAAATGTATAGTTATTAAAAGTATGTCTCCTACTTAACTATATAAAGAAAAGCATAAATCAATAATTTTCATTTTGTTTCTGTCTTCAAATTGTTTTCCTTGTGTTGCTCTTTATATGTTGTTTAGTTCAGTTAAAAATATGATGTCTCTCATATCACAAATAATATATAAAATATGAAGTAAAAGCATTAGGAATTTCTTAAAAGAAATAAAACATATTAAAGCAATCATGCCCAAAATGATCAAGGATACAAGGAATCCCTATAAAAAGACAAGTAACATAAACAGAGTCATAAATATATAAAGTGAAAAATAACACATGGAACAAATGATGTAATATTTTGGTTTTTTTAGAATGCCACTGACACTTTTATAGGTAGACAATGATATTTTTTAAATGGTGTCTAAACTGAAACTTGCATATTCAATTTGTATGTGAAATTTACTTATTTCTTCATCCTGAAGTCATTTTAGAAAAATACTTTGAGCTAAACCAACTGAGCAATTCTTAGATTTCTATTCCTTCAACATTTGTTATAAAATTTCACCATATTTAAACTATGATGAAATCACTGAAGTATTGAAAATGAGCTTTTAGAGAGTCTACTTAAAAAATTAGCAATTTAGGCTTACATGGAAACAGATATTTAGTTATCTGTTTTTTTTAAAAAAAAAGCACTTAACGAAAAATGCAACTAAAAGTAGAGAAATATATGTATTTCTATCAACCGTATATTACAAATTAAAGGTTGGTGTATAACAAATTACATCTAAGTAAAAGGAACCTGCATTATTTCAGAGTCAAAGAGTTAAGAAAGGGGCAAGAGTCCAGAAAGGAAATGACCATAGATTATGCACATATTTAGTCACATGGGACTTCAGACAAGTTCAAGAGATTTCTTAGGTGTCAGGGGCTATACTAGATTCTCTATGTTCTCAGGAGTGGAGGAGAAGAAAAATAATAACACTCAGTCTCAAGTGATATGAGACACCAGGAATGAAATCTTACTGGTAACATCTTACTGAATTCCAAATAAGCCAATGGATGCTTTGGAAGATGTTAAAATTGAACATATGCCTTCTAGGGCCAGATGGCCTAGTTCCCTAACCCTATAACATTCAAAAATAAATAACAATCTAGAGGAGACACCCAAATTAATTTAGTTAAGTTTTTGTTACCGTAAGTGTACATAACAAATGTTGCTGAGTGAATAAGGCTGTAGATGCCCTGTCTTGCTTGAAAAGTTAGTTCAACTTTATCATTAAGGGAAATTCTGCCAAAAGTTTTCAGAAATCTGTAACATGGTACTGAAAGAAAGGTTGTACCATCTTTTTTGGGAATTTGTAAACATAAATGGTCAGATTTTAAAAGCCAAGAGGCCAGGAAATATATTTTTCCAACAACAAAAAAAAGAAAAAAAAAACCACAATTTTTTGAAAAAGGAAAAATAATGAGAGGTGAAGACATCTGGATAAAACCTAACTCTTCAATAGTGATTATTTAATGTCATAAAATTATTTTAATGTTACATGGAAAATGTCAGGTTGGATATGATTTTCATGTTAAAGGAAAATAGTGTTTTCCTCCTCCATCTCTGCTCTAAACTTGTAAATTCAGGTAAAGAGATATTTTTATTAGCAAAGAACTGTTAAGAGGATAATAGAATTTTTGAATTATAATGTATCTTAGAGTTGCTCAGTTCAGTGTTTCCCAGACTTTAATGATAACAATCACCAGCAGGACCTATGAAATGTACAACTTCCCAGGCCCCCTCCAGAGAATTCTGATTTAATGGGTTGGGATGAATCTGGGAAACTGTGCTTTGAGCAAATCCAAATACCCCAGGTGATCCTTCTCATGAGGATATTTTGTAAAATATGGAAACATTCAGCCCAGCTTCATTTCTTCAGAAAGGAGAACAAATCCAAAGGTCATCGGGCCAGTAATTCAGCCACATATGCGACTCCTACTGCAGGGCTATGGTTTTTTTCCCTCTTTTTCTTAGTAACTTTCAATTATGATTTAGGAAGAGGTCTAGCTGGTTGCAACAAAAAGACAAGACAAACTTGATAAGAATATGTGGAACAAATAACAAAAAGCTATGGGTGATTTCATGGACAGTGATTCCTTTAAAAACTAAATTATAAATACCATTATGATCCAGCAATTCCACTCCTAGTTATTTATCTGAAAAATATGAAAACACTAATTCAAAAATATATATGCACCCCTATGTTAATAACAGCTCTATTCACAATAGCCAAACATCGACACATTGTCAATGTGCAAAGCTTAATGACTGGGTGAAGAAGTTGTGGTGTATCTACTCAAAATAATATGATTCAGTGATTAAAATGATAAATTCTTTCTTTCTGTAACAACATGGATAAAATGTAATATTATTATGCTAAGCAAAATAGGTCTGACATTGCAAGTCAAATATGGAATTATTTTACTAACATGAACTATAAACAAAGAAATGAACTAACAAAACTGAGCAAAAGTAACTTATTTTCAAATTTTATTGAGGAAATTTAACTTTAATTGACAAAGTTAGTCATTTTCATAACTATATAGTTGTATAGTAACCCCACATCTCCATGTATGCATATGCTTCACTCACCCTCTACCAAAACTCCCATGTAGATGACCTGTTCTCTTCCTTTGCCTAACCCTTCCTCCCTCCCTGTATTCCCTCAGAGCTAAGGAATTATTCTTTCTGTGCTTTACCAGTTTGGTTCCTTTGGTTATTTGTACTCCACGAGTGAATCGACCCATCCAGTTACTGTCTTTCACTTTCTAACTTAATATATATCAAAATACACACATTTTGTCTCAAAGGTACTATTTCACCATTTTAAATAGCTGAATAGTATTACATTGAGTTTATATACCATGATTTTTTATCCAGTCTTCTGTCATGGGGCATATAGGTTGTTTCCACAACTTGGCTTTGTGGATATGGCTACTGTGAACATAGGAAAGCATCAATCTGTTTGTATTAGTTTTCATATTCTTGGAGTAAGTACCTAGCCATGGTATTGCTAGATCATGTAGCATTTCCATTTTTATCTGTTAAAGGAATTACCATACATTATTCATAGAGACGACACTACATTACATGCCCTTCAGCAGTAGCTGAGTATTCCTTTTGTTCACTTTCTTGCCAACCTTTATTGTTTTTGCCAATTTTTGATACACACACCACACCATTCTCATGAGGGTAAGGTGTTATCTCACTTTGAGTTTGATGTGCACTTTTCTTAAAATAAGTGATGCTGAACATTGTTTTATGTACCTGTAGGCCATATTAATGTCTTGTTTGGAGAATTTATTTAGGTCTTTTGTCTATTTTTTGATAGGTTGTTTGGTTTTTGTTGTTGACTTGTATGAGTTTTTTATATATTTCAAGAATTAACCCTTGCTGTAGTCTCATTTGTTTATTTTTGGTTTTGTTTCTGTTGCCATTGGGGTTGTGTCCCCAAATACACTTCTGTAATTGATACAAAGTGGCAGAATACACAAAATCCATGACATTTCTATATTCAAACAAGGAATTTGAAGAAAGAGGAACCAAAATAAACAATCCCCTTTACAATTGCACCAAAAAAAAAAGATAAAATAGCTGGAAGTAAGCTTAACAAAGAAGGTGCAGAACCCATACATTGAAAATTATATGATGCTATTAAAAGAAGTAAAAGATGATACAAGGAAATGGAAACATCTTGTGTTCATGGATTTGAAGAATAGACATTGTTTAAAATGGGAATGCTTTTAATTATATTTATAAAACAATTATATATAAGTATATAAATATATAAATTAAGTATATAAAGCAATATATATAAAGCAATTTACAAAAATCCCAATGACCTTTTTCAAAGAAATAGCACAAACGATTATAAGATATGCATGGAGCCACAAAAGGTCAAATATAACTAAACCAATCATGAGAGAAAAGAAGAAAAATGACAGTGTAACCATTTGACCTTAAAATATATTATATAACAATAGTAATCAAAGCACTATGATATTGGGATAAAAACAGAAACAAGACCAATAAAACAAAATGTGTGCCCAGAAATAAACCCACACAAATATGGATAATTTTTGACAAAGGAGCCACAATTATAAAATGTAAGAAGGAAAACCTCTTTAACACATGTGTTGGGAAATTTATAAAGTCATGTGCAAAGAAAGTGAAATTAGATCTTTACTTCTTAAACAAAAATTAGTTCAAATGAATTAATGACTTGGTTATAACTTCTGAATCCATAAAATACTTTTACAAATAGCATAGGTAATACACTCCTGGGCAAAAAACAAAAACACTCCTTTGTCTAAAGGAAAAGTATGGTGGTCACAGAGGGAAAGGGGAAGAAGCTGGAGGAGTGTGTAGAGGTGGATAAATTTGGTAATTGTGAACATCATTAGGACTATGGTTTTAGTGGTCGGTGCAATGTGCTGTATATACATATGGAGATGTGAAGCTGTGCTCTCTAAACATACAGTATTGTAAACCAATTATAAATCCACACAATTTGTATTAAAACAAAATATGTTACAATACAACTCATTACATGCCTGTTTTGCAATATTATATAATCATAAAACCAGTTAAAATATATATGTACTTTTTTTTTTCAAATACCAGGACATTTAATTCAATATCAAACATCCAAAACATTCAGTTCTTAGGTTGGTGAGGGTTTCCTGGGATAACTATGTGGGAGAGGGAATCTGAAAAGAGCTAGGGTTAGAAAAGTGTGAGTATTCCTGTTATTCTAATTTGCTCCTAAGAGTTCCACTTTTAATATACCAGTCTTTAGCATAAAATTTTATGTAAATAAAGAGTTCTGTGCCTAAAAACCTACTGGAACCATTTCTTTGTAGCTAGGTTAACTACACATTGATATTTCTTCTCTAATAATTAAAAACAAAGCAATTTGCCTTCCTCATAAGTGCAGGCAAACAGTTGATAGGAGGGGTATAATTCATATTCTCTTCAAACTAGAACATTTTAATACAGTATTTCTATCTAAGGAGAAACCAAAATCAATATAAAAGAAAGGATAAAAGCCAATCTAGTAATTAAACATTAACACTCTGTTCTACCTATATATGTTCAATACCCAAATCTTACTGCACTGAATTGAGTTCTGTGAATTCATTGGGTAGAGAAGATTGATGACAAGGTTATTGGATTAACATTAGTTTCTTTAATCTGTGAAGCAAGTAACTATACTAATAGGTACTATATGATAATGAACTTTCTAAGGAAGGTTCCTAACATAGCTTCACACCATCACAGAACATATTGAATACCAATAATATTGTCTATCTTCATTGAGGAAGATGTCTAGAAGAAAGACATACTCTTAACTCCATTCCTTTTGTCTTCTATTGCTGTGCTGTGTAAATCAGTCTTTTCCCTTAAACTAATAAGAAGAAATGGCTCTTACCAGAAACTTATATCTTAAAAGCAGACTTAAAAGAGTGTATAACATTAGGAAATAATCACAAACACATAAAGTAAAGAAGTACTCATAACAAGGAAAGAATTTCTAAAGATGCACTACTATGTCTTCTGGGTGGACAAATTGATTGAACTCTTGTGACTAGCTTTAAAATACTGTGAACACCAGTCGAAAGCTCAGAACCCTAGAGTTTGTTGAGGCACATTGGTTGAATTGGCTTGATTTGCATTTTTCAAGAGGTTATCATCTACATTTTCAAAAATACCACTCCTCAATGATATTTTAGACTTTGAAGTTCATTATCAATTTTTATCAAAACATCTTTTCATTCCGTAAGATCTGATACTTTAACATCTATATCCTGACCTTTGTTTAAAAGTTTCATTCATTTTATTATGACATTAGTTTAAAAAACATGTAAAGGGGCCTCCCTGGTGGTTCAAGAGGTTAAGGAGTAGACCTATGAAGCTATCTGCAGCCACCACAACACAAGTTCGATTCCAAGCCAAGAAGGTGAACCACGTGTTGCAGCAGACTTCTCCTGTCTCGCCCACTGCTTTCCTCAGCAGTGTATTTCACCTGCTCTGCTCATCACTCTCTCTTGTGACTCCTCTCACCACCACCCCCGCACCTCTGGCCTGTACCCCAGCTCTTGTGTGCATAAATAAATAAATCTTTTAAAAAAACACATGTAAAAATGAAGAGATGAAAACCTCCATTCAATTTATTATGATGTTGGTTAGAACACACATGCAAAACACACACATAACAAAGGTAAGATATCACAGCTGGTTCCAACAGCAGTTGAGATTTTGGAAATCAAAATCAGCTATTTTAAATTTCATTCACTGGAGAGATTTTTTACACAGAACCATGTTGCTGGTATAAAACAGTTCAGTCACTGGTCAATTTTAAGAGCTTTGTAAGAGGAATAATCATTGATTGCTATGAAATTTTATTTTGAAATTATTCATTACTTAAGTCAATAGCTCTTATATGGAGTAAAAAGAACATGTATTCATATTGATGTGACCACATCTCAAAGTTTCTGTTTCTAATAATGCACAATTAAACTGTGATATGAAGTTGATATCATACTTTGTAGTGGTTTGTTACTATAAAAGTTATTTTTATAATAATTTCTAATTTTTGAATATAAATCCACATACCTAACTTACAAATGATAGGATCTTTAATTGCATTATTCATTTAATAATCTTCACAACAACTGTTTGAGAAAGGTATGGTTATTACCCACATACCAAAGACAACAAACGGAAACATGGTAGTCTGAGTAACTTGCCCAATGTACATGGCAAATAAACCCTGAGCTAGCAGAGCTCTTAGACTGTGGTCCTAACTGCTAGATATACACATATATGTGCAAAGACTACAGAAAGTAGCATTTGTCACTGTTATATCTGATCCCACCCAGACTACCCTAGTAGAATGTAGGTTTTGTTTTAGGGTATATCATTAATATTTTCATGCAAGTGTTGTCATATAGTTCACGACCTCTTGACTTCTGCAATGGTCATGATAAAAGGAGATACTTCCAATGGCAAAAAGTAGAAAAATGAATGACTTTTTATTTTATAATATAAATTTTTTGATTGCTTTCCAAAAACTGAACTCTGATAGTTCACCAGACCTCAAAATAAATTTATTACCTTGGTCATGTTACAGATCTTAGAGTGCAGTAAGATTAAACATACAACTTCATTGTCACTGGAAATGTTTATTGGTAGTAAACCACTCTTACATACTGAATTTTCAGTTTCTGTGTAGGACTAAATTTGAAAGGAGCTAATAGAAAACCCATCTACTAAAGTGCTTTAATGGCCTTATTTCTAACAAAATCTACAATTCCATATGTTCATATTTGAAGAAAAAAATATAGCCCTTATAAAAAATCTAGCACTTTACACTCTACCTGTTCTAACAAAAAGTGCATTTCATACTTGATCATTTTTCTGACTAGCTGACTGTATTTCATTGAGTTTATTCAACACTTATTTCAAACATCTGGAAAAATCTAGAAATGTACATGTAGTAAACAAGACATCAGTTCATCAGTTCAACTCATGACAAAGGAAAAGAGGAAACATATGTACTATATATCTATCACTTATCTAAAATCACCATCACCAAAGGGTGTTCCCCAAACTCGATAACAGATCATCCCATCCCTAAATATATCTTACTATATACTGCTAATATGTATATGTAATATTAAAATTTATAAATTATAAGCACGTCCAATTATTTTGGAAAATTTTGTTCATTATAAAATATAAATGTGAAAATTCAGATTAGATAAATGTATTACAAATTATTATTTTATTATTTATTGTACAAAAGCAAAAAGTCTTTTGGAGGTCACTAAAATTACTTTTGAATGCTAAAATGTAAAATGTTTGCCAATCAAGTTGTCTATTTACCATTATTAACTGATGTAAAAGACAATGCATTACTTAGTATGAAAATTTTTCATTAACAGTTGTGAATAAATTTCCTTTTCAATGGTCTTCTTGATAATTTCAACTTTTTGGTTGAAACTTGACACATAAGCTTAGATCACACTGCTACTTCTTAATATGACCGAGAAAGAGACTATACAGGATTGAAGAGATACATGATGTGTTATTTTGTTGTATTTTGTTTTTGAAGCTTTCAAAGTCTGGTGAGAATTAGTTTAGATTAATCTTTATAACACAATCTGAAAATCCATTTACCAGGCACACAACACAAATGCATTATTATCTACAGAGAAGAGAGGGAACTTCCTTCCATCACATGGTAGTACCCTCATATTTCCAGGTGTCTTCTTGCATACATGTATGCTACTTTCTGCCATGAGGACCTAGCAAGGGAACTGGTGTCCATCATCATTAAAATTACTAACAGTGAATCCTCATTTCCTTCTTATTTTTAAGGATACATTAATAACTGTGAAATGAAGTTTCTAACATCCTTTTCCAGGACCCTAATAGGACAGTGCACCAGAGAACAAAGATTCCTTTATAGAACACATAGGGAGAATTAGATAACCTCTATCAGGGCACATGGGAAATGTAAGGGGGTCTTGTTGGTAGGTGTGGTGGGGTGACATGTACTTGAGGAGGTGTGATGTTATGCCACTGACCTGCATGTGGTGTTATAAATCAATATTACTTCAATTTAGAAAATAAATATAAAGATATAACTAAAAACAGTATGTTCAGAGAGGTGGTATGAGTTGCTCAAGGCTACACAGCAAGGTAGTACTTTAGCCACTACTAGAACCTTCTCTTTCTTTCTTTTGTCTCCTGCCATCCTGTATTCATCTGTCATTCTTTTCTGTATTCATCTGTCTTTCTTACCTATAGCCAGGAAGAAAAGGCTCATTGTGTGAACTCTCACGTTGATTGTGTTTGTCCTGCACAATTTCCCAGGAATTCTTGTTAATGGTTATATTTCTCAGAATGTTCCATGATCCTTGTAAAGCACTTCCTTCCCATCTGATCTGGCAGAAGTTTAGCTAAGTTTGGTTCACCAAGTGAGGGTTAGAATGCAGAATTACTGTTCCCATTAGACATCATCTGGTCAAATACTTAGAATTTTGTAACATTTTATTTTTGACTTTTATTTTTTTAACTAATTTTTATTGTGTAACACTGCATTGCAACATGTATGACTTTTATTGTTATCCTTTATTTTTTTCTTCTCTGAAGTCTAGTCCCAAATATTTTTTCTATTTACTTTCATTTTTTTTCACGTGTATGTTTCATGCAATTTGTCTAATTCATGATGAAATAATTTTTCATGCTTCCTTTGGCTATTTTAAGTGACATTTCAGCAAAATAATAGCTATATAGATGTAGTCTATTTTAAAGATATAAATACTCATATAATTTACCTAAAAAAAATACCCTCTAGATCCAATTAAATAGTGAAAAAGCCAACAGTAGCAATAGAGCTAAATTAATCTCTTCATTACTATTTAGTAGGTTATGCTATCTGATGCATCAAAATGAAATTTATTTGATATTTTGGTATGTGGTGTGCAAGTGTGTATTAATGACTATAGATGTAAGTTAGTAATAAAGTGTCCTTCACAAAGCATAAGAACTCATTATGCTATTGAAATTGTCCCATTTTATGTAATTCAATAAAATTCAGTGAGTATAAAGAGCTGGATCTCTGTATCCATAGGTTCCACATCCACTAATTCAACCAACCTTGAAGTGAAAATACATACCAGGTGGTTAGGACTACAGTGATTGTCTATACTGAACATATACAAACTTTCTTGTCATTATTTCCTAAACAGTATAACAGTGATGTACATAGAATTTACATTAAACAAGATATTACAAGAAATCTAGAGATGATTTAAAGCATACAGAAGGATGTAAGTAGTTTTTATGCAAATCCTATGCAAATTTTTTAAAAGGCTTGTGTATCTGAGGGAGGACTCAATTCCTTTAGGGGTGAGTACTGGGGGTGTTAGTGGGTTGGATCCTAGAACTAATAGCTCTTGATACAGAGAGATCCTTCCACATGAATCTGCTAGTATGTATTACTAGTTACTAGTAATAACGCCATCTTACATTCCACTCATTTCCCTTCATATTATTTGTGATATTCTCCAACTCAACATAACTTGGAGTTTTTGTTTTAAATGCTTTCTTCAGAGCACCTAAAACAGTGCTTAGCTGAGAATAAACATTCAAGTAACATTAATGAATGTGTGAATAAATAATGAAATCCAAGAGGAAAGTACATTTAACCTTCTCTTTGCAAATTAACAATGAAGATTTTCATGTCAAACAATCTGAGAAGTCCTTCAGTTGGGAAAAATGAGGAAAAAATGGCAAAAACATTTAACTTTGTCTTTCTCAAGTTTTTTTGAACTCCTTATCCTTTTGTCCTTAACCATCTTATTTAGAACACTTTCTGGCATCAAGTCTTAGAGAATACAAACAGGGGATGGGCAGCTAATGCATTAGAAAAATCTATATTTTAAAAATGGTGACCAACTGTAATTTCAAATTTCAATCAAAATAGTGATGACCCAGATTTTTTGCTACTCTCTGTATCATCATGAAAATATTTATATTTCATCTGAGCATCTAAGTCTCCTTCTTTATGCACATGATGCATTAGTGGTGTAAGAAGATAATATGAATGTTTTTGTACTGTGTTAGGAGTAAATTACCAGTATGTTAACTCATCAGTCTTTAGAAACGATTAGAGGAAACCAAATAAGAATTGATTTGGAATTGTATAACCAAAGCAAGATAATCACTGTGAACTCTCTTTCAATTATATCTATAGTATGAAAGCAGCAGGAATTGAAGTTGTCTCTGGTGTCTCAATATAGATGATGATTCAGTACTTTTAGCCTTTGAAGTAAGATGTCATTGCTAAGTATCAAATTCAATTTTGACTGGTGTGTTCTAAAATTGAAAATAAAAGAAAAAGAAAAATATGGAAGTGAGATAAAAGATATACTACTCTTTTCTATGTCATTATTCCTAGAGAGCAGTACCCTTTTTATAAAAAATGGGCTTATAGTATTAAGTGTTTAGAACCCATGCTGTCTGTTACAACTATTTGACTTTCTCACTGTAACAGAAAAACAACCAATGCACCAAAGAACAGATGCAATTGTGCTTCTATAAAAAGTTATCTACAAAAACAGGCAATAAGCTGGAATTGTCTCATGAGTGATGACCCTCTTAAAAAGACCTGAAACTCCCCACACTTTGACTCTAATTTTGTATGATGGAAGATTTGACCTCTAGTATGTAGGGATTTAAAAGGTTACTAAAAGTCAAATATTTCCTGATAGTTGATCAACCTTAGTGCACTCAGTTCTCATCATGGCCTCATTATTTTCCTCATGTCTTTGGTTTAACCCATTCCCACAAAGAAACTTTCAAAGAAAAAAACAGATTAATACTGAGGTAGTCATTTGTTTATTGAATCAGATCTGTGTGATCATTAGTGGCTGATCTTTATAAATGTTTAATTTTGGGACTTCTTGGTGGGGTGTAGGGAGAGAACAGAGAAAGAGCCACTGAGCTTTCAGGCAACCTGGAAACAAACCAAATGAGAGAAAGGGGAACAAGCAAAGGAGACACAGGTCTCATCAAAATCATACTTCACTGTTTCCGCTTCTTCACTGCCCCTGGTCTTTCATAGAATAGGGTTTTACCTCAGTTCTGTTTGTACCCAGAAATACAGAATATTATTTTAGAAGCATGTTTGGGGGGGCAGAAGATGAAGAGAAAGGGTAAAGTAGGAATTGATGCTCCAGTTTAGCATGCTGGGTTTTTTTCTTTTTATCACTTTCTTTTTGATTATTCATCTTCTTTTAATGACTAAATTGATAGAATGATAGGAAAAAATATGAAGGTGAAGGGTTGCAGGTCAATGATTCAGTTTGCAGGGCTGATTGGCAGAGGAAATAATAGGGGCAATTTTGGGTTTCCCAGTCTAATCCCAATCTCTTTCCTGACAGGAAGCATAATGACGTCTATAGAAATAAGTGCTTACTTTAAAACATCTTAGTAAGGATCTGATGTTTCTTAAACATCAGAAAATCATATTATTTCGGATTTTGTTAATTTGAAGGGAGAAAGAATTCTAATGAACAAATTTTAATTGTATAAAAAAGTGGAAGTCTATCTCAATCACAGATAGTTTTCAAATTCTTAACATTCAAATTTCAACATTATGCATCTGAATTTATTAGTTCTCTTTTTAAATATACTGTCTCTGTGATTAAAATAAACTAAACCCAGACCCACATGAACCATGTATGTTAATAAGTACAAATTCATGATATAAAATTTATGTCATAGGAGCTTAAATTAGTCTTGCCTGAGCAGTGAAAGCAATACAGGACATTCATCTAATAAAAATCTTTAAAGAAAATAAGTATCATTTGTTTTGTAAAATGATCTAACTTACGGAACAAAGCCATCTACTGATAAATATGTGGAAAATATAATTATTTGCTCAGTGTTTTATATAGAGAATGAATTTAGTGAATATGAATATTATTTATAATATAAAAAAGTGTTAATCTAGAATGCCAATGAAAATATGATTCGTGATTCTATTTTTTTTAATTTCAAGTTTCTTGTGATCTGTCATTGTCTCTAAATTACAAATGTCTAGAGCTGAAAACAGTATATCATACAACTTAGTTCAGATTTTCATCAACTACATATCCCACTTCATTTTCTTGCATATGTTTCTGCTTTATTTTTAATATTTTTCTCCAAATTAAAGTTTGGACTTTCCCCTTCCGTGTATACAGTGTAACACTTAGTAATGAGCTAAAAGAATCCATGCAATAAATTCAATGACAGATCTTAGTAAATTATCTTATAGTGCTCTTTACCTGGATGGCGTGACATGGAGAAATATGTTTTCACTTGTACACTTTTGCCCCAGCAACCCAGCTGGCAGGTAGCATCTCTGAACTTTTAAGATGTAAGAGTTGACCTTTCCTCCTAATGGCAAACAATTTATTCAGGGATAGTAAGGACTTAAAAGCTCATCTATTTCTTCCTTTTAGATATTGACACATTAATTATCAGATGAATACCAAAGGATTATGTCCTTCTCTAAGAAAATAACTCAAAATATGCTTTCTGTGTGCATATATAAAGCAAAACAAACAAACAAACAAACAAGAGGCAGTAAATACTAAATGATACTGGAAAATTTATTACATCAAAATTGATTTCACTAGTCAGACCCCAAGAGCCTCAAGAATCAGGCCATAAATATGCTCCTCTAATGATATGATTCACCACTGTCAGCAAAGGTGACATTGAAATCAGAATAGCATTGCTCATCCAAACACCAGTGGTTAAAATTCCCCTCTTTTGTGTGATCTATTTGAATTTGTAATATGGTTTCATTAGTATCAGGCTTGAACAATTTTAACCTCCTAACTTTTCTGTTGTTCATTGTGCTTGCCTAGTTTTTCCTCACTTCTCTGATTACTCAATCTTTAGAATACCAAAGGATTATGTCTTTAGAATTCTAAAGCCTCTCAAATCCCACCTCATCCATGAGATTGCCCTACCCTGCATAGCTTTCAATTTCTCAATCATCTAGAACATTTACTGTAACAGGTACATTAATACTTTTAAAATACGCATTTTTGTTTAAACATTTCACTTGTGTAAATATTATCTTTCCAATAAATGGATATTGGATTTGACTCAAATTTTTATCTTGAAATATGTATGGGTTTTGAAGTCAATTATTTTAATAGTTAAAACAATGTTTTTAAACTGGCATTTTGAAGGGGAAAAGGGAACAGAAATATTTTTTTTTTTTAACCAATGGTGTCTTCTTTTAGTTCCTTTATAAGCATTTGCTATCAGATATATCCAGACTGATGGATGGAATGGCATATCCTTATTTGTAGAGGAAGTTGTGCAACTAGGAAAAATACTGAAGAATTCTCAGAACCACTTCCTGTTTCATAGTTCTTATATCTTCACTAATGTGTAGGGTTTTGTTTTCCTTCCTTGCTCTTGGTGTTTGATTTGTATTATGCTCCAATCTTTGTTGTTTACCATACAGAAATTTTGACCATTATTTCTATTGATAACTTTGTAAAGAGAGTAAGATTTACTTTCAATTCTAGCCAAAATTGTAATTATTTCCCAGTTTCCATCCCCCAAATCCCATAGCCTAAAATTATCGATCATAAGTCTTTTAATGGTATATTCATTATTATCATGAAGAGCAATATTTTCACATGCCCTTCCATCAAAATACACAACAATCAATGGTTTCACCTCTCAGGTTTTCAATTCGTAGACTCTGGGAACAAAGTGTTCTTACAAATGCTTCAATTTAATAAGAGTGCTTTTAAGGTTGCTAAAAAGTTAAGCCCTGAATTTGCAGAGATAGCAATCTACTTTACAAAGAATTGAGCTCACAAGAGTTGCCCCTCCAGTTAATCATCAATTTCTTGCCTGGAAATGAGCATGCAGTTTTCAACAGAGAGGAAAAAAAAAAATGGCAATATCACTATGTCAGTCGTCTATCATTCCATTCACTCAGCCATCATTTGTGGTTCATTCATATTTTTCACCCAGAGGATATAAATTCACTCAGCTGGATTCTGAAGTTTACAAATATGAATAGTATACCATATCTAACTTGAAATAGCTTCCCATTTAAAGTATAAGATTCAGTTCATTTATTCTCAAATATTTATCGTGGACCTACTCAATTCAAGGCTATGTCAGATGTGTTGAAGTTGTCGTGTTGAACAAGAGAAATTCAATCTTTCAGTCACTGAATTTAAAGATTACAAAGAATGACACTAAAACATGAAGGACGAAAGACAACTAACCATGGGAAAATGGTGGGGGGATATGTCTGACAAGAGAACAGCAGTGTGGGAACAACCTAAGCTTCTAAGCACTGAGTTTTGAGCAGGAAAAGACATTGGAAACAATCAAAAAGGTTTATTTTGCTTAGATCATAATGGGTAAAACAAAGTACTAATGTGGTGGGATTAAAAGGATATTGTGGACAAGAAAACTTTTGTAGAAGAAATTTCATAAAGTGAAACTTCACTCAATGAAAGGTGAACAGAAGTTCACAGGGTGGTGGAAGAGTAAGGGCATTCAGAAAGAAGTTGCTTCTGGACAAATGTGGGAAAGCAAGATAAGCTTGGGAGGTGCAAGCTGATCTATAGGTCTAGAGTATAAAGTGGTAACATTTAGTCAGCAAGGTGGCAAAGACAGAGAGGTGGGCATATCAGTTAAGCTGACTGTTAGAAGAATGAGAAAGCCTGCAAATAATAAGAATGTAAACAGCCATGACTTATAAATAACAAGAAGTTTTGTGGTAATCATTTATCAACTTTGAACCAGCAGCTTAATTTTATTATAACTAAAAGTTAGTTTCTAGGTCTTCACTTCATGGGATCAACATGGCTGCAGCTATCTTCATCACATCATTTCTACACGATATTAAACAGAGGGAGCAAGGAGTTGAATGACACATAAAATAGCTTTTTCTCTTAGAGTATTTAATTCTTGTCCAGAAAAAAAAGTCTTTTGTAGAAACTGTCTGTCAAACTTCCTGTGTACTTAGGCTGCCTGCCCACCTTAGATGAGGAATCCAGTTTCCATAAAATGGTGGAATCCTCCTTTTATAAGTCAAGGAAGAGGGAAGGGAGCTACCTCTTATGGTAGCACATAGTGCTTGTCAGAGCAGGAGCTGATGATGGAGGGCCTCAGATTTTCTTGTGTGAAGCACTAAGCTTCTTCTTCCAGGGGCGATGGGCCTCTGACTGAAACCCCAATTAATGATAGCTTAATGGTCATCTCATTTTTCTGTTCCCTTACATTTCCCATTTAAAACATTCTTTGCTGTCATTTGTACATGGCTTTGTTTTTACCCTTACATTTTCCCTCTGTTTCTGTGGGTTTTGTGTATGAAAAAATTGTGCCGTTACACTTTTAATAGCTTATAAGCTAATGTACTCAAATTCCATAAATAAATTCTAAGCAGTATTATAGCACAGCTTTCTAATAGACTTTTCTCTTGGTTCACAAATGTAGACATGTGTATCAGTTATGCCTTATTAATCATTATGCAAACAATGAGTCATATACATCAATTTTTCTTTCAGGAAAAATAAAAGTGGCTCTCATAGGATAAACCAGATAATATAAAGACTGATACATTATTTTGCTTTCAAAAGCAAAATACCTAATGACCTACATTTCCTATTCAACCAAGACTAACAAGTCACTAATGATGAAAATCATTTCCTGCATTTTCATTAACTTTGCTCTTATGATACATTAAATGAAGGAGTTTAAATAAATTTCTATCTATTCAGAAAGATTTATGCTACAGACAATTTAGTTTGGTGCTTGCTGCTTCTGCCTTAGGAAGAAAAAAAAAGGTGATAAAATCTTATACAATGATCCATTATACATTATTCATTTATCGATTGTAGCAGTAATAGTTTTTTTTTTTTTTTTTGTTAAGTATAGACTACAGAAAAACACTATCCTTAGAAGCTGATTCCTATTATGAATATACAAGTGAGAGCTGGTATAATTCCACTATAGAGTTCTAACCAGTAACAGAAACTAGGAAATGGCTTGCAACAGTGGGAATATGTAATTGTTCATTTTAGTGCCTTTACAACCTAGATTCTACTAAAGATTTCTGTCCTTTCTACTAATGCCTCAACTAGGACATCCACATGAAAAAGAATTTCTTAACATCTTTAGCATGAAGTCTCTTCCCTCAGATACTGTACCTATTTGATATTCCTATGACAAAGTCTATTTTATATTTGTGATTAATAAAACACAAAATGATAAATAAGCATACATATAGTAATACTGAAAATGTCTATGCTGATTTCCAGCTAACTATGAAGACTTGACCACAGGTGATTATCTCTTTTTCTTTCTAAACACCAAAAAATATCTTAATAAGTGTAAAGAGAAGAATAGACAATATAACTTAGAAAAAAAATCATTACACCAAATATTTAGAAAGTAGAACAAGGTGGAGAAGTGATAAATGACATAAAAGAAAGATCATCAGAAGCTAGTTGACCACACAAGAGGTTCTGAAATGAGCTTGTTTACTCTGCATGTGGGGGAGCAGGTGATTTAGTAAGTGGACATCACTCTAAAAACTAAACACTCAGAGATTGATTGAGATGCCTTAACTCCTCCACAAATACCTACTAAGAGAAAAAACAAAAAATGTTTAGCCTGTGGAGAAGACTCAGATCCAATGATCACCAAGAAATCTCAAGGTTTATAATGAAAAAGGGGTAATGAAAGGGGTCTATACACAACACTTAACTACCCCCTCATACTCCCTCTAGTCGGCTTTCAGATTATTTGCTATGATGGTTATCTTGGCGTGGTAGAAAATTGGAGGACAATCTGTGATAAAAATGGGAAAAGTCCCAGATGAAAGATCTTTGCATGTTTACAAGTTGCCTGCTTCAGAACTCTCACCCAACATCAAATGCTTCTAATGACTTTTCTTGTGCTTTGGGCATATAAATAAATACACATTTACTGGGGTGACATACACAGAGGAAACATCCCGATAAGGAAGAGAGAGCAAAACAACAACAAAAAATGTTTCTAAAAAAGTGGAAGCCAAGGCCTCCCTGGTGGCGCAATAGGTTAAGCAACGCATTATGAAGCAAACCACAGCCACTGCAGCACGAATTCGATCCTTGTTGCTGGCCTGGGAGGGGACCCACATGGCGCAGCAGACCTCTCCTGCTGTGCCCGCTGCTCCCCTCAGCAGTGTGCTTCCGTTGATCTGCCTGTTCTGCTCCCTGCTCTCTGTGGTGAATCCTCTCACCACCCCCCCCCCCCACACCTCTGGCCTCTACCCCAGTGCTTGTATGCATAAATAAATAAATCTTTAAAAAAAATAAAAGTGGAAGCCAGTGAAAGCAGCCAAACACATCAAATAGTATTATATATATATAATAAGAACAGGAAACTATTTAAAAAAATGAGAATAATAAAAGTATTGGAAATTAAAGTTATTTATATTAAGAAAGTAATTATTGTAAGTCAGGAAGATCTAAAGAGTTGCCAACATAAAAGATAGAAAATATTAAAATGTTAGACAATTAGAGAATTTATATGGTTCAACATACTGCTTATAGAAATTCTAAAGAGAGAAGAGAAATGAAAGAGAACAGGAAATGATCAAATAAAGAAAAATATCTCAAAATAAAGGGTTTGTATTTTTAAATTAAATTGCTCATGGAATGGTTTTTATCATGAAATACCAGAATACCTAGGGTTAAGGGCAGATTTAAAAATCTATCATAAAATAAATATTCATCACCACAGCACCATTAGAACACAAAAGATAATCGAACAATAATTTTTTTGATAAAATTATTTTTAGTTTACAATTTTATACTATCAAGATATCAATCAAACATAAAGCTTGAGTAAAGACATTTTCAGATAAGCAATAATTTAAAAAAATTATCTATTATGAACCCTTTCTCAATAAACTACCAAGTTTATTAATAGAAATGAGATAGTAAAACAGGAAAGAGAGATAGGGAACTCAGGGACTAGCATCTTCATTATAGGAGAGAAAAAAGGGCATGATTAATGTGTTTTAAATATAAAGGTTATTAATTTATATTGAAAGGAGTATATTTATATATTATATAGATTATATAATATCACATGTATTTTATAGATAGTGTGTGGATATATATAGCTGAGGCATATAGATATATAAGTATGAGGCAATATGTATGTATGTGTGTATGACGCAATGAGATATTTAGTTTAAAACAAGCAAGCAAACAAAAAAATGAAATGCCAGGGAGTTGATAATTTGAATTATTTGAGCCTTTTGAAGAGCACTGCCTGGTGTTCTACAGATCTGTTACCACATATGCGAAAAGTAATTGATGGTAACTACATAATAGGCAAACAGATTTTAAAATAAGGAAGTAGTTATTACCTTTAATATAAAGTCAATTAAGAATGGTTTCTCCTTTCTCTGTATACTTTTAGTACTCTGTGCTTGCCGTTGGCTGTGAGCAGTTTATCATATGTCTTGGAATGTGTCAGTCTGGTATTATTTTGTTTGAAATTCTTTGGACATTTTGGATTAGGATATGTGGTTCATTTCCCAGATTGAGATGGTTTTCACAATTATTTCTATGTTTGTTTTTCTTCTCCTTTTAGAATCTCCATGATATCAATATTATTTCTCTTTAAGTTATCCCAAAGAGCTCTTACATTGTTCTCATTTTTGAAATTCTTTTTGTTGTTCTGTTTGTGCATTTAGCACTGAGCTCTCAAGTTCACTAATTTTCTCCATTACTTACATTTGTCTGCTGCTGAGGCCTTCTATTGTACTTTCTAATTCAGTTACAGTCTTTTAGATCCATTAGTTTTAGTTGTGACCATCTCATTTTTTTCCATCTTTATTGTGTTACTGGTTTTGATCACCCATTGTTCATGTTAATTCATCAAGCATGGTTATCACTGTTATCATAAACTCATCAAACAGACTCCGCAGTTCTACTGGACTGAGACTTCCTCTGGAGATTTTTGTTTCAGTTTTAGTGATATTTTCTTTTGTCTCTTCATTTTTAACTTTTATGGCTAATAACAGGGAGTTTCCTTATTTTAATAAATTGGTTTCATGCCCCTTGAAAAGAGACTTGGAAAAATTCTAGACTCTTGCCTCAGGATCTTTAGGTCCCTATTATTTCATAGAGCAATCCCTTTGCACCTCTTTAGATGACCAGTGGACTGGTGTGAACAGGGATAACTGGCAGGAAGGAACTAGGTGAGTAGGGTCCTGAAATTTCACCTCCAGTGAACAGCAAGGGTTCGTACTTCCTACAGTGCTGTGAGTATCTGACTTGTGGTGTGGTGGGGATCCACAACGATCTCTCTACCAGGCCAACTCCTCAGCCAAAACATTTGGCACTGTCTCCTGCTAGCTCTGACCTCTAGGCTTTTTTAAACAATAGATGTAGCATCGGATGGGAACTACAGTTCAGACAGGGCCACAAGCCAGGAATTGTTTGCTTTGCTTTGGGTTAGGAAGCATTATCCTGGGGCACTTGCTTATGTTATTATGATCCAGGTGTTTCAATTCTGGTTAGTGAAAATATTTGGTTGTTATCTGGGTTTTGGCCCTCCGTGGGGGTAAGGCAGGTGTTTCAGAGATCAGAGCCTCAGGCTGCTTATAATAGCTTCTTCTGTAAAGAAGCACAAGTGATTTGATCTGACTCTGCCGATTTAGGCTCCCAATGTTCTAGTTTGAGTGCCCGAGGCTTAAACCAGTAATCACCACTCTATACCCTGGTTTCTACAGTTCTCCAATGTTGCACCCTCTTCACCAATGCAGTATCCAATTTTTAAAGTTCCTTATGTTGGCAATTGCCCTTGAGTCAACAACAGAAGGAATTCACAGAGAACTCACCCCTCCTTCTTGTGCATTCCACTGCCCCAGTATCTCTCCAAACACAATGCAGTTATAGTTTTACCTGTCCCTTTTGCCATGCTATTGCTCCTAAGATGTGCAATACTCATCGATTTATCTTTCAGGGGCTGTCTGTGAAAATCCAGAGAAAGAGAGCTCAATGTCTTCATTCTACTACTATCTTGAACTCTCAAGTTTTTAATTTTCAAGCATTATTAATTATTACCTTTTTATCCTTTGTTCATGCTTTTGAGTCAAGTCTAAGAACTCTTTATGAGCCCTAGATTTTGAAGATTTTTCTCCTTTGTTCTTCTGGAGGTTTTATAATTACATTAAAGTGTAAGATTCATTTTGAGTTAAATTTTATATAAGGTGTAAAATATAGACCAATTCCTACAAAACTGTTCACTGAAAAAGAATTGAGTTGCTTTTACTCCTTTATCAAAAATTTATTGGATATATTGTGTAGATCTCTTTCTGGGTTCTCTGTTCTCTACCTTTGATCAATGTATTTATCTCTTCATCAGTATCCAACTATGATAAAATTTTCAAATTTTGTGTCTTCAATATTTATTAATATTTTAGTTAGCAAAGAACATAAAATCTACATATACTTAAAAATAATATACAGGCGTGTGATAAATGCTAAAATGAATACAAACATTAAAAAATACCACATAAAGAGAAAATAATAAATTTCATCAGAGATGAGGTGGGGTTGTAAAAGAAGGATTAATGAAAGTTAATCAGAAAGTAACAAATGAGCTGGGTTTTCCAGAGTGTAGTGGCCAGGAAGGATGGCACAGGAGCAAGGTTCGGGATGGTTCTGGGCAGACGGGTCAAGGAAGGAGAGTCTTCGAGCCCTCGGTGGCTCTTCATGCTTTTATTAGTAGAGGTGGCCAGGTACATGGCAGGCATGGGTGCCAGGGGGCCGGGAGGCTGGCGGGCCTCCCAGCCCCCGGCACATCTCACCCTCTCGGCTGTTTCTACTGCTGCTGCTCACGTTGGTCAGTCCTGTCGGTCCTGTTGGTCCTGGCATCCTCCTGACGCTGCCCATTTAAGCACATGTCCGACTCAGGTGTGCTCACTTGCGCATGCCCACCCTGGAATGCTCGCAGCACCACAGGTGTCCATCATCACACCAGTGGTGGGAGGGTAGAAAGACCTGATAGTTCTAACCCTACACAGAGCTAGAAAGGGTGTGAATGGGAAAACACATAGGTAGTCATAAGACTAATTTCAACATATAGCCTAAGAAGATTTGTTTCTAATTAAGACAGAATTACTGATTTTACCCTCCTGCCTAAATTAGTGAAAACCTAGAAAAAAATAAATGCAACAATGACACATAAGGTATAGGAAATTGGGCAACAACAAACAATGATCTCTCAGAGATGGGAAACAAATAAGGTGAGTAAAAGATTTCAGAACCTAACCTCCCATCCAGCAAACAATTCTCAGACACTGGCAGCATTTCTGTGAGTTCAACTCAATTCTGACACTATTTATCCAGCCAGAGCATCTGACTATACAGAAAAAGAGCACCGTCCCTAAGATCACCTTTCACTTCATAAGCCACTTGCAGGTTTCAATGACTTTGTCCATGTTAGGATACCAATCACAAGCTCAGATTGTTACCTGTGGTTTAGCTGATAGGCTGTATGTCAGACGTTCCCATGACTCCATCTCCTCGGTTTCCATTAATTTGCTGGAGCATCTCATGGAAATGTGGGAATTCTTTACTTACTAGATCATTAAAGAACACAAATCACAAGTCGGGTGAAGAGATGTATAGAGTGAGAGGCCCAGAAAAGTAACTTCTAGCTCTCCTGGAGTTTGGGGCCTGGCGTAGTTAGTGGTGCACGAAATCGTTCTGTTGATACAAGCCAGAAGCTCTCCAAACCCAAACTTCTTCCCTATAGAGACTTCATTATGTAGGTGTGATTAATTAGCTTCTTGGCTAATTGGTTCAACCTGAAATCCATTTCCCTTCCTTGGAAATAGCTGCACTAAACTTAAATTTCCAATCTTCTACTCATGGTTTTTCCCCTGACAGTCAGCACCCATCATTAGGTGATTTCCAAAAGCTACCTACTTTAACATGAATCAGGTTGTGGTGTAAGGGACTTGGTATGAAAAAACAAGACACACATTTCACATTTATGGTTAAGAATTTTCAGAAACTGAGAGCAAGAGATTGCTCTTATGACTCAGGAAATTCCAAATATTTTGAAGTTGTAAGCCAGGACTTATGGATGATACCAAATTATCTGAAGGGGGTGATCCCCCTTTCTACGTTAGGTTCTTCTAGTCTGGCAAATAATCAAATGAACATCAAACATATTGGCAAGAGAAAATACTAAAAAGAAGTTTATTAATGACATGAATATGTCCAGTGTACAGGGGAGAAACCCAGTAAAATTTAGTAACTCACCAAAATGGGTTTACCTCCTTAAATGAATTCAGTTAAAGGGTATCAATGCACCTCTGGCCTAGCCCCACTTCTTGTATGCATAAATAAAGAAAATGAATCTTAAAAAAAAGTCAAGGATATCAGGGTGGGGAAAAGTCAGCCCATGGTAGCTAGTAAGGAAAGGCACAGCAAACAAGGACATGGCTTATGCAGACCTTAGTTGCTCCCTTTCCACTGACAGATTTACAAGAGATTTAGTCTTCCCTGTAAGAGTAAAAGAGATTAGATCTTCCTGGAAGAGTGAAGGAGACACCCTCATAAAAGGACATGTTCCTTTATACATGAAATATCTTTACAAGAGAAGCCTCCACCTACCCTTCAGAGCCACTCTTATGATGTGACACTTATGCGAGAAACATATTTGTGATGATAGATTTTGTTCCCCTGACACTTCTAAATAATAATAAAACAGTGAACCCTAAAATTTCACCTTTCTTGTCTGGGGGTAAAAAAATAACCGAATTTTTAGTTCATGACCAAGGGGTACAGAGGGAGGCCGAACTGTTAAAGGGTGAATGCTCTACAAGGAGTTCCTACCACCCACATGCACAATGGCAAAGGAAGCTTGCTCTTGTGAAACAATTTTAATAGAAATGTTGTGGAGAGAGAGAAAAATTTCAAATTATATTTTCCCAGTAAAACTCCAAAAATTACCCACCACCTCATGGGCAAACACCCAGCCCAATAGGCTTGGCCCAAAGTGATGTTTCTGAGGCCCAAAAATTTGACAAAAGTCTAGGATACCAATGGGCCGGGAATCACAGGCTGGAATTAGGCAGCTCCCAGAAAGCTGAAACAGGAGAAACTCAAAATTCCACTACTCTACTGAGTAGAAATAATGGTGTTGAAATTGAAAAAATCCAATTGCTACCTGTACTGAGCTTCTCCATAGGCTTTGACTTTGACTGTCTTGTTGTCCCTGCTTGCTTTTGTGCTATCAAGATACCAACACTCCAACTCTCACTTTGCCTTTGTGCTCCTATCAGCCTTGACCCCTATGCAAGATCGAGTCCTTCAGATCCTTGGCATGACCTATGGGACAGAATAACTCTCTTAGGCAGTCACCCCATAGGCTACTTAGAACCAATCCCAGAAAGCAAATGAAGTGCAAAACAAAACAAACAAAATAAACCATAATAGAATCTGATCGATTCACTTAGTACTTAACCACCTAACCAACCCTTAGTTAAAATAACTTTCTTTCTCTGTAAATGACACATGGGACAGATGAGATCACAAAAGTATTGCTAAGAAATCTAGCAATAAAAGCAATTTTTATTTTGCATAGTTAGAGCTAAAAGTTTGGAAATAGTGGAATTGCATTTGGCAATAGATCAGAATTAACCTTTCTATCAGAGAAATGTATCTATGTGTCAGGACAACATCTAATTACTAAAGACTGCATTGTTTTTGTAAGGATTATTATTTTGACTAAATTAATTCTCCCATGTATGAACATGGAATCTCTATATCTTTGTATCATGTCTATATCTTTTAATAGTGTCATAGATCTTTCACTTCTTTTGTTAAATCTGATATACAGTACTTTTTGATGTGATCGTAAGTGGACTTGTTAAATTTTTGCTTCTCGCTCATCATTTGCATATAAGAATGCAGCAGATATTTAGATTTGATTTTGTAGCTAGTCACATTGTTTCCTATAGTTTGTTCTCTTTTTGGAAAAAAAAAGCGTGTGTGTGTATATATTGCATTAAATCCTTATTGCATTAAACCCTTAATCATTATATAATGTCCATCCCTTTCTTTTATTTCCTTCCATAACCAGAAATATATTTTAACTGATCTAAGTTTAGCTGTACCTTTTTTTTTTTTAGTATGATGTGCTGGTATTAGAATTACAGGTTGCAAGATATGATCCTAAAGGTTTTCCTAGGATCCTGTATTATATGTGTTTTAGACTGACACTTCTGTACCTGTTTGGATGACTAGCGCTCTAGAGCCAGTAAAGAGTATGGATTTTGATTTAGCAAGGGTGTGGGCAAGAACAGAATGATCTGGGAATTGTGGGTTCAGAATATGGACAGGCCCCAGTCTCAATTGCAATCAAACCAGGTGAATATGTGTTCCTCAGGGTCTGTGGGTACCATTGTACTATAATCTTCCTGCAGCCCTCTCTTAATCCTCTCACAGGGGCTGTGGCACTGGGAGGGGGCTATGGTTGGGAATAGAGCTGTGGCCAGGGACTGAACCTCCTATGGAGTACAAACTTCTGCTTCAGGGACCAGGTGCTTTATATTCTGACTAGAGGCAGCAAGCCCCGCAAGGGACTGTTATCCCAGCAATGACTCCGGGCAGGAGTAGGACAAGCATTTCACATAACACAGAAGCCAGTTTTAAAGAGGAGCCTTTGGGATAAGTGTATCTCTTCCTATTCTAGCCAGGGCTTCCCCATAATCTTCTGCTCTACTCGCTTATGTCTAGGCATTACCATCCCAAGGTGACAATCCTGGCCCTAGGTAAGCACTGCTGAGCAGTCGCAAGGACTACATGATGCTTCAAGCACCTTTAGTGGTGCAGTTGCAGGCCCTGAGTCCTTGGTTACATTATAGCTGTAAGGAATTTACCTTATCAATATTACCTGCTCTACAGCCATTATGTATACCTACTCCCTTGAATGGTTCTCTGTAGGTGGACCTTTTCATTTTCCACACCTACTTGTGTGTCTTCCTATCCAATGCATTCTTAAAGTTCTCAAGTCCCCAGTAAGGGTGTGAGCCTATTAGTCACCATCAATAACAACAAAAACAGACTCCATAGCACAGTCATCCCTTCCTTTCTGGGGTTGCTCTGCCCTGGAAGTATTCCAAGAAAAATTATTTTGCAATTTTTCTTATCCTTTCTACCATGCCACTTTTTCTTGTGGAAATGATGGTGCTCCAGCAGTCCTTCGGTGGTTTATATATGTTTACTATTTTGTTGGCTATGTGGGCAGGAAGTAATTCTGGTATCTTTACTCTTTTGCTATCTTATGTGGACTCTCAAAAATTTATTGCAGCAGTTCAATGTCTGTAAACCTTTAGAATGCTTTAGGGAGTAGTATTTACATGATTGGTAATATGCAAGCCTAAACAAGGGTTTCACTAAAGGAACATTAATCTAATGATACACCTATGAGAAAGAAAATAATTTTTATAGGTTCAGTTAAGTTGTAATCTGAGACGAGAGTAAAATGTTTTTTAAAAACATCATAAATTCAAAATTCATGAGAAATAAGCCTGTATTCTGCCTAATGTTCAGCTGTATGTATTAAAAATTTATTCCTGGGCCTCCCTGGTGGCACAGTGGGTTAAGCAATGCACTGTGAAGCAGACTGCAGCCACTCCAGCACGAGTTCAATCCCTGCTGCCGACCAGGTTGGGGACCCACATGGTGCAGCAGACCTCTCCTGCTGTGCCTACTGCTCCCCTCAGCAGTGTACTTCTGTTGATCTGCCTGTTCTGCTCCCTGCTCTCTGTGGTGAATCCACTCACCCCCTTAGCCCCACACACACACCTCTGGCCTCTACCCCAGTGCTTGTATGCATAAATAAATAAAATCTTTTTAAAAAATTTATTTCTGTGTTCTTTATATATGGCAAGAACTGGCCATAAATATTAAAAAAATTAGCAACTAGAACTGTGAAACCAGTCAGAAATGTTGATAAATGGGAGGTTTATTTTATTTTGCCTTTCTGTTTGTATTATTTAACAACTGGTATGCAATTCTAATGTACACTGGAGGAAAGTGAAATTAAAATATAAGAATGAGTTCTTAGAAGAATATGAGTTGGGCTCAATTAATTGGGAAAAGAGCATGGCTTGTTCAAAGATAAGTTGACAATTGTCTTTTCTTTTCACAGGAAGAGATGTAAGTAGAGATCACCAAGATTGACCTTAACTAAAAGAAGCAGGGGACAGAGCAGAGACTTCTGCAAGTTAGCAAAAAGTATTTGTTTCTTCTTGACCATTAGAAATTAATTTGGGGAAGCAAAATATGTGGGAAAAGCCAAGAATGGCCTGTGAAAAAAATCTCAAGTCTGAATGCATACAGTAGATGGAACAAAAGTTCAATCAATGATACAAATTTGACTACAACTATATTCCAATGATCAATAATTATAAAGACACAGGATCAATGTTGAGAAAAACTAGAATGTACGCAAGACAGAGGAACAAATGCATTTGCACACATTGTCATCATTATATTAGTTAATTTAAGTCACTACAGGACAAAGGCTGGAGTCTACAAATGTGACGAGGTCAAGACTGAGTCCTGAATTTTAATTGTGAATAGAAGTCGAAGAAATAACATCATACTCTTACTCATGATCCCAACACACACATATACATGTACATGTACACACATGTACACACATGTGAACATATATACACACAACATATACATTTGGAGACACAAATTTGTGTCGTTTAAGTCAAATTTGTATCATTGCTTGAACTCATTTTTATTCTATTTCTGTTTTGTTCTACAGTAACTGCAGACTGCAAATCGATGTCCAGTCAAAGCACAGCCCACACAGTTGAGGCTTTTTGCCAGTTTCTTTGAATAAAATTTTGTTTTGTTTCACAGGAAAAGCAAGACTTATTACAATTAACAGTTGCTTTTTCCTGCAATGCCTGCCACAGTGAATAACTAATTTTTCAAAATCCATCCATTGTACTCTTCAAATAGGAACAGACTTACGCCAATCATTTTGAATACTTGGGTTCTCAGTAAGAGAGTAATATATGTCACTGAGTCCTGCCTTATATTTCAATTTTATAACTAAAATGTTTGTGGTCTTGAAATTGTTAACTAACCACCAAAAAATTAAAGTTAAAAAAGTGCGACTAAACTACCTTTAAATTTGACTTTTTTTTAGGACAACCAAAACTGATCTTTAAATTTATATATATAAGCTCTTTGAGAAGTACTTGTTAAGATGGCATTGCCTATGGAATGGGTACTATTATTATTTTTCCATAAAAGCAGCTTTATGATATTAAAATATAGGAGAGAGCTGAATATGAGAGAACAAAAACAAGGAACTATTTTGTGCCAAATATACAATAGATAATACAAGAACAATAGAAAGATGTACATATTTTTTAAAATTCAACTTTTATACAAAGGGATTGTTACACTATTTTAATTAAAATTTATACTATGTTAACAAAAGTTTATTTGCAGTCATGAGCAGACTTTTCTATTACAATATTATCTCACTTAGTCCTTATTTGATACTTGCAAAGAGGTATCCTTCAAAAAAGGGAAACTGATGCACACATAAATAAATGAAAACAAATGAAACCAATAATCAGTAAATTTCTCCTCAATACTTAAATTCAATCATGAATATCAGAGTGATATATCTATATATGCCTAAATCTATCAATAAGTGAGATTATTCCCCCGTCCAGTCCATGGAGAATCACAATTCAAAGAAAGCCTTTTCACTCTTGATAGTAGATGGAAACTACTGGAAAAGAAGTTGGAAATAAAAATAACCAACTGCAGGACTGGGTTATTGGTTTGACAAACAAGAACACTTTTTCCCTAGGTCGATAAACTTTTGGGTCTGATTGAAGTTGTACATCATGTGAAAGACAGGGATTAATAGATACTCTTCACATACCACAAGGTATCAAAATAAATAAACGGACAAGTCAGCCAACTAATTAGCATTCCAATAAATACAGGAAACAATGTCAAAAGAAAAATAACACATTTTTGGAGTACATACTTAGGATATTCAAGAAATCAATAAAAAAGATTTAGAGACTCATCTACCGAAGTTGTGGTCAGAACTCATTATTTCTAAGTAACTAGAAATTATGTAATGTTTTAAGTAGAAAATATGCTTATTAGAATTGCTTTTCTAATTAACAGATTGTGTAGAACAATTACCAGTGAACTTTGTTCCAGGGAACATTTAGCAATGTCTAGAGACATTTTTAGTTTTTACTTCTGGGTGAGGGCTGGGGTGTACATGATGCTGCTGGAATCCATTATAAGGCCAGGATGCAATTCAATATCATATAATGTAAAGGTCAGTCCCCCACAAACAATTATCAGATCAAAATGCCAGTAGCCATCAAGTTGAGAACTCTGGATTATGAAAAAAATAGATATTCTCCTTTTTTTTATATATACCCATTTCCATTTCCCATGGAAATAACAGAATCAGGGAGGGCTTTCTCACATACTGGTTAAAAACTATTCAGAAACCCAAGCCCTTAAATACTCCAAAGAATAAGTCAGTTTTCTCTTCAGTGGAGTTTATGGAGGAAATAAAGACTATTGGTTTCTGTTTCATAAGACTTTGGAATCTATTTACATGCTTTCATGAAATATTGCATTTTGCGAAATTACTTTTAAAGAGTAGAGGTAGAAGGCAGGTGGAAAGCTAAGTTTTTCCAGAGAGTGTTCTGTATATATTCTAAAGCAGGTTCTATGCTTGCAAAAATTAAGATAACTGGTTAGGTCACTCAAAAGTCAGATGATGACCGTGAGTAAATAGCCTCTCAATATTTCATTTTCCCCTTTTTCAAATTTAATCAATCATTACTTATTCACAGAATTATTTATGGTGGTGGTGACAACGATGATGACAACATAAGTTTTCAAATCTATATTCTAAGACATTTAATCAGAAATAAATGTTTATTTTTGTTAATTGAATTTTTTAAATTTATGGAGATGAACTACTTTTTAACCCATGATGTTATATGAAAAATGTAATATTATTTCTAGACACATACATTGTTCTTTTAATACGTTTCTGTGCTTAATTTAATAATATATTATTTATGTTCCAATATTTGTAAATGGAATTGGTGTTACATTGTGTTACATTTAATAGGCTTGTGGTTTTTATTTTTTTCTCCAGTCAAATGCCCATCCCAAATTCTCTATTTAATGTTAGCAAACATCCTTCCAAGGACAATTCAAATTTAATTTCTCCAAATTGTTTCTCATTCTCTCAAAGCTGAGTTAATTACATTCTCTCAAAGCTGTTATTTTTTTAAAAATAGACCCTTATTAGTTTTCTAATTGTGCATAACAAATTACCACAAACTTAGCAGCTTCAATAAAGCCCATTTATTAGTACACACTTCTGTAGATCAGAAGGCCAGGCATAGCATGATGTGACTGTGTTCTCTGCTCAGAATTTCAAGCATTTAAAGTGTCAGTTGAGTTGAGTCCTTTTTTAGAGGTTCTTGGGAAGAATCTGTTTCTAAGATAATCCAGCTAATTGACAGAATTTAACTCCTTGTCGTTGTAGGACTGTGGTGTCTGTTCCCTCTTTGATTATCAAGCTGCTCTCAACTCCTAAAAGATACCCATACTCTTTGTTACTTGACTTCCATTTTGCAAGACAGCATGTAGAATGGAATCTCCCTCTTTAAGCTCCTAATATGCTTTGAATCTCAGACTTTAAAGCAAAATTTAGATTAGCAAATGATTGACTAAATGTTCAAAGTGGAGACCCATTGTTCTACTGCATGGTCAAAATTGTCTGACTTGTTTATTTTAACAGCATGATGCTGTACTGTTTAGGATTCCTGGATCCATGTTGAAGGGAAGGGTGGTCCCCCTCAGACATACAATTCTCTGGACATGCTGTTTTATTCATCTAACCTGAATTGTGACACTACCCATATGTAGGATCAAATTCTACAAATTAAGGGTTCAATCTCCCCCCCCCTCCCCTTCAGACACCAGTCACAAGCTCAGGTCATTGGTTGTACTTCTGACTAACCAGTTTTAAATCAGAGGTTCCCAAGATCCTCTTATCAGGTTCAATTAACTTACTAAAACAGTTCACAGCAAATTAATTTGCTAAAACAGTCACATCAAGCTATGCCTGGCCTTCTGAGCTACAGAAGTGTATACTACACAGGTCCTATTTCCTCACTGGATCACATAGTTATTACAAAGGTAATTATTTAGGTATACCCACATGAAAAAGAGACACATAGAGCAAGGTATGGAGAAAGGTATTGAGCTTCCATGCACTCTC
Source organism: Galemys pyrenaicus (assembly GCA_019455555.1). Classification (NCBI taxonomy): domain Eukaryota; kingdom Metazoa; phylum Chordata; class Mammalia; order Eulipotyphla; family Talpidae; genus Galemys; species Galemys pyrenaicus. Next base: position 13,454,301 of record JAGFMF010011796.1, read on the forward strand.
CCCAAATCTCCATGTATTCACTAATCTGTAATTCTCCAATCCCCTTTTGGGTGTTTTGATGGGGACTTCATTACCTATACAGGATTTATTAACTCATTGGCCTTTGACAATTGAACTCAACCTCTAGCCCTTTTGACTTCCCGTGAAATTATGATGGTACTTTCTGTCATGTTGGATTCCCTGGCATCCTTGTGTATTTTGCAATAGTTACCTTCATTAACACAATAAGAGCTACCTTTAACATCCTTAACACTTAGGAAAATCCTAGGAGATTTTCCTGGGAGCTGTGAGTCAGGAAAAATATGTGAATCATATTTTGATTTTCTAAGTGACCAGATAGATATATTTCCTATAAATCACACTATTGCATCTTTTTGCAAAAGTATTCATTCAGAATACAGATTACTTGCAATATACCAGTTTTAGATCCACAGATACTTATATCTCAATTTTGGTCTTGATAATCAAGATAATGAATTTGCTAAAGGGTTACTTTTTACGGCCTCCCTGGTGGCGCAGTGGGTTGAGCATTTGCTGCACAGCAGCACAAGTCGATCCCCAGCCAGGGAGGGGACAAACATGACACAGCAGACGTCCCCTGCCTCACCCACTGCTCTCCTCAGCAGTGTGTTTCAGTCACTTTGCCTGTTCTGCTCCCTGCTCTGTCTCTGGTGAATCTTCTCACCTCCCACTATTCTGGCCTGTACCCCAGCTCTTGTACACATAAATAAATAAATCACTAAAAAAAATGCATGGTGAAAAAATTAATTTAAAAAAAGAGTTACTTTTTAGATATAAAGAGAGAATATAGGGTGACTTTATTAGCGTGTGATTGAAGGACAACCAGGAATTCCTATACTTTAAAGGGATCCAGCCACCATTCATGCACACAAATGCAGACTCTTAATGTAATAGGTCATTAATAGAATTAGTGTGCATAGAGAGAGGGGTGGGGAAAGGACATTTCCTAATCAAAACTTCCCAATAAAACTCCCCAAATTAGCCATCCCCTCATGTACAAATGCCCAGCCAAACAGGGTCAGCCTGAAGCAGAGCCACTAAGAAATAAAAGCTTGTCACAAATGCAAGGCACTTTCTGGCAGGGAACAAAAAGAAGGTGTAAGCTCCTAGAAAGCTGGGACAAAAGGAGAAAATCTGAATTCAAAAAGTACAAAATTATCTGCTAGAAGTCAGGACAGTGACTGCCATTATCTCTGCCTAGGACCAGGGGAGCAGCTTCCCCATGTGTCTCTCATGCTCCTTCAGTTACAGGGCAGGGAGAGGGGCACTTCAGAAGCTCTCAACTTGCCCGCTTTAAATGGGTTTTGCCATTCGCTGCATCTAGACAAACATATAAGGCCTTTACTGGAAAGGAACTTTAATACAATTTATAAATAATACAGAAAAGACAAAGAATATAGTTACTAAATTAAGTATTTAAAGTTACCCATCTCCTTGAGGATTGGCCTAAAGCAAGGCCCAAAAGCCTGCCACAAGTTAAAAGGACTTTTTAGTGAAGACTTAGAGAAAAGGGTTAGAAAGAGTTAGACAAACTTGGGAGGAAAAGAGCAAAATTAAAAGTAAGATAAAGCTGCCATTATCAAGCTCCCCATGGGTCTCTCACTTGTATCTATTTTAACCAATCTAGGACTAAGAAGCAAGCGCAGTTTTTTCACATGTCCCTCTGCTCTTCCTCTTCGTGCCTCTGCCAGGTCTCCTTGCTGCTCTCCATACTAATTCCTTTTTCCTTTTTTTTAACCCTCTAATCTCTTTTCTAGCATCTTCTTATCCCTGCTCAGTTCCACCCTACTTAGGGTGGGACAGGGATTTTGGAACTTTTTTTGGGTGGGGGGAACTACCCTGTTACAATCCCAATTGCCTCTATAGGATTTTCCTCCACCTGTCTCCTTCCCAGCAATACCAAGATGCAAATTGGGCCCCAGAAACAAGTGAGCCCAGGCCTGCATGTGTTCAGTTATGTACCAAGAATGGCTACTTGACTCTGGCTTTGGTTCCCAGTGACACTCCCAGCCCCCACTCAGGAAGTCAGAGTCATGGCATGTTGGGAATTGTAATCCTGGTGCTTGAGATCTCTTTGCCATGGAGATGGGGGTAGAATCTATAAAAACATCAAGGAGTGATAGTCATTCAGAATGTCATTCACAGACTGAGTTTTGCTTCTAAGGATTCCTCCAGCAATTTTAGGAACGCCAAAGTAATGCAAATATTTTGTAAATGAACATTGCTATATGAATGACAAAGGTTGTCACCATGAAATTTAGACTTTTATAAGAAACTAAAAAAGATGGAACAGTTGTTCCAAAAGTAGCAAAGAGTAATAAAAAAGGATCTCATGGTCTAATGGAAATTAGTTAAAATTAAACAGTGTTCATATATTCAGGAACCTTTTCTGGTACTCCAGAAAAACCATACCATATCAGCTTCCAGAGTGGGCTTTGCTGAAGCTGACATCTAGATTTTTACACATGGTCTCCCTTTGGCCAGAAAATTCTTCCTCATTTGTGCCCAATTCATTATTGCTTACACTAGACAAAGAGCCAGGTTTCCAGGTCCTCTTTACTGACTCCTACATTCATCTACCAAATGCTACGGTGTTGCATTTTATGGACTCAGAACGGTCCCTTCTTGGGAGAAATGTTCTCACCTGATGGGGCTGCCTCTCTCCCTGATGTATGTGGCATTCTGCCAGTGACTGAATCACACAGGCTACAAAATCTGACCTCCTTGCCTCCAGGGCCCACAGCATTGTGGTGTGGCTGAGGCCCCTACGCCCTCCTTTTGTGCTTCAGGTCAAGGCTGGGTTTTACTGAAACCACATCCTGGCTCTGCCCTTCCCCCTTCTCTTTGCTGCCTCTCTCCTCCCTTACAGGATTTTCCTGAATAACTCACACTCCATATATACCGGAATCCTTATCTCAGACTCTGTTTCTGGGGAACCCAATCTTAACTTTCATCCTTTGCTAAGATATATTTCTATTCTGTTCTAAATATGAAGCTTAAAAAAAGGACAATTCAATCTGGTTTTCTGAGCATACAACTCTTGGCTTACATATATGCACACATGATTTAAGGTCAGTATTGTCTATAATCTTTGTCAGACTTATTTTCTGAGCTTATCTCTAAGGGAAAGAGATAATATTAAGGAAATTTAAAAATGTTTCCTACTGTTGCATACAACATTAAAACTAACGGAGGGTTCTGTTTTGCCTTCCATTAATGAAATATATTAGTATACTTGCTTCGATGTGACACTGAAAAGCAATTCATGGTGAGCAATCTCACTAAATTTCTTAATATTCAACAATCTAGAATCATCTCAGAGATTAATCAAATACATGTTTCCTTCTCTGTCATGTTGCCATTTGTGATTTTAAGAGGTTTTTATTTAAATAAAATAAACTGGCTTTATTTTAACCAAACTGTGATGCAGATTGGTTGATGTTTCAAGTTCTTTATCTTCAAGATTTATAGTTCTCTTATATGAAGATTACACATAGTGTCTTCCCTCTCATTGATGTTTTATAACTTGTGTTGTCATCAGTGTTAATTTTTAATAGTCTTCTTTAATAATTGAAATTATAAAATGTCTTTGAAAATATATCCAAATTTTGTAATTGGATATGTGTCAAAAAGCCATGTTATCCATGAATGCCAAAATACTTGACAGGCTATAAGTTGGTGATAACTAAACAACTAAATAAATAGATCTTTCCTATAAGTAAATATAGTTTGTTATTATCCATGGGCTTATTTATTTCTTTTTTTAAAAAAGATTTATTTTACTTTATGCATACAAGAACTGGGATACAGGCCAGAGATGTGAGGGACAGGAAGAGGGGGTAGTAAGAGGATTCACCAGAGACAGAGTGGGGAACAAAATAGGCAGATATACTCAAATACGCTGCTGAGGGGAGCAGTGGGTGAGGCAGGAGAGGTCTGCTGTGCCATGTGGGTCTCCTCCCTGGCCCAGGATTGAACTGGTGCTACAGTGACTGTGGATGCTTTATAGTGTGGTATTTAACCCCTTGTGCCACCAGGGAGGACCTAAGAATTATTTCTTTAAGAAGCTACTATATATCATTTAGAATGTCAGAAAACAGAAATTTAAAAAAAAGTACCACTTACATAAAAAAAAAATTCTGTAGTGGGAGTTTAATAATGGCACACATTACTTGGTATAGTTGAGAATATGTAGATAAAGAGATGGAGCGAGTAAGCTCTGGGAAGTCACAGGATGAACATTTAATGAAGAAAACGTGACATATCCTGGAATTTGACTTTAGAGGGATTTTAGAGAGAAAGAAAGATGTATGTATTTTAGGCAAAGTAATAGTGAGGAACAGAGAGATAAGTTAGAGAGTATGATTCTTTTTGTGGAACAGTAAGGATTCTTTATAACTGGATTATGGATTTTAAAGTGAGATGTGACAAGTGATATGAGTGGAAGAAGTTTGTATTAACTATGTTGCTGTTCATCCTGGAGACACCTGGGAAACTTTAGTGAATGCTAAACAATTAAACAACATAATCATACATAGTGTTATATAATTATAACACACCTCTTGAGTGTTATAGCAAGCCTCTTGTACTGACAATTTGCAATTTTGCATGCTACTCAAAATAGAAATAAAAGGGAACTTTTTCCATGTGACAATGGGCAATTAAGAAAAACAATATTTGATAGTGAAAAATGGAAAACTTTCCTCTTAACTCAGGAACAGTAAAAGAATGGATATTTTCACTGTTTTATTCAAAATTATACTTGAAAACCTAGTTAGGGCACTTAGGAAAGAGATATCTTAATCATAAAAATATACAGGATGGAAAGGAAGAAGTAAAGCTCTCTCTAATTGCAAAGGATAGCAGAAAATGCTAAGCAATCAACAATAACAAGCAACTAGAGCTAATAAGTGACTTCAGCAAGGTTGCAGGATACAAGATCAATGTAAAAAATCAATAGTATTTTTTGTACATTGGCAATAAATAATCCAAAAATTACATTCAGAAAATTGCATTTCTACTAGTGTCAAATATATTCAAATACTGAGAAACATATTTAACAAGTGAAATATCAGATTTATGCACTGAAAACTGTAAAACATAAAAGAAATTAAAGAAACTTTATGAAAAAATTTCTTGTGTTTCATGTAATTCATTACATGCAGTGAATAAGCTGAGTCTCAGCCAAAGACAGACATGGAAGAATCTGGCAAAAAGGTCATATAGAGATTTTGTTGCTCAAAACTTGACTGAAGCAGTGAATATATGCTCTAATTAAACTTAGTGTTCTTGGCAGTAAAACTGCATTTTCCTGATACATGTTTAACAGTACCGAGATGCACTGATTGTTCTAGAGTAAAGGTACTTTTTGTATCAATTCATAAAAGAATGAAAACAGCAAACATATCAAATCTAACCTGTCTTTTGGTCATTTGCAGAGTGGTTTTATAATTCATACACCATATGCATCTATTTGTCTGCCAGATCTACAAGTGTCTCCAAGTTATCTTGAAGTTCTAAATGATAGCATTCACTGTTTCCATTAAGATATGGTTTTGCTGGGTGATGATTCAGGGGTTTCAATCATTTCACAGCATGCAGATAGTTTTTCTAGCCTTTGCAAAAAAGAAAGAATATAATTATGCTCCCAAAAGGGCAGTTAATGCAGCCTAAACACAAGTATATTTCGAAAGAGATAGTACTCAATTCAATACCCACAGATGTCATTTAAGGGATACCCGGTCAGACCATTTTATTTTTCACGTTGCAGGAGGGCAAACCTAAGGGCAAGATGGCACAACTGGGACCTGGGTCCAGGTTCCTGCCATCTACACCCTGCCTGTGCTATCTATGGATCTAACGAGCATGTCCTGTCTATAGCAGCTGTCCCCTTAAATGTGATAAAGAACACATTAGAAAGTATCCTTTGTTTTTTCTTGAAGGAATGCATGCTGTTTTAATTGACATTATAGTATGAACAAAACAGTAATATAATTCTAATGAAAGAGTTATTTTTCTTAACTTCATGGCAACTTAGAGACTAAAACTGTTCTCTCTCTACAAACACTTCTAAGCTCTGGCAATAAACATGTTTTCTGTTCACTTTTCTTACTTATCATAGCATATACATACTTATCATAGCATATACATAGCAACTACATGTATGTCATGCTTCTCGTCTTCCAAAGCTACCTAATATTTTAATATCCTGATATGGCATAAACTACTTAGTTACTCAAGATAATGGTTTAAGTTGTTTATATTTTCCAAATTTTAAGATAGTATTACAATGACTATATTTTTGGTTTTTTTTTGACTCTCCAAATTTTGTTTCATTGCCTAGGGTTCAATTCTGTGTCAGGGAATTGAACCTGATGAACAGTATCTCCATTTTAATTGTTCTTGATTCTTATAATTATATTGCTCTCCAAGAGGGTACTATCAAATAAAATGCTACTAATCACACATAAAGATGTCTTTTATTGCATCTTTAGTAGCAATATTATTGCTCAAACCTTTTGAAACCAACCTAAATACACTAATTTAACTTATTTTGTACATTCATATTATTGAAATAATTAAAATTAGAAAAGTTTTAAATATCATTTAAAATAATTATTAAATGTATGCTAGAGATATATAATTCTATAAATGTGAATGTTATAATAATATATTTTTATATTATAAATATTGTTCAAAATTAAAAATTTTAAAATAACAATAACAAATTGTCTATATATTAAGTATATATGGATCTGTTACCTCTTGATTACCAGTTGCCTTTTTCTTCCATGGTGCATTTATATGAGTAATACATATATTTAAATATTGCATTCAATTTTTTAAGAAATTACATTCAGTAATTTTTAACTCATTCAGACAATTGGTAAATGCTCAGTGCTTGTAACTAGCGCTATGCTGAGCATGTGACTTCACAATCCTTACTAACAAATGCATAACATATTACCTGGAGGAACACTTGAATAAGCCAAATATTAAAGTACTGAAAGGTTGGGGTGTGTAAAAGAGTACCTTTTCTGGTTTTTAATTTCCATGATTGACAAGTAGAGTCACACCTATGCTAAGGAGGAAAGCTTCAACTTGACAAATCTTTGCTATTAGTTGGGGTCCTGTTTCAGAACAGTCAAAGCCCCCTGTGAGTTAGAAGACACCTGGAGTTTTTTTTCATGCTTGGCCAGAGCAGGTGGTGAGACTTCCTTCAGAAGATACACTTGGCCACCATTAAGGATCCTGCAAGTGAACGGAATCATATGGAAACACCAAACTTTCAATGCTCTCAATTCCCCTTATTTTCTTGTTCCACTCTTTCTACTGCCAAAACTGATAATTCATAGGAAATCTTGACTCAATGCAATGTGTCTTATGTACGATGCTATATGTAAAAAACATAATGGGTACAGAAGTGTTTTGATGACTAAGATGTTTCATATACTTTAATTTTTTATTTCAATCCTTTTATTTTTTATGTTAAAGTGATGAATTGTGCTAAGCCACTTATACATTCTTTTTTTTCATAGGTCAGGTTCATGTGGAACTGGAAGTCAATTTCTTCCTTCCCTTTCATGAGAGGCTAACTTTATGTGACAATTATATCTGTTTCTCATTAATCATTTAATGAACAAAATAAAATAACTGTCAAGTGGAAATGTGTTTACAATATTATCAAGTGTTTGGAATACTTGACTCATATTTTCTGGGGATGAACACATACGTGTGAGAAGAAAGAGTGGTTACTTCTTGAGGGTCATGGTCTAAATTAAAATTTCATTTCCTATTTGGATAATGAGGTAAGTTCTTGGAAAGTGGAATGGAACAAAGACAGTTTAATTATTAAACATCAATGCTAGGAGAAAAGAAATAAATGTGACTATTATATTTGGTTAATTTTAAGAAATAAACAATAGCAATCCTTCAAAATCCATATAATGTGTTTATTTCAGAATTGGAAATTCATATGAAACTGTGGTAATAACACTGAATTATACCCTACAACTCCTTTATTTTATGACCCTTTATATTTTAAATAGTCTCTGAGGTGGGTATTCTCATGAACAGATGAGTTAGATTTGTTCTAGAGATAAACCACTCCACATATCTAGTAGCCAAACACTTACAGCTATATATTTCTGTTTTGCAAAACGAATGTCCCTATTTATTGCATCTTACAAATGGAACTTCAGGTAATGGACTAACCTGAAAACTATGACTGCGGATTTCCCTTGAGCTCCATCAGACATTATGTGGAATTCAGTTGGCAAGTATGTTGTAAGAATATAATGAATACCAGGAACAGAAAAAATCAGTCCCATCATTCTCAACCTTATTTAAAGAATGGTTTATACAGTAACATGAATAGCAAGAAATCTGTTCTCCTCCTCCAGCTGGGATAGTCACGCTGAGTTGATCTATTTAATAATTCCTGGCTAAATATTTACAACAATGAGTTGCTTTTGTTTTAAAGCTCAGAGTTAAGATATTTAGAAACTATGATGAGTTTATTTCCAGCAGTAGCAAATTGACATTCTTGACTTTACCAAAGATAACTATATATGGTAGAATATTTTTATTCCTGTTGGTAGTATAATAGAGCATAATTCTTGATGGGTGTGAAATATTGAGTTCTCATCTAAAGCTTACCGTAAACTCATGGATTGTTTTCACTGTTAATTTAATGCCGAAGCCACTAGCTGTTCTCTACAATATGCACTAAAGGTTATAAAACTTGAACTAATTAACCAGCATATAAAAGCAGCATTATGAGATTAGTTTAATCAGATTTCATGAGGATGTAATTTTGCTCTAGTCAATCCTGAAGGTAAAAAGGTAAAACTATATAAACATTTTGTAATGAGATTTTACAAAAAGAAGCACATCTTAAAGAGAAAGAATAAAGAAACTGAGTTATTGCAAAATAACCCAGCACACATCAGCAATGAGTCTTTTGGTACAGCTGACAGATGGGGCCCAGTTTTGAACTCCATATTTCAGTCTCTGAGCTCCAACCAAATCTCCCTTCTGCGACCTCCAACTTGTAACTCTCCCATCCCCTTAAGAGCACCATAGTTCCCATGTTTTCTTTATATAATTTCTCCCTACACTATCCCCAATTATAAGACAGCCTTGCAAATCTATAATTTGTGTGTATGTATAACAATAAAAAATAAAGGCCTCCCTGGTGGTGCAGCGGGTTGAGCACTTCAGTGTGGAGCAGCCGCAGCCAATGCAGTGAGAGTTCATCCCAGGTCAGGGAGGGCACATTCACGGTACAGCAGACCTCTCCTGCCACGCCTGCTGCTCCCCTCTGCAGTGTACTTCAGTCAGTCTGCCTGTTCTGTTCCCCACTCTGTATCTGGTGAGTCCTGTCACCTCCCTGCATCACTGGCCTGTTCCCCAGCTCTTATATGCATAAATAAGTAAATCTTTAAAAAAATACAAAATAAAAATCTTATGATGAGAAATGCACAAAAGTGTACAGTTAAATGATGGATTGTTTTTCCTTTCTTGGTGGTATCTGTTGTACACAAGTTCTTTATTTGACTTACTCCAATGTGTAATCTCTTCCTTTGTAGGTATTTTTCATATGTGTCCTATTTCATAAATGTCTTCTTACCCAAAGTGACAAAGGTATTATCTTATATTGTTTTCTAGACCCTTCATTTTGTCTTTTGCAAATTGTTCTGCCTTTCACAATTTACCTGGAATTACTTTTTTATATCTGTATTTTCATCTTGGTTATGAGGTAGAATCCAATATTCCAGCCATGGAGAATAGACAGGGTAAAGACCTTGAGATAAAGGAACTTGAGTCTGAGGAGGAGGAGGCTGAGAAAAGAGGAGAACAAAGGAATAAGAAAACAAGGTTGCAGTGACAGACACTGGCCAGGGTTTAGAGTTTGGTAACCCTTCGAAAGCATTTTTTTTTTTCACTTTATTCTAGATATGCGCGATACTGTTGGAGAATTGGGGACAGGAGAGACGATAAGATTTACATTTCTAGGAAGCACAGACTATTGTTTGAATAATTAAAAATAATTAGAAATAATTTTTAAAAATAAATAATTAAAAATCAACGATTGTTTGAATAATTAAAAATAATAAGTGCAGGTACGCCTCTTTGGAGCTTCTGCACTCTGTTCTTTGGTGTGAGATGATGGAGGCCTGGACTAGGACTTAACAGTTGGGGTGGTAAGATGTGGGCAGACTTGATGTTTGTGTGAAATTAGAGCCAACAAGATTCTGATGGATCAGAATCATATTTGAAAGAGAGAAGAGTATGAAACATAATTCCAATGTAATATTTATGGAAATAAGAAAAATTCAAGTTAAATATATACACACACATACATACATATATGTACATATACATATATATGTATATATATACATATATATTTTAAAGCGAGAAAGAAAGAAAAATATGAGTTAAAATTTCATTGGCTCTTTGAAAATGGTCAGGTTGTGACTGTTTCCACATGTAGTCTAGACCATCAGTTTCACACTTGATAGTAAAATGTTACCTGATAATGTTTTCTTAGTTAATCTATCAGCTCATTAATTCCCATATATGAAAATGACTGCAATGAAATTTAGATACAGTATTTAAGATATAGTAAAGTTGGATATTCCACTAAATCTTATGACTGTAAAATTTTTTAGAAAAGATTTATTTTTATTTATGCATACAAGAACTGGGATGTAGGCCAGAGGTGGGGGGCTGGGGAGAATAAGAGAATTCACCAGAGACAGAGTGGGGAGCAGAACAGGTAGATCTACTAAAACACTGCTGAGGGAAGCAGTGGGCCAGACAGGAGAGGTCTGCTGCACCATGTGGGTTAGTTTCCTGGCTGGGGATCGAACTCATGTCACAGTGTCTGGTGATAGCTTGACAGCTGAGACTTTAACCCCCTGCTACATGGGAGGCCCAATTTTGAAATTTTAACTTCCTTTTGTATGTCTTATATAACCTCTGTAACAATATAATCAATGGCTAAACAGAAAAAAGCTACTAATAAAAATGTGTTAATTGGTTTATTTAATGGGATACAATTGTTATATCTAGGTAAGAAAGATGTTAGCCTCTTACTTGTGATCTACTGATTATACCAAACCCAAAATTCTATTTATTCTACTTAATGGTTGTATCTGTTTTTAATTGAATTTATCTAGACATATTTAACATTTAAGGTCTAACCTCTTTTCTAATGACAGTATATGAACAAACCCTGGAATTATAACCCCTGCTAATTTTTTTTAACCTGTTTGATGAGTTCTCCTTGTTGATTGAGTGTGAACCAAAGTATGAATGATAAAGAACAAAATATTATTTCTACCTGAACTTAAATATTCAATCCAATGTGTAATTCATAGCAGCAATTAATGTGCAAATTCAGATGGTCAGATGAGACAAACCATCAGCTGATTTTTATTAATATTATTATTAAAAAGAAGAAAAAAATGAAATAATATAAAAATATACATTCCAAAATAAAAAGTTCTGAATTTAAAAGACAATACACTTAAGTCTGTAAATTTTTCAAGGAACAGATTATAATCAATAAAATCACAAAGGCCTTCCTTTATCAAGAAAATTTTTAAAAGTACTTCAGGTTAACTCATTTCTGCATCAGACTACATGGTATGAACTAAAATGCAGAAATTGTAAATGTAATTATAATAACAATAAGCTTACTATTTGAAGGGAAGCAGGTGAAGCTGCTTCTGGGGAACTGGTATGACTCATGAAACAAACTGATTGTGCAACAAGCATGACATTTTTCTTTAATGCTACTGAGGGTGGAAACAACAGACATTCGCGGACATAACCACAAATGAAACATTCTTCAATATCCCACCTTTGTATTCAGGTCACTCAAGACCTCTGTGTTTAGTTTTAAAGAGTTTCCTTGAACCAGTCCTTCAATAGAATTACAGCAACCTCGAGCGTCCTAGCAGAAAATTTCTAAAGTGAGCAAGGTAGCTATCTTGGGTCCATGTGGTTTGCTAGTGTATATAAACTCATCACATGTTCCCTGGGCTCGGGCATTTTGTGTCACTTGGTAACCTGATCTCTTTCCAAACTACTGTTACAGATGAGATAGGGTCAGAACTGCAGTCCTGGTGTAATTCACCATGTATTTCAGAAATCCCCAAGAGTAATGCTGGATTGTAGCACTTTATTTGAAGTTTAGAAGAAGCGGCATGAGTCATAAAGAAAATGTCAACCTATGTACTAATATTTCTATTTGACTAAGACTTGGGAGTGTATAATAAACTAACTTAAGCTAGAAAGCTTTGTCATTAAAGGGAGGGGCCAAACTTCACTCTCAAAAATTAACTTGGTTGAAACCTTTATTTCCTTATGAAACTGATACTGAAATTTCACCAAAAATATTTAATCATGGGCTATGAAATAATAAAGTTTACGTCTATAGGAAGTTAAAACAGCACTTTATGAAGTCTGCTGGAGCTTACACCCTAACATTACTTTCAATATATGAAATGAGTCTTTTTTTTTTAAAGATTTATTTTATTTATGAATACAAGCACTGGGGTACATGCCAGAAGTGTGGGGGGGAGTGCATGAGAGGATTCACCACAGAGAGCAGGGAGCAGAACAGGCAAATCAACTGAAGTACACTGCTGAGGGGAGCAGTGGGCACAGCAGGAGAGGTCTGCCCTGCCATGTGGGTCCCCAACCTGGCCGGCAGCAGGGATCGAACTTGTGCTGCAGTGTTTGCGGTCTGCTTCATAGTGCACTGCTTAACCCACTGTGCCATCAGGGAGGCCCTGAAATGAGTCTTTATATGAGTGTCTCATTCCAAGATACTTAAGGATGATAATAGAAAGGATAGCACATAACAGATATTAAGCACTTATGTATCAAGCACCATGCTGATTTCTTTACGAAGATCATCTGTTTGAACCCCCCCCCCTACAATTCTAAACAGACATTATTATAATCCCCAAAGTACTGATAAAGAAGCAGATGCTTTCACTGTTTAACCCTAGTTTCTACAGTTGACAAGGGGTACAGCTGAATTTGAATTCTGGCCATTCCATTCCAGAAAGAGAGTGGAAATTTCTGATACTGTTCTTTGTCATTGGATCAGATGTGTAATTCCAAAAGTAACAATTCTTTTTCAAAAATATAACTGTGCTCTCTCTTAAATCTAAATCTGTTCAGGATTTAGGTGATTGTAAAGTGATTGTAGAGAGGTTAAAATTCTGGATAAAGATTCACAGGGATCAAAAATGATATGAAAAAAATTGAGAGTTTTAAGGTATACCTTCAACTAATGGAAATCAAACAACAACGTATGGTTTCATTGATTCATCATTGATTTTATGTCACCAAACCTAACAAACTCCATGTATCTTATTGAGTCATTTAATAAAAGCAATATTAAAATAAACTTGTTAATTGATGAATGAAATGTCTAGATTAGTAAAGGGAAAATGAAGGTTTTTCAGAACAATTATAGGAGAAAAGCAAAGACTTTCAGATTTACTCCTTTCAAATGAATGCTGTAAGTTTGCATTGCTAAGGATACACATAGTTAGCATACTAACGTTTTGGCTTTATATTTTATTTATTTATTGTAACTTTTTAAAAAATACCAAGGCAACCTTGTTTTACAACTTATTACATGAATTAGAAGTGTAGTTTCACACATCTTGGGATGAATGTTACCAAACTATGACTACCTCCAAAACACCCAAATCCTCCACTACAGAACATTCCACCCATCCCAGCTTTGCTTCCCATCCCCCATCCACCCCCACTGGTAGGTTCATTTCTGTTGTCATATTTCTAGGATTTGTTTTGTTTCTTTATATTCTAAAGATGAATGACTATGTTATTTTTAATAAGATGTTTCAAAGTAAAGAAGCTATATTTTGAAGTTCTTCTCCCAAAATAAACACTCAATTGTTATTACCTATATCAACTCATTTATAAAAATAGGTTAAAGCTCTGAAAAGTATTCTAACCTCTGAGGTACCTACCCTGAAATCCAATTACTTCTGTAAATTTGCTTACCAATTATAATGTAGAGAGAATGCAGATATTTCCAATCAAAATCAAATGATCACATATTTACCAATTATTAGAACCTGAGAATTTATGTGAATGCTAATTCATAAAATAATATGACCACATAAAATATTTTGTGTAATAGATTGCCCTTTGATTGTACTTTTGAATGAAGAAACCAGTATCAGAGAAGTCAGAGAAATGTCAGAGAATCATCTAGGTATTAAGTGTTTATTTGAAAGCTAATGAAAATTTCAATGAAAATAATAGCAGCAAATTGCATACTGATGATTCAGGCTCCTGTTTAGTTTGATATTTTCAGGAAAATATAGTTACCTTAGCAACTAGCATATCACATGGGACATGCCATGGCATGCAGAATGTCTTCAAGTCAAAAGCTTGTCCCTCTGAGGGAGATCAGGCCAGAAAATGGAAAAATATAAACAACCTCCTCACATAATAAATTATCTCCTTGACAGGTAGAAGATCATTTATTTTTAAATGTTTCTCTTTGTTCAATTCTATAAAAAACAACAATATGTTTATTTCATGGTTGAAGGAACAAAACATAATCTAGGTAACTTAAGTGTACAAGGTAAATCTTCAGTTGAATCAACTTTGAACACTGAACTGGACTAGCAAGTCCATACAACTGAAAAATCATTTTAGGGAGTGTTATAGGTAAGATGCTTTTAAAATTTCAAGTCATATGTTATTTCCATTAAACGCCAGAAAGTATAAGTCTTTTTTTTTTTTTTTATCATGGTGGTAGTAACTCCAAAGTTGATAAACGTATAGCATGAGGAATTTAAAACCATGCCTTTGTAAATCTAAAACAAAATCTTTGAATGTGAAATATGCAATTAAACTGGTAACTATGTTAGAGACTGAAGTCTTACTAATTTAAAGGGCAGGAATAGTGTTTAAAGGGTTTATTTTAATCTCTAAATATGCATACGTTGCTGGAGAAACAAGTATTCTTTACCTCCTTAGTGCCCAGATTTTTCAGTATCAAGACAAAAAAAAGGGTGCTTATCTTTGCAGAATTTATGATCTAGTTGGGAGAGATATACAATAAAAATGAAAAGAAATAAACAGGATATGTTATATTGTAGGAACTTCCATGAAGAATATGGAAAGACCACTTCTTCATTTTCTGTTTCCTCTGAATCTTTCTCTCTCTTTTTTTTTCCCTTCTTGAACATTTAAATTTTAAAATAATTAGAAAGGGGAAATAAAGGGGCTGTGGCTAACTGGAGCAAATGATCAGAACTTGAGCAGAAAAATATCTGCAGCACCAGATGGGAGGATGGGGAATGGAGATAGATACAGGATGGCTTGCATAAGAAAGTGCATTAAGAATAAGGGAAACTAGGTTTTCTAAATGTTGGAAAATGGAGTTACAACTTCAGTAAATGAGACTAAATCCTGTATGTTTCATTTGGAGTAGAAAATTTATGACTTTCAATATATGTGTGGATAGATATAGAAATACACATACCTAGAAATACATATATTTTCTACATAACAAAGATATCTTATAAGTGTAATGCACACTATAAATATATAGTTATATTTCATACTAAATAAACACATAAAATATACATGAGCACTTGCAGAGGAAAGATGCAGGGACTACATTTAGTGATACATAAAGTATATATTTTCTGGATCTTTCCTTTGTGAAAACTCAAGCACAAACTCCAATAGCAATAGCCTAGAGTACAAATTTGAATTCTAAATATTTTTGTCACTAAAAGGAATCAGGATTCCTTGAAAAGATGGTTAATTACAGAGCTGAGGAAAGGAAAGTACAAGATAAGCCCAGAACACTCTATCATGCCAGAAAAGCAAGGAAATACATCAATGATAAGAATATGTCAGATTGGAAGTCAATTTGATTAAGTTCTTACCAGTCAAATTGGAAACAATTTGATCATCAAAATAAAAACAAATGATAGCAATGGGTTAAAACAATGAATGAATAGGTAATCATTAAATATAAATAATGTTTTTACAGATTTAAATAAAGAGAAAAACTCAGATATTTGGTAAGGAAAGTGATAGTCACAGTTTCAAAGTACCTCTCTACAAAATATTTGTAAATTACAGAGAAATGAGTAACTTTCAAATGGAGAAGTTTGGCAGATACCACCTTCATTAAGTGAACAGATTAGACATCACTTGCAAAGGATGGATTTAACCATGTGCCACCTAGGAGGAGGCAATGAAAAGAATATGTCACCATTTTTGGCCAGTGATATGTAAGTGAATCTAATCACAGGAAATATCATTTTTTTTAATATAAGAATTTTTTTAAAGATTTATTTTATTTATGCATATAAGCACTGGGGTACAGGCCAGAAGCGCGGGGGTGGTGAGAGAATCCACCAGATAGAGCAGGGGGCAGAACAGGCAGACTGACAGAAACACACTGCTGAGGGGAACAGTGGGCAAGAAAGGAGAGGTCTGCCATGCCATGTGGGTCTCCTCCCTGGCCAGCGGCAGGAATCGAACTTGCACTGCAGTGGCTGCGGCTTGCTTTACAGTGTGCTGCCCAACCCACTGCGCCACCAGGGCGGGCCAAACAAGTCTGAACTGAGGGATATTCTATAAAACACCTGTTCTGTAATACCATGAAAGTCAAGGTAACACTGAGGACTCTTCTAGAATGAAGAAACTAAGAACTAAATGCAGGGCATAATTTTGAACTAGATCCTTCTGTTTAAAGTATTTTAGGGAGAATAGAAGTAGACAATTGGTTAAGTGGCAGTAGTGTGTTCATGTTAATTATCTGATTCTGCTGGTTACATCACAGCTCTGTGGAAGAATGTCCATGTGGTGAGGAAATACCCTTTACAACAGTGGGATGACTGGGGCATCACATCAACATCTTACTCTCATGTGGCTCAGGGGGACATTTCTTTACTTAGTCTGAACTTTCTTTGAAGTAAAAACTATGGAAAAGGTAGTGTACAGACAATGACTGCACATGGACAACTCCTTTAAGTTTGTATTGTCAGAAAATTATTCTCAATAAAGGTGGCATTTCAAGCTGAGGGCTAAATAAGAATCAGTCAAATAGATGACTGAAGAGCATTCCAGGCTGAGGGAACAGCTGGCGCTAGAGCCCAAGGCATGAAGAACTGTCATATGTTCCAATAAATAGAGAAATGAAATGTCCAATATAGCCAGATCCTTGTGAATTAGGAGAGACAGGAGGAGAGACAGCAGGCACATACATGGCTCTGCGGATCTCACTGGTCATTAAAAGTTAGGAATTATATCTGGGGAAGTAGGAAAAACCATTGAAAGATTTTATCAAGGATGTACTATTAACTCATTTATAATTTTAAAATCCATTTAGCAGAGAATTGAGACAAGAGTTCATAAACTAAAGGCCTATTTGCCCAATAAACTAAAGGCCTATTTGCTCTATATTTTAGAAGTAAATATTATAGGATTAATCATTATACTATTGAGGATATTGATGAAAATAGCAACAACTATTTCTTATTTCAAGCTAACATGTGCCAGGCAGACTTCATTTCACATGCCTTTAATTACATTTAAGTCTCCAAGTAACTATTATTAATTCCATTTAAAGATATTGGGACGCGAAGAATTTAAGTGACAATAATAAGGTCATACACAGAATAAGTGGCATAACTGTCCTTTGAATCCATAACTGAGCTCTCAATTATACAGTATATTTGCTAATTTCAAAATCAACTCTTTGAAAGTACAATTTATAAACAATGAACCACCAGTAAATGTAGAGTTTGATAATTTTTGACAAATATATAAAACTGTTTAACTATCATCAAAGTCAAGAAGAGTCTCCACTGTAATTTCTCCTACCTCCAAAATTGATGCCCCAACTTCAGACAAACTGTAATCACATCATGTCAAAGGTACACATTACCAACATAATTTATTGCCACTGATATTGACTTTGGTCGTCTGGCTGAAGTCATGTTTGTCAAGTTTCTCCACCATGAGGTTATTCTTTTCCTTCCTTTCCATACTATTTTATTTGGAAGGAATTCACTACACACCATCTCAGTTATGGAGTAGGGAATTATATTCCACCTCCTTAAGGGCAGAATATCTACATAAATTATTTGGAATTATTGTGCATGGGATATTTGTCTCTTATCCTTCATTATTTATTTACTCAATCATTTATTTATATTAGTATGGACTCATGAATTTTTATTGTATAGTTTGGGTTATGATCCAGTTCTACTTTATTTTTATTCCTGTTTCAGCTATTTGGAGTTTTTTCTGTTAACTCCTATATCGTTTTGACCAGTACCCATCAATGTCAAGTTTTTTTGTTTTGTTTTGTTTTATTTGGAGAGTTTTCCCTTATATTCAAGCACTATAGGTTATCTAGGTTCATTGTATGTTTCCTTCAGTTCAGAACTGGCTATTTAGTCAAGGAAACCTGGTACATTTTCATTGAGGAATAGTATTAGAAATCAAGATCTGAATGCTAGGTGTATTCTGTTTTTCAAAATTGTCTTGATTTTTATCTTATATATATTCTATTTCTATAGAAAAGTCTACTTATATCTTTTGGGGGATCATAATGAATTCCTCTTAGGTTTTAGCTTGAATACTGTCTAGATGATTGTACCCTTTACTGAAACTGGAAACTCTAAAAGACAATTAGATGGACTATATCATCAGAAATTCTATTTTAAGCATTTTAGATTTAATATCCAAATGTTTTAAGCTAACACTTATTCACTCTCTCAACTCTCAGTGCCAGAAAATTATTAATACTTGTGAGGTAATAGGGGCAACATGGTAATAAGTCCATTAACTGCGATATGGCTTAAAATCTGCCTGGCAGGGCCTCCCTGGTGGCACAGCGGGTTGAGGGCCACACTGTGAAGCATCCACGGCACAATAGCACAAGTTTGATCCCAGACCAGGGAGGGGACCTACATAGTGCAGTAGACCTCTCCTGCTGTTCCCCTCAGCAGTAAATTTCAGTCAATCTGCCTGTTCTGCTCCCTGCTCTGTCTCTGGTGAATCCTCTTACCTCCTGCAACTCTGGCCTGTACCCCAGCTCTTGTGTGCATAAATAAATAAATCCTAAATAAAAACACAAACCTGCCTGGCAACATTGAAACTCATTAATGTATACCTTACTATATTACTAAGTATACACTTCTTGAAAGAAAGGACTGCAAATTTATACCTGTCGCTGTTTCCATATGTCTGCATAGTCTCAGAAGAAGAGATAGTGTTTAACATTTCTTACACACTTATTACATTTTAAATATTGTTCAAAGCCTTTTATATAACATATATGCTAAAATTTACAACAACATGAAAATTGCTAATATTCTTCCTGGTTGACAAATATGGGGATTGAAATCTGAGAGTTTAGGTAAATTCTCAACATCTTATAGCAGGCAAGATGGTGCTTAGATTTAAATCCAGAATAGGTTTGCCTGATAAAATTTTGTGTGGGACATACACTAAAATAATTATCCACTGTTTATTTGAAATTCAGATATAATTGGGCATCCTGTATTCTTATTTGATAAATCTGGCAGCCTTAATTTGAAACCATCTGGCATCCAAGACTGTGCTCTTTCCATCCACAGTGTAAATACAATACATTAGGAGACACATAAGAATCTGGAATGTATTTTCCCCTTTATTCTGTAGGTTAATTTACTTCAGTTGTCATTTAAATATATTACAGTCAGTTCGAGAAATGATCTGTAATCAATAATTTAAAAAATGTAATATAAGCCTAACAATAGAAAATTTTTTCCTTTGTTTGGTTTGGTTTTTTTAGTTGACAGCTACATGAACCATGACTCTATTAACCTTTCCCTTCAATCAACTGTCATAAATTGCAACCTTTTCCAACCCAATAATTCCATTATATTTTTAAACTATAGTACTTATAAATGCAAGCTAAAATATCTGAAAAAGAAAATAGACATAATGTCATGTCACACTTGATGTTCTCAATCTCTAATTAAAAATACCAGCACAGTGAGACTACTGGTGGATTGCTCCCTTTCTGGAGGCACATCACCTTCTCAGTACTCAGAAGAAATAATTGGTACTCTCACAATATAAAGTTAAAATCTTCATCACAAGCTTCAAATTTTTAATGACAATATCTTCTAATTCTAGCCTCATATTCTTATAAAATTACAATTTCCTACTCTAACATGCCTTGTTCTCTATTTCAATATCTTACTACATGTTATTTCTTACATTAATAATATCATATGCCTACTAGTTCTGTAAATAAGAGAAATAATGTAAAGTCTCAAAAATTACATAAATATTTTTATATCCTTGGAGTTTAAGAATTTCTGAACAAAAGAGAAGATAGTAAAAATAACTATCAATAAGAAAAATCAATAAATTACAAAAATGTAGGATTTCAGTAAAATGAAAAATACAGTAACAAAATAAAGTTGAAAACCAAATTGGTAAAAATATATACATGTCAATAGTTCATTGACTAGATCATTCTTTTTTAAACAAATTTACTTGCATTCTAATCTTTCCATCAGGATTCACTTCTTATTCTTGTGTTAAAGGCTATATATTGATGTCAGTAAAGTTCATAGAAAGTAAATTCTCTTGGTATTTTTTAACTCTGAACATCACTCTCACTCTTAATTGACAGCCAACTGTATAAAGTTTCCAAGGAATAAGCTAATTGTACCTTCAGATGAATTCAGGTTTTTCCTGCTAAGAAGTTTGATATCTATTTTTGTTTAGCTTTGATGTTTAGCAGTTTCACTATAATGTATCTAAATGTGGATATATATGTTTGTATCTTGCTAAAAATTCTGCTTTTATAACTTTATAGAAAATAAAAATAGTATGCTATATATCTGTATATAAATATGAATTAAAACCACAACATGTAGAGATCAGAGTATATACACCTAAAATAGACTCCAATTCAAAAGTGCTGTCATTTGGAACCAAGGGTCAAGGTTCTGTGAGAACAACCACATAAAGAAGCAGATGCAAAGAAATCAGCAGATAGAAGAGAAGGTGGAGCTTGGAAAGGCATCTTTTCGGCCCCTGATTTGAACTCTGGACTCTGAAAAAACAAAACAAAACACTTTTTAGAAAGGAATTTCAATTTTAGTAACAGCAGCTCTAAATGTTGAACACATTTGAAGACTATTTTAGAGGAAACTGCAGCTAAATAAAAAAATAAAACCTACAGGGTATTGAGAGGAATTTATAGCCTGCTGGGAAAGTGCACAGAAATGCAGGCTAAATCTTTGACTCCACGTGCTTGAATCAGGTGTCTAAGAACCAGAGATTCTGCAATGACTTGGGTTTGCATGGAGAGAGCTTGGGACCGGAACTCTCCTTTTATCAGAGAGGGCTGCTGTCTTCTCCACTCCTAGTGTTCCAAGACTGATCCAGCTCTTACACCATTTTAGGGGAAGCATTGTTTACCGTTTGGGCTAAGCTTCCTGGTGGGCAAGGAGCTGGCTCAGAGGATGGAGTAAAGACTAGAAGCAGCTCAGAATCCTGGGAAGAAGAACAACCTTTATTAAAGAAAGGTAGGGATATGCACGTTATTAAAGTTCACCCAGAATAACTTGTAGAGATGAGTAACAAAGTCTCAGAAAGTAGGTTTTTGGAAGGGAAGGTGTACACATAAACTAAATGTCCTTTGTGGGGGTGGAAAATTTACTATGGGAAATCACAGTGGGACAGATATTTTCATACATTCAACTATAGTGCTTTTTCCCCTCGTTATCCTATCATGAAAGTCAGATTTAAGTGACTCCGTCTTCAAACAAATTTTATAAATTGTGGAGTAGTAAGGAACGAGGACACCAGGTAGCTAAGTTTCTCACTAATGTTTTGGTAATTGGAAGAGGAAATAAATTAGGAAGGTGTGGTATTGGAGAGAAAAGAAGGCTAGAAGGAGAGGAAGAAAGACAGGAAATCACTTTGAAATATCTGTTCACCAGAAACAAAGCCTAGGGGAATTTCCAAGTAGAAGTGTTTTTGAGATCTTGCTTTTAGACTTTGGAATAAAATCACCTCCAGTGTGTTCTGAACTGTAACAAATAACAAAAACTGTGAATATTTAGGCCAAAACAGGGTCTGAGTTCCAATCCCAGATTGCTAAGGGTGTGTGAGTGTTTCCCTAAAGGTTCTGCAGTTGCTATGTGACCACACAGCATGGAGTGAAAGTACTAAGAGGACCAGAGGCCAGAAGAGGCAAATCCAGACAAGAAGCTGGCAAGAGCCAGAACCTTGTGATTGAATCAGGGTTGACTCTATAAGCATCAATAGTAGAAGTCAGTTTCTTGGAGACTCAGGAAGGAAGAGTTTGCATTTGGGAAGGAGAGGCTGTATTAACCATTTCTAACCATTTCTGATGTTTTGGAATCCAGCACCTCACTGACTGAAGAAACTGCCTACCAAGGGTTAACCAATTTCCAGAGATACTGAAGGACTTCATTAGTTTACAAGTGCCTCTTTCACATGCAAACCAATCCATTCAAAACCTCACCAGCCACCACCTTCATTTGACCTTCACATTCCAGGTCATGATTTCCATGACCTAATAACTCTATGACCATGAAAATCATTCAGACTAGTAAATTCTTTTATTTATTTATTTATTTATTAAAGATTTATTTATTTATGCATACAAGCACTGGGGTACAGACCAGAGGTGTGGGGGGGTGTGAGAGGATTCACCACAGAAAGCTGGGAGCAGAACAGGCAGATCAACTGAGGTATACTGCTAAGGGGAGCAGCAGGTACAGCAGGAGAGGTCTGCAGCCATGTGGGTCCCCTCCCTGAATGGCAGCAGGGATCGAACTCGCGCTGCAGTGGCTGTGGTTTGTTTCATAGTGTGTTGCTTAACCCACTGCGCCACCAGGGAGGCCCCAGACTAGTAAATTCTAACTCTGCTTGCCCTGCCTGTCCATTCCATCCCACAGAAACCAAAATAAATTCCACTCCTGACTGACCCCTGGGGTTTCCTGTGGGGAGGAATGAATGCACCTCCTGGGAATGGATAACAATAAACTGTCTTGTCAATAACACTCATTCTTGATCTGTTAGTTTTGCCACACTATCTGTTAGTTAAAGCTCACACTTAAAGCAGAAGTCAATTCCCAGAAAGCATGGAATAAATCAGCACATTCACAGACTACCCCTCTCTACATGGATCCTGAAATATTTGGGGAAGGCATAGAAGCTGGGGAGATTTGCTTGACAAGGGAGAAATTATTTGATCTTTGAATTTATTTGAAAACTAGGAGAAATTTAACTGCATTTAAATAGAAATATTTATTGTCCCTGACCCATAATACACTGATTAAGTCACCCAGCCATTTAGTGGGTGTGTAGGTTCAAGAAAAAGGGGAAATCAACAAGACAAAACGAAATGAGATTCTTGCATATCTTTTTTTAAAGATTTATTTATTTACTCATACAAGATCTGGGGTACAGACCAGAGTCATGGGAGGTGAGAGGATTCACCAGAGACAGAGTGGGGAGCAGAACAGGCAGATCTACTGAAAAACACTGTTGAGGGGAGCAGTGGGCTAGGTAGGAGAGGTCTGCTGTGCCAGGTGGGTCACCTCCCTGGCCAGAGATCAAACGTGCACTGCTGAGCCGGGGATGCTTCACAGTGTGTCCCTAACCCCTGCGCCACCAGGGAGGCCTCTGGATAGAATTTTCAAGGCTCATTAAAGAGTCCAAGCATCAATGACTGTTAAAAGGAGTAAACTGTCATTGGAATTTATTTATAATTATGATGTAACCCATTCATCATAGATAAATTGGAATAGTTATAATTCAACCCATAGAAAAATATTTTATTTACTCTAGATTTACTCATCATCATTTTGGGAATTTATCTCTCCATATAACTATTTAGCATATGCTATGAATGTTAACTCTAACATGTTTTTAATTAGGCAATGTTTAAATTCATGAAACAATTTCAGTCTGTTAAGTGGTCTTACCATTCATTACTTAATTCATTTAACTGATCCCCTGTTGTTTATTTAATTATGTCTGCAATTTCCTATTCTAAGTAATACTCTAAATAATACTCTGATAGATACATAGGTACATAAAACACTTTGCATATTTATTATTTCGACTAGAGAAACTAATAGAAATTAAGACAATAGAGTTCAATATTTAAAGCCTTTTGATCTTCTGTACATTTTCAGAGTTTTAAATTAATATTACCAAAATATCTCCATCTATCAATGTGTATACCTACTGCCAGCCATATATGAGAATGTCCATTTACTCCTCTCTCAAAACACAAGATTGTCTTCAAATTTTTACTAATTTTTGCCAATAGAAAAAGTCATCTTTTTTAAAATTCTTTTTTATTTCATAACTAGTGGGAATGAAAACTTCTCATGTGTCACATTAACCTTATATTTAAGTTGTGTTTCAGATGCTTTCAGGTTTCCTCAGGAGACTTAACTCTTTCCTACTGATTTCTAAATGTCCCCCCTATTATAGGGATTACTACACTTGTTTTTCATAAATGCTGCAATTTTTCTTTTACCTTGGCATCAGCTTCTAGTTTTCTTTCTAGAGGCTTCTTTTTCATTTTCATAAACAAATTGTGTGTGTGTGTATGTGAGAGAGAGAGAGAGACAGAAATTTTCCTGTATTTGCAACTATTCATAGGCCATTGGGAATATGTCCTTACTGGCATGGAATAATAATTGTAGTAAATTGAGGAAACAAGTTTAAACAAATACGTGCTTATTCAAACACTGCTCTCTCAGCCCACACAGTCTTCACATTAGCTTCAGAGTACACCAATGTCCTAAGATGCCCTGGTACTTGAGGGAAGGGTAA
This sequence comes from Galemys pyrenaicus, assembly GCA_019455555.1. Taxonomy (NCBI): domain Eukaryota; kingdom Metazoa; phylum Chordata; class Mammalia; order Eulipotyphla; family Talpidae; genus Galemys; species Galemys pyrenaicus. The sequence goes on from JAGFMF010011796.1 coordinate 13,479,243, forward strand.
ATATAAACCATTTAATGTCTAGGATTTTCTGGTTCTTTCCATCCTTCACAGGGAGCATCTCACTCAATGATAGAAGCTTGTGAACTGAATTTCATTTTACAGATAAAGCAGTGAGCTTTGTGACTTGCCTGACAACATCGGGGTAGTGAGTGGGAAGGTGTGGCCTGCAGACACATGTAGTTCTTCCCCACCTTGAATTCCATGGGGTTTTTTGGTGGTGGCTGTTTTTGTAGGACCAATTTCCCAATGTTAAAAGATTTTTGATATATATTTCTCTGAGTTGAGAAAGACAATGAGTAGTAAAAGTAATCTTTCTGGGATAACATGTTAAAAGTGAAATTTGAATACAGATTAGGCTCATAAATTAAATGTTATTGTCAAGTTGTATGCTTGAATATAAAAGTCACCAGAAACAGGCAAACAAACAAATGTGGAATCTCATCTTTCTCAACATGGAATCCAGATCCTACAGAGGGTCTGAGCTTTAGATTCTGGAATGTTTGTCCTCCCTGTAAGGTTCTAGATTTAAACTGAAAAATTAGTGGCCTCATTGTATGGTCATTAAATAAATGAGTGCCTTAGTTCACACTGAGGGAAGAACTCTGAATTGTGACCCTTTCATCCCACACACTTCACTCTAGTCTGCATCTTAATTCTGTTTCCTCTTCTGCAAGTCCTCTCATCTCTCACTTGAGTCACTTGTTCATGGTCTGTATCTACACACTAGAATAGTAAGTAGCTCCACAAAAGTTAGGACTTTTTAAAAATCATTACATTACAGTCAGTCCCTAAAAGAGCACTTGTACAGTGTGAGCACCAAATAAATATTTGTGGCAGAATGCATAGGATCAAGCAAGACTGGATTTTCAGGTAGAGCATAAGAGTCCTCTTAGCCTCTCCTACAATTGTTCAAAGATATCTGAAATGTATCTTTTCTTACTATCACCAATATTCCTGGAAAACCACAGGGTAGTCTAATCATTTTCCCAAATTGAAAATTAATACTTAAATGGCAATACACTAATGTGACTATAAAACTTAATGGGCCTTATTAAATTATAAAATGCTTTTGTTATTCTAAAAAACATGTATTGACTCTAGAAAATAATACATTTTGAACACGCACACTAGAACTTATTCACATATATCATATGAGATGCAGTTTGTTTTGAATAACTTAGATCCCAAATGACAGTCACTACAGAAGATATATGTTTACCTCTCATACAGACAGATGATAGATAAATGCTTAAGTAGAAAGGAAAAGGGAGCAAGGGAGTGAGGGAGGGAGGAAAGGAAAAAGGGGAGGAAGATGGAGGAAGGAAGGAAGGA
>JAGFMF010011796.1:13489758-13505713 GCA_019455555.1 Galemys pyrenaicus
TAACAGCAATAAAGACACAGAAACCAAAAATGAGGAGACAAGGACAGACTGGGGACACCTGGTGGGAAGGGGAGGGGGAGGGTTGAGGGAAGATGGGAGTACGAGGGACTGAGGTGATGGTGCACTGGTGAGACGGTGATGGGGAATACATGGGGATTACAATTAATGGCAAGTGTATGTAAATTTTAAAATATTTTAATAAAAAAAAAAAAGAAATTCCCAGACTTTAGGGATTATTAGTTAACCAGAATGTGAGCCTTTGGAATTTGGGTGATGGATCGAATTTAGGCTTGGGACCATCTTATAATTATTTACTAAGTTTGAAGTCTATTGATGAAATAAGTATACTCATTTTTGGACAGAATTAGCATCAGTGTGTGTTTTTATGTATATGAATATTTTCACTTAATATTTATAACAGCCCATGAAGTAGATCCTATTCATTTCCCATTTTAAATATGAAGAAACTAAGCCAGAGTGGTTCAGTAATTCATCCAAAGTCACAAACTTATTTTGTGGCAGAGATAGAATTTGAATTCAAGTCATCAGCTTCTAGAATTTGTACTTAATTCATTGTAGTATATTACAGGACAGAATACAGAGCAAACAGATTTTTCCCTTTTTTCTAAAGAAAAATGAGAAAGAAAAACACATTTTAGAAAAAGATGCAAGTGGCAAATGACAGTGGCTGCTTGATGCTAGTGAAAGAGGTGGGAATAAGATGAAAAATTTAAGTTTTATTTTATAGATTTTTGTGTTTCATGACTTTTCTAAGAATGTAGATATTTTATTTCTGCTTTAGTAAAAACAGTAACCTAGGAAAAAGTATGTGCAAAAGTCCTGAAATAAGAAAGAGCATTCTTCGGGAAACAAAAGTAAGCTTTTTAAGATTGATGCACAAAGATGAACCCAAGAAAAGAGAAATAATGATGAGTGATGAACAGGGGAGGTAAGCAAGCCTTTTCAGGCCACTTGAAATATATTTTGGAACTTGTCCTAAAAGTAATGGGAAATCATTTAGAGTTTCAAGCATGGGAGTAACATGATCAGATCAATGTTTTTTAAAGTATCACTGGGTCAACAGTGTGAATAATAGATTGGAGAAGAGCAAAAGTAGATGCTGGGGACTATTTACGAGTGAATTAGAGTGGTATAAAAATATGATGGTGACTTATACTGGGGCAGTGGCCGTGGAGAAAGAAATAAATGGATGGATTACAGAGATGCCAAGTAGGCAAGACCAGTGTGATTTGGTGATTGGCAAGATGATGAAAGACATAGAAGAGATAAGTATGACTCTCAGTATATTGAGTTGAATATCCTGTGTGTGAGCGTGTCAGGCACTGATAGGAAAGAGGACTATGATGGTAGGGAAAACAAATTTAGTTTGGAATATGTACAGTCAGATGGAACAATTAGAAGTCCCAGTAAATATGGAGACCAGGCAAATGGATATGTGATTTGGAGTTCAGAGGAGGGGTCTCTGTTGAGCACAACAGTAATATATGGAATTAAATAGGATACCCAGGAAGGTAGTGGCTCATGGGCAGAGTCTCTGAGCTAAAAGACCAGCTCCCAGAAAGTACTCAGCAAATCATTGTTGAACTGATGGACAGAGCAGCCATGGGATAGAGAAGACATACCAATGAGGAAAAAAAAAAGGAAAATCAGATCTACATCATTAAAAAAAATGGGTAAAAATAGAGGTCAGTTCAGGCAAATGAGGTGAATCAACATATTTCATTTAATAAAGGTTGATAAAGGGATTTATTTTAAAAGATTTACCTTATTGTTAGGAGGATATGATTTACTATCTAATACTTATTTCAAAAACAATATTATATAAATAACATTATGATATTGCTGGGATAATGTAAGTTACATAATCAAAGAAAAAGTCAACTTTGGCCAATATGTTCTTTTGGAAACTATATTCTAGCGAATGATTTTAATAATTTTTCAGTTTATTAAAAATCAAACTCATCAGATTATCTCATTTTCAAAGCAGATCAATTAATTATAAAATTTTAATTAAATCTTAAATATAATGGATGAGTTTAAGATAGAGTGACATGATTTCAAGTAGATAAAATATATGATTTCTAAACTTATTAGAGTCCTTGCAGGTATTTCAGAAATAAAAAATCATATAATTTATTTTTTTTAGTATTTTCATTCTTCATTTCATTTCTCTACTCTTTTTAGTGTTTACCACTCACCTGGAAATGCTTTAGCATGAAGAACACCAAGGTAATTTAACCCAAAGACCCTGCCCTCCCAAACTTGAATTCTGGTGGGAAAAGGTAGTGATAAAAACATAATCATGTGTTTATAATGGTACAAATATACACAGGTTAATGAGGGACTTCAATATCTGTGGGAGAGTTCTATCTAGGGAAAATCACATAAGAATTGAGCTGTCGGGGTAAAGCAGGAGTTGGATACAAGAAATATAAGTGGAATCCTATATAAGTGGAGAAATATAAGTGGAGTCCTTCCAAAATACAAACAATGATAAAACCAATGTTACTTCAATATAAATAAAATAAAATTAAAAGTAGGCAAAAGGGAGGACAGAAAAGCAAAGGAAAAGTTTTCTGTGTTCAGCACAGACAATAATGTGTAGAACCAAAAGAGAAACTACTGGACTTTGGATTGCCAATTACATATCTAGGGTTCATGAATGTAATAAAAAAGTTGAAAGGATGTAGAGAAAAAGGAACTCTCCTATACTGCTAGTGGGAATACAAACTGGCCCAAGCATGATGGAAAGCTATGTGAAAGTTCTTCTAACTACTAAAAATGGAGTTATCATATGACCCAGCAGTTCCGCTCATAGGAATCTACTCAAATAAAAACATTAATTCAAAAGGATACCAGCACCCCTATGTTTATTGAAGAACTATTTACAATGGATATGGAAACAATCCAAGTGCCCAAAACTAGATGACTGGATCAAGAAAATGTGGTATATATATATTGGAATACTATTCAGCAATCAAAAAAGATAAATTTGTGCCATTCACAGTACTTGGATGGAGCTAGAAGGAATTATGCTCAGTGAAATAAATCAGAAGGAAAAAAGAAATATATTGGATGATTTCATTTATAGAAGGAATATCAGGGAAACAAATAAGGGATCAGGAAAATAATAACAATAATAATAAATGAAATTTACAGGCAACTATAAACCGGAGACATTCTGCAGGGGAGGAGAAAGGAGAGGGATCACAATAGGGGAGGGAAGAGCACAAGGGACTATGGTGATGGTGCATGGGTGAATTGGTGATGGAAATTTTACAAGGACTATACCTCAGAGGAGAAAGCAAATATTGTACAAAAATGAATGATTTAATATATAGATATATAATTTTTTTAAAAAAAGAAGGTTGTACTTAAATCTGGAAGGGAGTGAGAGAGTGGGACACTTTTGAAGGGTTGAATATAGATGGATAATGGTTATGTATTCATTCATACATCTCTCTCTCTCACACACACATCTACCTATTCATAGGAAACCAGATCACTTGAAAATAGATTTGGAAGAGTCATTGCTTGGAATCAAGCATATAAGAAAGGGGACAAAAAAATCATCTATGTGGGTAATTTAGAAAATAGAAGTAAAAGTAAGGCTAGAGAAGAAAAAATAGACTCATAGTAAACCTATTTTTGGTCTGTGTAGCAATTCTTTTTCTGATTCTTCACTAAAAAATGTCTTCTTTATTTGGAGAATGAATTTTCCCTCACACTCTTCTCCTCCCCCACCCATTTCAGTTGTGGTGACCACATGGATGGATCAAGTCTGTCAAATCCTATCCTCTCACCCCTCACCCCACCACACTAACTGGGCTAAGATTGGTAGATGTAACACAAGTTGAGCCAACAGAAAACACTTCTAGGATTGGAGTTAGGAAGAGAGGAAGCTGAGTCTAGAATAGCCAGAGAAGATGTAGGAACACAGAGAGATAAGCAAGACCAGTATGGGACTAAGGGAGAAAAAGAGAGAAGGGAGACTTGGAGAAACATCTGGTAGCATGAGTTTCCTTGTTCTTCAACTATTTTCCACCAATCAAGGTGTTAGAGAGCACATCGTTTCCCTTTTACCTCAGGGAACTTGAAGTTGGGTTTCTGTCACTTACTATTTAAAGTGTCATTATTAATACAAAATTCAGGTAATAGACATAAAGTAAGAAATTTCTGGAAAACTGTATGGGGATGAGAAGCAAGAAAACAAGAATAATGTTAGCATTCAGTAAGCAATGGGTGGAGCACGGTACTCTGAACTAGAGAGAGAAAGAGAGTACAGAAAGATGAGCAGGTTTCGGGGAAAAAGATGAGTTGATGTTTTACACATGTTAAGTTTAAGAAGCCTCTTAGGCATTCCGGGACATTAGTTCATAAGTGGGCCTAAATAAATCTTAGTAGTTTTGTATCCAGTCCTGGAAATTTACAGGCTGAAGAATTACCACATAAAGACGAAAAATGAAAAGTTCAAATTGGTGATATGAGGGAAAACATGCAGTGAGAAAAACTTTGGGATGAGCATGAAAATCTTGAGAATGGTCAGTTGTTAAGTGTCTAAAAACATTAATTACATAGAGAATAAATGCCATAAAAAGACAAAATGAAACAAGGATTTTCAGTGTTACAGAAACTAGATGGTGGAGATTATCTAGAAAAAAAATATTAACTTTTTAAAAGCTGCTAAAGTCTGGTGTCTCTGGGTTATTGGTAATCTTATAGAAAACCATGTTAAGGATAGCGAGAAAAAGTGCATGTTCCCAGCAGCCTGGAGAAAGTATGTTTGGTGAGGAAGATAGCTACAACCAGGGCACTATTACAATATGTATAAACAGAGGAAGAATTATCCTATTATCGTGAGAATTAGGGACCACAGGCAGATTACAGATAGATGGAATGCAGACAAGGACCTACTGGGTCAGGGAAAATACCTTTGGAGAAAATACATACATAGATACAAACATGTGTTGCATATAAGCTGTGCACGTGTATAAAAGTATATAAATGGACATTAAATAACTGCACATGCATACATCTGGGACCAGACCTCTTGAATTTAAATCTTATTGTCTTATTGGAAAATTTGTGTAACATCTCTGTACCTTTCTGTAATGTGAAAGTAAAGGGATAATAAAGGAAATTATTTCTTGAAATCACTAAAGGTTAAATAAGTACATAGGTGAAAAGAATAGAGAACAGATTATGAGACACAGTCAGCACCCTGTAAAAGTTAGGAATCACCACAGCAAAGATAATCCACTTTAGAGAGTTTCACTTTGGGAATCTCTTCCTTTCAGGTTGTAGGAATGTGTAGGTAAAGAATGATGCCAGCCATTTATACATTTATACTGTTACATTTGTTCCTACATTCCTTAATAATGGACAGAACACTCAATGTCAGAGCTACTTTGGACTGGCTGACAGGGCATTAAGCATTGATTTTCTGGCTTTCCCTGTTAGTCTTCCCCCTCATAAGCTCTGTCTCAGGTGTCCCTTTTATCTACTTAGCTTGCCTCCAGAAAAGTGCTACTTTTCAGTGCCACAGACAGCATGATGTCACTTGGGGGGAGGGGGGAGCTCACCTGTGCTTCATCCTCAAGCCAACCATTATTGATGGCACCTGCCCAGGACTCTATATTTCTGCAACACATCTAGGTCCATTTCTCATAAATGCTGAATGCATATTCCATAGAGTATGCAACAAATTAAAAAATTCTGAAGCATGATTAAGAATGGACTGTTTATTATATGACATACTAAAAATGAGACTTCAAAATTCCATCCATGATATCATTTCAACTCAGAAAATACACTCAGGCATATGGCTATTTATATCATGCTTGAAAACACACAGGACTACAAGGAAAAAAACAAACATCTTAATATTCTATCTCCAGGTTGGGGTAGAGGGGGTATAGTTTTATTTTCTTCTCTATATTCTTGCAATTATGTACCCAGATTTTTTTAACCTCCATTTTGTAGGCTGGATATACAAAGTAGTTTTAAGGACAGTGAAAGACGTTCCATGTTGTTCCCAGGCAACTTTGCAGAAAGCAGTGATACTCTGGATCACCAGTTAGTGTTAAACTCATTTTGAAAAGTGTCAAAGACAATCCAGAGCTGAAGTCATTTAAAGCGAGGTGTTTTACTTATTTTTCTGTTCTTTCTAAAGTGGCAACATTTTTTCGTTTTAACATTTTTTTCAAAGACTTGCAAGCAGATGCTCTGTCAGGGTTTATACCCTGGGACTAGAGCAGGTAACAAAACTGGCATAAATCCCTGTCTTCATGGAGAACTACATCTATAGGATAAATGTCTCAATTATCTCAAAATAGCATGTTTATCATTTAACTAAAGCCGCAAGGCTCTTTCTATTTCTGTTACATAATACCTGGTCATCTTATCCCAACTGTACCATCGCTTTCACCCTGAACCTATCTATCTCTTTTATATATTGCCCTGCGCCCACTTTCCCCAGAGGTGCCATCTCTCTTTCTTTCTCTCTCTGTCTCTCTCTGTCTCTCTCTCTGTCTCTGTCTCTCTCAGGGATCCTACGGTGTGACTTGTTGGGAGTCAGCAAAGGGAAAAAAAAAAGGAAATAACAAATTTCAGACCCTTTTGCTAACTCATGGACTCCTTTACATCCAAGGACAGGTAAGATTATAGGACAGGTAATAGTTACTGCCTGTTGTCAATGAGGAAACAGGTCTAGTGAGATTAAGCATCATTTCAAATGTTAGGAGACTTATAAGTGGAAAGCTGGAATTCAAACTCATGTCAACTGACTTCAAGCCCATGTTCTTCAGAGGACAGTGATGCTGCAGTTTTAGCCATTCAGGGAGAGCAAGGTACTGGCTGAAGGGACTGGGCATGTCTTCATTCTTAATCTCCTTTCAGTCACTCAGTTACTAAATTTCAAATGCTTTTTAAGTGCAACAATTTTTACTTTTTAAGTTTCTTTCATTGTTCAGAAGAATAAATACTTTTCTTTGAGGGAATTTCTCCCTTAGATTTTTTTTTTTTGATGGAACAAAGAGAACACAATAGGTGAAAAAGGAAGGAAAAGAAACAGAACAATTAAATAGCCTATTACAAGGCACTAATGCCCTGAGTATAAATTGTTCAGTTAACTTTCTTTTCTTTTCTCTCTTCAGTCCCTCCATCCCCACTGATTTCTAAAAATGATCATCACAGTAACCCAAAGAAAAACTCTCTCTTGTGTGTGAGATTCTGCTGGATGCTAAGCACAGAGGTTATCTGTTTATAAGAACTATTAGTGAGAACATTGGCAAGTATTTGTTCTTGTGACATTTTAGCCTTTAGAAAGATGTTCCTCTCCATCTTTCACTATCCTGTTTACCATTCACAGCACTAGAGGCCCCAATAAATATGTAATTCTCTAGAAGAAACACCTGCTATTAAAAACATTTAATTTTCTAGGTTATGAAGAGGCACGTGTGTGTATTTACCTACTGTGCCACCAGGTATTCTCACCATAATGCCCTCTCTTATGAAATACTATGATCCATATTTCTGCCTTCTCTAATGTTTTCGTTATGGGAAGTAGATAAATTATCCATGTATATTCTGAGAAAAAAAAACAGGGGAATCACACAGGATTGATCAGTTAATATGACTTGTATTCAGCATAAAAACTACTATTTCTTTATGGAAAAATTTCTAAGGGACAAAGTCAAAAGAGAAAAGAAGTAAAAAAGTCTAGAGATGTTTTTGGCTTATTCAACTAGAAATGCTGATAAAATTTTATCAGCTCTTAGAAACAGTTCTTCCTCTTACCATTTTTCTATCTGTGCAAGCAATCCTTTCCATCGATCTATAAAGCTGGAATGTTTTTCGCAGCTGAAATTGTATAGAAATTGCAATGGTTTGCTCTGCTTCCAAGATATTTAGAGGTTCAAGAATACGTAAAGAGCCTGTTTTGTAAACCTCTATTATGATGACAAATTACAATGAGCATAAAGCTAGCATTTTAATAATCCTTTATGTGATAGAAATACAAGACCAAGGCCCTAAAAGTTTCTACCCCAACCTTGAAAAAAAATCCCCTTGCTTGTCTTTAAGAACATTTCAGGGGCCTCCCTGGTGGCGCAGCGGGTTAAGCAAAGCACTGTGAGGCAAACCGCAGCCACTGCAGCACGAGTTCGATCCCTGCTGCCAGCCAGGCGGGGGACCCACATGGCGCGCAGACCTCTCCTGCTGTGCCCGCTGCTCCCCTCAGCAGTGTGCTTCCGTCGTCGATCTGCCTGTTCTGCTTCCTGCTCTCTGTGGTGAATCTTCTCACCCCTCCCCCACACACCTCTGGCCTGTGCCCCAGTGCTTGTATGCATAAATAAATAAATCTTTAAAAAAAAAAAGAACATTTCAGGTACAGTCTAGAAAAAGCAAAAGGAGACAAGAAAAAGAGAAAGAGATACAATAAAAGAAATCCCAGGTCTCTGGAATCCTGGTGACAGACCTAAACCTGTCCCAGATATTAAAGCTTTGTTATTTTCAACAGGAATAACATTCTCATCTGTTCCAATCCTTAGTATGCCCACTTGGCTTTTCGTTGTTTCCCCCCACCCCTCATGCAATGCTCTTCACTCTTTACTGACTATCACAGTGGTCAATGTTCCAATTAATGACATGAGTCAATTGTCCAGGGAGGGTGTGTTATGTGCTGCCTATATGTCAGGCCCTAGGCTGGTTTATGCTGAGAGGGATGTGGTAATAAGTTACAGATGTCTCTAGACGGGGGATAAAAAAAATATAATCATATGTTTTAGCTTCTCCTATAAACTGGATAAGATCATAGTGGTAGGAAACTTGTAAATAAGCAACCACATCATGATTTGATAATGGTTATCATGAAGGTGTGTGTAAAGGGTGAACAAAAGGAGAGCAGAGGGAAGGTTATATAACATTGTCTCTTTTTTTTTTCTCCCCAGAGAATGTTTCATTTCAGCCTAGCTATTTAAGTTTTTTATAGTGTTTTATTGCCAGTTATAGAAGCCCATAACAGAAGCTATAACACTTTTGTTGGGAAGACAAGACTCTGCTGTGATAATAGTGATGGAAAGAAATGGATTACAGACAGTTTCCTCATGCAGAATGAAGCAGGCTTAATGAGTGATTTAATGTGGAAGTCCAAGTATAGGAAGAACTGAGCATTTCTCTATCCTAAAGTTGTCTAGCTTGACCAGTTGGATACATAATTGTACCTTTAACTAAAATTAACAGATTTGGGGGTTAAGTAGGACAATTGCTTATTAATTCACTTAATAAATATTAAATATTAGCCTGTGTATACTACATCCTAACTCTTTTAGAAAAACCAAGTCCCTAACCTCATTGAGTTCACAATCTAGGGTCCACTACATTAAAGATTGAGACACCAGATATTGAAAGATTAGATATGAAAAAAAAAATGGATTTATTGCCTAACAGTTGAAAGTATAAATCTGAAATTTGGAGATTGGGTCAGCACTAATATATATTATAGACTGTGAATATAGGTATTACAGTCTATATATTATAAAGACATGAACTTGAGTAAGTTCACCTAAGAAGTGAGAAGACTAAGAACCAGTCTCTGAGTTAAGCAAATGTGTGTGGGTCATAAAAAAAAAAAGGCCCAGACAAGGAAATGAGGTTGGAGGAACAGTGGGGAGGAGGGAGTCAACCAATGACTTAGGAAGAAAAACAAAATGTAACTTCAGTTTTAATTATGTATAGCTGTAGTTGCCTGCAGAATTTTGAAATATATACTTTCAGGTTAGCATTATAGAAGAAGAAATTTTAAATACAGTTTATATCCTCAGATCATAACATTAACTCTAGCTGTTCTAAATGTAGAAGTTGTAAGGGAAGGACTTTAAAGCATTATTTGCACGCATCTATAATCAGCAGGAAACAGCCTAAGCCCACAAGGAGTCTGTACTCTCAGGCAGACGTCTCTCTGCCTCTGGCAATCTTGTTTAAAATACTAATTTGCTTAGCATAGTTTCTGTGAAGGTAAACCGGAGCCAATCGGCCAGAGTGGCACCAATTTTAAACATCTCTTAACAGTATTGACCTATTTTCCCACCGACTCTGGCTTGCCCATCTGAATTTCCCTTGGTTCCCATTATTCTCACCGAGTCCCCAGACTGCAATAAGAAATCTTTCTTTCTCCTACATGTAAAGTCTTTAATTACTCCCTCAGACGTCCCTTCCCAGTTTGGCAGTGCAATAGCAGACTTCAGGGGAAGATTTTCTAGAATTAAACAAACGGATTACATCAGTGTTTCCTGTTCTTTTAGGAATTAGGGCAAAATTATGTCTTTGTCATGTTAGTCCATGTGAGGTTGGGCCACAGAGGAGGCTGGCGATTACTCCTTGGGGAGAATATTAAATGACTTTTCATCATCAGTCACAGCTGATGATGATGGTAATTCTGGGGAAAACAAAAATGAAATCTTTTTGGCTCCCATGATAAGACCTTCATTTCCTTTCTGACATTATTCTCATTTAGCCATTACCACACTCAGGCTGCCAGGGGAGAGCAGCACTAATGTGTCTTAGTCACTTTTCTCCCAATTTCTCCAATTGCTAAAGTCATTATTCCCATTCTGTTTTTAAACACAGTCCACCTTTTGAATAGTAATCACTTCCAAATCTGTCAAAAATTCTGCTTTTCTAATAATGTACAAACATGATTTTCTTAAAAAACACATAAATGTAATTTTTACTTCCTTTTTACTTCCTCTAACTGTAAGGCTATTTTTTGGTTACTAATGCAGTCAAAATTAAAAGGGGGCTTAGACTTTTAAATTCTATTCTAGATGAGTCGCCCATTATAAATTAAATACAAAGTTGACACAGACTTAGAAGAGGAAAAAAAAAGCCAAAACTCTAGTTCTGTTCTTTATCATTTCCTCACTAATCTCCACTCTCCACTCCTTTCTCTTTCTCTCGAGCTTCTTATTATCAACTTGAGTACAAAGTGAAGACAAAATGCAACCGTTTCTCAGAGTGCAGCCCCTACTCCAGAAGGCACAGAACTGTCCCAATTTTTCTCATGGTGTTGCGGGAGCAGGGAAAAAGCAAACCTTGGGTAGATCAGTGAAGAAGGTACCAGAAGATCATGTCATCCCAAGTCACAGACCAGACATGTTCAGGGCAAAGAATATGATATAAATGAGCAAATTGAAATAAAAGGGAATGTGATCACTGTGGAGAACACCTCCTGGGCAGATGGAGCCAACACTACTCTCTTCCAGTCAAATGTTACCACTCAGAAATGTGGGATCGTATTGCCAGAATGCCCCATTTCCTTTTCTGACAGAGTCAGGAATAATTTTTTATGTGTGTAAGATAACCTTAGTTTATGTAAAATAATTTTTCCTTCACCTCATTATGTTTTGCCACCACCAAAATTGAAGCTTTTTTTAATGAAAGTAATATTCTTGATGTCTATAAAAGTCATATGCTAATCACAATAAATTAAATGAGATACAAAAATATAATATAAAACTACCTTCACATTAAAAATTAATAGTTAAGAAGTGTGTGAACTCACAATGTTAAACACATTGTTAGGTAATACTGAGATCTGAAGCAATTTAAAATTTGTACATGATCACCTTAAGGGTGAAAGTTCTGATCTTTGGCTCTTCCAACTTCACATAAACACACATTTGAATCTGCTAGGATTAGGGTTAGAGAGACTGAATGCATACTTTTCAATAAAGACTAAATTTGTTGTGGTAATGTGAGCCCACCAAGGGGAAAGGAGATAGTTCTGCCCCCCAAAACTAATATACCTAATTTTTCCCTTCTTTCCTTCACTTAGTCAACATATATTTATTATATTCAGCATAGGCGTTCCAAGCATAGGAGGACATAGCAAGTCACAGGATAGCTCTTCCCTCATAGAGTCTATATTCTATTAATAGGAAATAGCTAATAAACAAGAAAAAATGAATGATATACTTTCAAAGAATGCTATATGCTAAGAAAACAAGAGTATGATAATGAAGAGTGATGAGTATGATTATAGAAAGGATCTATTTTTTATATACTTACATCTGAATGTGCATAATCCAGAAATGGGGAGCTCTGAGAAAATAAGGATGAAGAGGAACGAGTGCAAAGGCTCTGAGGTCAGAATGAAATTGAAAAGTTTAAAAGATAGAATGAAGGTCAATAAGGTTGGAAACTAATGAACCAGAGTCAGAGAAGTCACGGGATAGCATTTTCTATAGTAGGGACTTAATTTCATTCCAAATCACATGGGGAGGCCTTGGAGAGTTTTGAGCAATGAAATGACCAGCTCCTTAACAGAGACTGAATGATTACAAAGACTCTCATAGAGAAGAAAACAGGAGCGTATCACTTCTCTACACCCTGGAACAAAAGAGAAACTCCAGAAGAAAAAAAGTTTTCTAAATTGTGTGTATTTGTAACAAAAAGACCTAGAAACTTTCTCAGGAAGAATCTCCAACTTTGATGAGTTTGTGCTACAGGTAGTGACTCGCTGACCTAGTACTGGGCAGAGATGGACAACTGCCCAAATGTTATTTGAAAATACTCTTCAGAGTCTATTATACAACAATCTGCTTCATCAGAATCTGGGATTAAAGACCACAGAGAGAGTCAGTACTGACCTGAACAGAGATGCCTTCCCCAAAGACACAGTTCCTGTGGGCGAGTTCTGCAGGGCTTTGCCCTGCCATAATCTGTCTTTTCATTTCACCAACCTTTGGTTAGCATTTGGTTTTGAATATAACATCTAACACACTTTTGGCAGGAATCGTAAGTTGATGCAGTCTGGCCAGATCCGTCAAGAATGTGCACTCACTTCCCTGAATTTATCTTAAGGAAGTGATGAGAAATTCTGTGATAAACAAATGGAGAAAGTCTAAGCGTCCAATGAATAGTACATGGGTCACATTAGGGCACTTTTACAACCTTTTATGATTGTGTTCTGGGAAAATAATTGAAAACACACAAAAAAATTCTACAATGCAATTTCAAGTAAAAACAGTCTTTTTTTCTACATCATGAACTTGATTTTTAAAATATATAATCTCTATGTGCATATTTTATTTATATTATGTATTTTAATAAAGTGTTTACAGTGGTTCTGTCTTGATGACATTAGGCTGTCAATTTTATGTAGATTTTCTATCTTCCAAAGTTTTCGTAATGAACATAATTTAGTTTTGCAATGTAATACTCCCTTGAAAACTGTGTTCAAAGTGCTTACTTGTGGTATGCCTGGGGCTAGTTTTCTAGCTTGTCCAAACAGGACTGCAATGGCCACTGGTCAAGATACTAGTAGATTCCAGGCCTCTCCAGTGACCATTTGACACAAAGATCACCAGAGAAATGTTCCAATAGCCCCTATAATTAAGGCAAAATAAGAGAACAAAAACAGGTTGTGACTCACCCCTACTTTGTAATTCTACATGCTTTAAAATTTTCATATTTTCCGACTTGTTTTAAAAGTTTTTTTTTATATGTTTGCTAGTAACAGTTTACTTTTTTTGTATTAAAGTGCAGACAGAAGTCTTTGTTGTTCATGTTTTATCTCAAGGGCCTGAACAGTGCCTGGCAAATAAACTAGGCAAATATTTGCTGAATAAATTAATGAAGAATGAATGAATTCAGGCCCTATTAATGGAGGATCAGAAAGAAACATGCCATTAAGAAATTGTTAAATGTAGGTGCATTCAGCTCAGTGTTCAGTAAAAATGAAAGAAGAATGTTTAAGAGGATTGATTTAAACTTTTTCATAAGGATACACTAGACTGCAGTCATAGCTGGACAATTAATTTTTCTCCAGCAGTATATTAGGTGTCACTAATTTATCCTACAAATATTTTTAGACAGTTGTTTCATTTCCAAAATAAACAAGAAGATTAAGGTCTATGGGAAAAATTAATATTCATAGACTTGTATTGCTGCACATGAAGGTATAGAATAAAAGACATAGGATCCACAACTAAAAGAAAAAAAGCAAATGAGACTGTCTAAATTGCAAACATTTTGTAATTATTTCTTCTATGGTACACAAAATCAAAAAGTATAAATATAGGGAGCATCTCACAAAGTTCTGTGACTTTTCTATAATCCAAATAAGTATCAAGGATCTTGAAAATGATTGCACTTCCAGGATACAAACTCAGCTAAGTAAGAAATTCAGAAACAAATTTGTATACAGACAGGGTCGGGCCATGGACTCAAAGAATGAATTCACATTTCTATGTGAGTCACAGTACAAAAAAAAAGCAGAAAGGGACCTTATCTATATTGCTAAATTAGTCAGAGTTCATCAGAGATGTAGAATCTATAGGGGTGTGTGTGTGGGGTGGGGGGAACGTGTTTGTAAGAGAGAGAGAAAAGAGAGAGAATTTTAAAACTTGGCTCCTTCATGCAATTATGGAGTCTGGTAATTTCAAAATCTGCAGGGGTGGCACAACGGATTAAATCACAGCACTATGAAGCTATCAGCAGCCACTGCAGCACGAGTTCTATTCCTGACCAGAGAGCTAACCCACATGGCACAGCAGATGTCTCGTCCGCCCGCTGCTCCCTTCAGAAGTGTATTTCAGTAGATCTGACTGTTCTGCTCCCCACTCTGTCCCTGGTGGATCTTCTAACGGCTTGCATTTTGACTTGCACCCCAGCTCTTGCATAAATAAATAAATAAATAAACAAACAAACAAACAAACAAACAAACAAACAAATAAATAATCTGCAGGGGCTAGGAGGGTTGGGTTCCTCGAAAGAGCTGATACTGCATTTCAGACCAAAAGTCCTTTTTTTCTTTTTCTTTTTTTTTTCAAATCAGAGATAAAACTTTCTCCTATTAATGTCTTCAACTAATTGGACAGACATACCTACTTTATGGAAGTTTATCTGCTTTTCTCAAAGTCTCCTGATATAAATGATAATTTCATAAGAAAAAAAAAACTTTTAAGCAATATCCAGATGCTTTGACCAAGCATCTGTGTACTCTTCTCTTGCCAAGTCAGTGCATATAATTAGCCATCACATTAGTGAACAGACATATTTGCAGACTCTCAGAGAAATGAATTTCCCAAGATTATTAACAACAAAAAAATTGGAGTCTTTCGTTATTGTTAATATATTTTCCTAAAATCTACAGAATATCTAAGACTACAAAATATCAGACAATTTTATAATTTTATGTGTAGAATGCTTTACTAAATGTAGGTAACTCAACTTTCAGGAGTATAGATGTTGTTATTCACTTACACCCAGAAGCTCCTAACACCACGATTTCCATATTGTAGACATCTGATACTTACCGGTTCAAAGAAACTGAGACTTTTACATAAACTAAGAAATCATCATGCTGTAATACAGTCAAGAGTGTATTTATTCTGGAATAGTGATGACAAACCAGCGTCCACCACCAAGGGTATTCCCAGTGTGTACCATGACAGGCGAGGAATATAGAGCATTTTAGAATTAGAGAGAAAGTGGGCTTAGTTTAGGTAATTTGTTTTGAAACTTTTGAATCAGTTCTTAAGTCTGTATTTTTTCCAATGATTGTTTGACAATAGTCTTTCAGACAATAAAAGCTGTTGTGACAATCAGCAGCTGACTTCTGTTTCTTTTGCAGTCCCTAGCTGTTGAGTCAAGCCTCCTCAACAGTTTACCCAGAAGTCTGTTTGACAATTACAGACAAATGGAGTCTGTTATTTCAAAGTAGATTCCACAGTTCTTTTTTTTTTTTCATTTTTAGTGTTTTTTTTCTTTTTTTTTATTTTTTAAAATTTATATATATTTGACTTCAGTTGTAATCCCCATGTATTCCCCATCGCCATATCACCAGTGCACCATCACCTCAGTCCCCCATGCTCCCATATGCCCTCAACCCTCTCCCCCTCCTCACCAAGTGTCCCCAATTTGTCCTTGTCTT
>JAGFMF010011796.1:13505871-13539535 GCA_019455555.1 Galemys pyrenaicus
TGCAGGTATTCTTTTGAATCAGTGTATTGTGTCTTTTGGGTATATTCCTAGGAGTGGGATTGCTGGATCATATGGAAGTTCCATTCTTAGTAGATTGAGGAACTGCCATACTGCTTTGCATAATGGTTGGACCAGCTTGCATTCCCACCAGCAGTGTAAGAGAGTTCCAGATTCCACAGTTCTGAGTGAGCTCAGTCAGAAAACAGTTGTTATATCACCTAACTTCTTTAGTTCATCTTCCCTCTTAATAAAATAGCTGTCCCAATAACTCTAACTCTAAGTAACTATGCTAAGTATGGAGGAGTTCAGAAGAGAGAAATGGCAAGGAAGAGTCTTCATAAGAGAAATGAAATTTGAAGGAGTATGATGCATAGTGGCAGAGAGCAATGCAGAGTACTGAGTGGAAAAAACAGCCCATCAACTTAATAGGTGGAATGTACAAAGTGTGCTTGACAGACTGTCTGAATCAAAAGTTATTGAAAGAAACTATGGGAAATGTGACTGGAAGGTACATGATGAACTTGAATACAATAGATAGTTGGCAATTTAAAGGGATTAGGGTGATACTGATATTTTCCTGTTGTGAACTAAGATGATTAACCTTTTCATGAGAAAAAAACATATATCTGGACAGATTAATTTATCCTCTTTAATCACCTTGATCTTTTTCTTATGTCTACCATTATCCCAACTGTTTTTTGTCATCACAGACATACTAACCCACTTCCATGTGTAAATTATACAATACTAAATTGCAAATCCATGCACTCCAGAAAAATAATTTAAAAGTAGTTTTTGTCATTAAAATTATTTCAGTGCAATTGTCACAACTAATACCTATTATTACATGTATAGACGATGAGTTGTCAGGGGTAAAATTTAAACAGGAAAACGTGGGCTGCGGAGAACCCTGTTAAAATGAATTACACATCTAGAATGAGGGAAAGAGCAGACTTCAAAATTAAGAAACGAAAGATACAGACTGTACCCAGATGTCACATTAAATCTTTCAGGAAGGAAGCAAGAATTGGTGACTTCCAAGTTATCTCAATCAAGAACTGACTATTTCAATGCTTACAATTCTGTAGCTGGTATTTGGAAAAACAGTGTTGCAGTGGGAATCTCAGGAGTTGGCGCTCTGTTCTTATCTAATTCAGTGATTGAGCAAATATCCTCATCTCTAGTACTTAGTTCATCTATCAATAGCCATGTTTGTGACAGAATTAATATACGTAGGATATGGGATAAATGATTTACCATAATAAGCTTCACTCATCCTGCCACTGCCTTCTCTGCCCATCATTGTCTCTAGTTGCAAAGCTGTAGAGAACACTTCCAACCCCATGGCAGGAGCTAAGCACAAGGGCCACCCCTAAGGCTCTCAACGTACCAGGTTCATTCACATATCATACAATTAAAGTCATTAGACAGTTATTCCCATCTTACCCTACAGTTTTGTCTACTGGAAAGGATAGTCTATTCTTTCATATCTATTGAGAACAGGCTTCTTCAAGCATTTCTAAAATAAGCAGAATTCCATGATTAAATGGTTGCTGATCAAGTTCTTATGCATAAAAACCTCAGAAAACTCTCCATGGATCTTAGTAAATAAAATGCAGGAATAATAAATTTGTTTACTGAGTGCTTACTATCTGCCAAGCACTTTTCAAACTGACTTATGCATATTGACTCATTTAATGAGTCAAGTTAGTGAGGCTTCCTACTTTATTATTGTCATTGTATGGTAGGAAAAATTATGAAGCTTGCTTGACATCATCTGCTTGTTAGTAGTAGCAGCACTGAGAGTAAGAGACACATAATCCCATCTGCTTGTTGGAACATGGAACAAATAGTAAATTATATCCAAAATTGTGACCTACATTCTTCTTTTTTGAAAAAAACCAAAAACAAGTGAAGCATTGGACTTCCACTGTGTCTAAAATGTCTGTAATTTCAAAAGAACAAATTACATATTGAGCAGTGAGGAAAACAAACAAAATCTAGTGCATCATCTTTAATTGGAAGTATTTGATTTGGTTTTTAACTAAATTTAATTGTAAAATTACTTTGCAATGAATCTCTTTTATATAGAGGCAAATAACCTATAGAAGAATTTCCAGCACTCCTGATTATATGTTTGTCTTCACTCTAGAGATATGTTAAAGCTATGAGCATCTCTGGTATGTAAATAGGGATCAATTTTATAGCTCTTAGATGTATATTATCCTCATTTTGTAAAGAGATTTATCAACATCTAATTTTTATACCATAAAATCCACCTATTTTAAATGAGTCAATAATTTTGAATATAATTACAGAGTCATACAACTATCACCAAAGTCTAATTTTCAATCATTTCCATCATTTTAAGAAGAAACTTGTGCCCATTTAGAGTTACTCCCTATACTTATCACAAAATCTAGATAATACTAATTTATTTTCTATCTCTTTAGATTTGTTCTGGATTTTCATATAAGTGAAGTCTATAGTATTCTTTTGTGTCATATTTCTGCAACTTAGTCTAATGAGTCTGAAGTTCCTCCATGGGGAAGTATGTATCAGTCTTTGTTCCTTTCTATTGCTATATACCATGCTGTTGTGTGGATATACCAAAATCTTTTTCCATCTACCAGTTGACTGATATTTGTTTCCATAGTTTGATTATTGTGAATAATCTGTAAAGAATACTCATCTTTATGTAGCCATATTTTCACTTCCCTTGGGTATTAGTGGAATTGTTGAGGTACATTAAAAAGTCTATATTTAGGTAATTAATTTAGGTAATTAAATTAAAAAATTACCTATTTTCCAAAGTGAATACAGATTTTTTTATCTTGATGATCAACTTATGAGGGTTCCAATCTTGTCATATCTTTGCCATTACTATTTCTTTTTTGCCCTTTTGATAATAGTCATCTTAGTGGGTGTGAAGTGGTAACTCATTGTGGTTTTGATTTGCATTTCCCTAGTGACTAATAATGTCGAGCATCTTTTCATATACTTAGGAGACATTTTTATATATGCTTTGGGAAGATGTCTAGTTATATCCCTTGGTCTTTGTTTTTATTCATTATTCAGTTGTAGATGTTCTTTATATTTTCTTAATTACAGCTCTTCGTAGGAGATAGGATTTCCAAATATTTTTCTTCCAGTCCATAAATTGTCTTTTCACTTTCCAGATAATTTTTGAGATAATTTTTTTTTAGTTTTGATCTATTTGCAAAGATTTCATTTTATTGCTTATTATATTAAGAGATTATTGCTTAATCCAAGATCATGAGAACTTACTTCTGCTTGCCTTTATTTTTTAGGGTTTTTTTTTCTTTTAATATTAAGCAATGTAGTAGCAAGGATGTTTTGTAAATTTGGATGTAATGGAAGTAAAATTATACGACATAAATGAGAAAATGCAGACACAACCACTAAATATTCTACACATAGAAGAGTTACGTTATCGATTTTACTATGCTAGTGTATAAACAGCAAAACATCCCCTTTAAATTTAACTGTAGACAGCAGAACCAGAGCTCAGTGACTTAAGTAAGAGTACTGGTGAAAGAAAAGCTTATCAATGAGGAACTCCATCTGCCAAGCAAAAACATAGCCAACTCTTACTCAGGCTGTAACTGAACACAGTGAAGCTGGAGAATGAATATAATAGTCAGCATGAGGAAGTAGATGTTAAAAATGTAAGAAAAACAGTTCTCAAAAAAGGATAAAAGCAGAAAGTATAAATCAGTTTGGAAAGATACTTGGAAACACTGAAGTTTAAGGAAAGTGATCAACTTAAACATGATGAATACTAAAGTATTAATTCATAACTCTTTCCTTAAATGAAGTGGGAATATGATTGTATTCCATGACTAGCAGGAATATATATTTTCTGATCCACAGAGAATTCAACTAAGATGTCCTATCTAGAATACATTATTAATTCCTTTCCATATAGTCTTTTAGTCTTTGAGGAGTATGAAAAAATAACAATAGGAAATATGGGAAAATATCTGTCAACCGAGAATGTTGTTGAATTTTAAAGCATAAAAATAAAGGTTCTATTAATAACCATTAAGTTCTAGATTTTCCCAAACTGAAAGAACTTCAATCTTACAACCTTATTTTTATAGATGAGGATGTTTTGGAGAGGTTAAAGATTAGAACCCCACCCAGTATGCCTTCTATGACACAATTTCATATTTGAACTTTATGGTCCTTGTATTATTCAAAGGTTTCAGATATCATATACATGCTTCATTTTTTAAATCATATCATAAGTCTTTTACAATAAAGACTTTTTTCTTGAGGCCTCAGCATCCATCAGAATGCGAAGCTCCAAAAACATTCGTCAAGTATCACATTTTAGCTACAGATAAAAAGTTCAATCTGTTGTTTCTTTGACACCAAAAACTTTTATACCCAAGAATTTTACTGTTGTTTGCTTTCAGATTTATATTTAGGCATTGATACCTTTTTGTTGTTCATTTTAATTTCAGTTATAAGATAAATAATTCTAAAGTAATTAAAAACCTGAAATAATTTTTAATAGTATAGATTATACAGGAAGAAATAGGAATACCTTTGGGAGGAAAAAATCTCAAATTTTTTTGTCAAAGAAAAACAAAAATAGAAAACAGAGGATTAAATTCAATTTGACCAGCACTGATTGAAACTTACTTTTATGCACTGAAAATACAACACATATATAGACACAAATATAAGACTCGAAAAATTTGTATATTAGAAAAAATAAGTACTGCATGGTAATTGAATCAGTTAATTGTTTTTAACACAGTAATAATACTTCCTATATTATTATCAAGTACCAAGCATTTTATTTAAAGCATGTAATTCTCAGAGCAACCTTACTTTCATTTTACAAATGAGAAAACTGAGGCAAAGAGGGTTAATTCATCTGTTCAGTTTGTACAGCTAGTTTGGTACAGTGCCTGTATTGAACCAAGCATTGTGGATTCAGGACCTACATTCTTATGCCTCCCACCTAATTTCAACTTCTCAGTTAATGTTATTTTTTTTAACCACATATATACCATCAAAATTACAAATAAAGATTTTCTGGTTATTTTACACTTAAAGGCATATTCATTTTTAACTTTTGAAAAACTTCATATGGAGGTAGTCTGAAGATTGTAAATGTCTATGCAGATATATGTATGACATGATGAAAACATTATTTTGGTTTGATGAAAATGTGTATTTAGTAGTGCAAGCATCTGCTCTAGTTCATACACACATTCCTGAAAGACTTGCAACATACTGCATTGCACACTTAAAGCTACAGAACTTATGTGGAAAAAAAGATCAAATACAGAATACTCAAAACCTACACTTCTTTATATTATGACCAGAGCACTGAGAACAACAAAAATCCTACTTTACAACAATTCATCACAGTTTTTTTAAGATATTAAAATTATAATAAATAATAAAATATCGTAGTTATAATAAGAACTTGCCCTAAAATATAAATGAAGGTAGCCTGATGGAATGGGTTAAAAGAAAAGGCTGCTGAATTACAGACAAGTACGTCTCTGTCAGAGTCCTAAGGGCCTAACAGATGCAGGCTTTGCACATACCACATGAAGATACAGACTGGTGGACTTGGATCATTATCTTGTCACTGTTACTTTCACACATGACGAACCTCAACAAAAGCCTTGCACAGGGCTGTGTTCTTCCACAGCTTGCTGAATTCAGCATTGTTAGTACATATTTCATTCTTCTGCTCTTACCAGTTAGTTGCACAGAATGTTAGGATGCTGGGGGGATTTCACGTTAGAACCTCTGGTCTTTCAAGTCAAAATGACATCATCTCCCTCTATGCCAATCTCATCTGAACTTACTCAAATTACAGAACATGTACCACAGCAGAAGAAATTATATTTGGACAGTTTTTCCAATAGTTTTCGATAGCTTTGCTTCTAGATTTATTTCTCAACTTAGGTTCCTTTCTTTTTCCCTGTTAAATGCACTGAAAGGTGGAAAATACATTAATTTATTCAGCACAAAACACTTTGTTATATTAAGTCAAATGTAGTAGCACAAAGTCTTGCATAGAGAGTAATGCTTTCACTTGGAAGCCAAAGTATCCAAGAGATAATCTACACATTTCTATTTGCAATTTTGGGTGGGTGCAAATTTTCCCCTCTTTTCATCTCTGTTAACATTAATACAAAACTAAAAATAGTCTCGGGTTACCACTAAGATCTTTCATTCCCAATAGTCATATTTTAAGACTAAAATTCAGTATCATTTAAAAGAACAAAGCAACAACAAAAAGAAAGAACACTTTTCCAGAGAAAAGTTTTTTTGGTCTGATTTACAAGAAATTTCTGTTGATTCAAACCTACTCATAAGTCCAGTTGATATTCCTCTCAAAGTTGTCTAAATAGTTAACTTTCTTCAAAGCACAACAGTAAGACAAAATGATTTGTTTTCTGTAGGGTTGTCTTAAAGTGTTAATGAGGAATTGAGCCCTTCTTGTATTTTTGTTCCTTGGGTGGCTAAAGGCTTGATTTACTCATCCCAGTAAAAGTCCCTGCTTGTTCACCTCCTTCTCTGAACAAAGACTGATTTTCATGTGAAAAGAATTAGTAAATGTTTCCCCTTAGGCACTGGAACTAGCTTCTTTCAGAAAAGTGGTCTGTTGCATTGTTTTTGTGATCTTTCATCACAGAATTGTTTTCAAAAGGCAGTAGTCAAGTTGGTCTCCCAGTGCACGAAGAAGGTGATGCAGATGAATTTTAAACAACTTTAGCAGCCACCATTTGCTCACTCACAAATCTGCCTTTATAAAAATTAAAATCACATGCATTTCCATGGACTAGTCTAGGTACAGTTGCTCCTGCTTTGGTATACTATACCAAAACTTGAACACACATTACTGTTTTTGCTTTCCCTGTTATGGTTGATAAGATCAAACCTTTAAAACTGAGTGTTGTAACAGAAGACTTCAGAGTCTGGTCTCCGTCCTGGCTTGTAAAGTAACTCTCAGCTTTACCTGGAGTATTTCTATGTAGAAAATAGGTTGGCATCAATTTATTACTAAACATGGGTAATTTTTTGAAAAGGAGCAAAAGGGTCTGAAACATTGAAGATGCAGTGACAACACAGACATGCAAAATTGTGTTTGCTGAAAATCACTTCAAACCTTCATTGAGTGTGTGTATGCGTGGGCATGCGTGCACTTGTATGTGTGTGCGCACAAATGTGCATCTGAGTGTGTGTGTGTGTAGTGGGCCCCTGTTTTTTTATAAGAAAAGAAAAGAAAATCTCACTAACATTGACGAAAAGGAAATTCGTTTTTCAAAGGCATTATTCAACCATTATTCAAGGATTTGCTTTCATTATACTTGTTTTGTTTAAAGTCACAACTTCCAAGAACACTTTGACTATGTTAAGTGCAGACTTATGTAGTAACAACAAATTCCAGGCATTCTGAAAAAATCTTAAGGACCTGTTTCTCAGCATTTTAAATGTAAGGGAATTCTTTACCTCTCCTAAAACAAAAAAAGCCATGCACGTCATGATTTATGCATCATTTTGCACAACCTGGCAACACAGAACAGACTAACCCCAGAGTACAGGGCAGCTGGGAGGAGGGAGTGAGGAGACCATGCATTTTTTCAAGCATGTCTGAATTCTACTTCCTTGGATCCCTGAATTATACAGAGGATCTGGGAGAAAATAAGAACACGTATCCTTGAACTGTGAATTCATTTCCAGTGTCCTCCTCTCCCCAACTAACCCCCTCCCAGTGAGAGAACTGTCATTTTGCATGTTTTGCATCAAGACAAATGGAGTCAGCTAGTTGCTAGGGGGCTTGGGGGCCTATCACACAGAGAAAAGGTAGAAAATTTTTAGAGAGAGAGTTTCTTCAAACTCTACTTTCTAGAAAACTAGTTCTCCCATTAAAATGTTTAACAAGTTAATTTTAAACTATACTAATTCAACAGTGGTGTTAAGATGTTTAATTTTAGGTAACATTTGCATAAAACAGGATAACAATGGGAAGAGGCAGAAGATGTTGAGAACCAGCTTTTATTGATGCACTTATGACCTAGAACAGAGTTTATTCCAGATGATTACCATGCACATTCACCGGAGAGTAGTTAGACAAAATACATATGAAGTGAAAAAAGCTCCATGTTTTAATGTTTTCTTTAAAAATAATACTAAATTGGGGCCTCCCTGGTGGCGCAGTGGGTTAAGCAACACACTATGAAGCAAAACACAGCCACTGTAGCATGAGTTCGATCCCCGCAGCCGGCCAGGGAGCTCACCCACATGGCGTAGCAGACCTCTCCTGCCTAGCCCGCTGCTGCCCTTGGCAGGATATTTCAGTAGATCTGCCTGTTCTGCTCCCCACTCTGTCTGGTGAATCCTCTCACCTCCTGCGACTCTGGCCTGTACCCCAGCTCTTGTATGCATAAATAATAAATCTTTAAAAAAATACTAAATTAAAAGATACTGAAGTAGCTTATTATATATGAACAAGAACTTAGAAGACTCATATTCCATCTAATTTCCTTTAGCTCTGGTTTGATTTCCTACATTTGTTTCATTTTTACTACTTTCTATTGGGTTTGAAGAGTGAAAACATAAGTAAAATTATGTTGTTATCAATAAATACATTAAGATGAAAATAATATATATCAAAATTTAACCTTTTTTTTAGTTAGGCCAGTTTACTTTAAACAAAGTGCTAAGAAATTCATCTGTGCAGTAATCAAAGGCATTATCATAACCTAAATCCCTGAAGTCTTTCTCGATTCTTGTTGCAAGGTGCATTAGCCCACTAATAGTATTTCCAGATAGAAAAATGGAAAGGAAAATGCTGAGCCTGACGCAGAGCGAAGAGCTTAATAGCCTTGTGTACATACATTAGCCTATGACTCAGGGCTGATTTCAGTGGCCACTGCCAGCACCATCTCCAGGGTTCATCATTAACACTTCCATCCACCCCTCCAGTTTTCCCTCCCTCAAATTATCTTGCAAGCTTTCCAAGTAGATACTTTAACTTAATATTTCCTCAACTATGATAGGATTTAAGCTGTTTCAAGAAAAAAAAACCAATTTGATATTTCACTTTCTTTGCTGATTTCAACAATTAGTTCAGGGCTTTATTGCTAAGGTCTAACTCTCTATTACCACCGAAGATCAACCAATACTGAGTTTTTAAAGGGCTGCAGGGAAAAGAAAAAAAAAAAAACCTTCCATTGTCCTTAGGCAATGACAAAATTCCTTCAAATTGTTTATGCTTTTGTGATATTTTTACCCCCCATATTTTGTGATATTTTTAAATAACTAGGTAACACTAAACTAAAATGTGCAAACACAACTATGTTACAACTGGCAGCAAATTAAATCCTTAGTTATCAAAATTGCTTCTCCCTCTTTCTTGTTTCCTATCATCTATTAACGAGAAAATCAGAGATACTAGAAATGAATTGTTTTTCTCTGCATGAATAGAAAGTTGATAGTTTTCTATTATCCTCAGTCTAACCCAAGAAAGAAATAGATCATGATCTCCAAATTTGAACATTGAGATCTGTGTGATGGTTTCTCATTCCCTTTTCATACTTTCAGGAAGATTCTATAAAGACATTATTCACAAAAATTGTCTAAACATGCTGTTTACTACAGTGCTAAACAATGCAAATGACATTGATGATACAAAAATGAAAAAAAAAATAAGACATTTCCACAGATTGCTTCTTACCTCTCAGTTCTCTAGATCATAATGCTATTTTCAAAATAACTAGCAAAAGAAGTCTGTTTAAAACGGCTTCCATTAGGGTGAAAAATTTGTGTTTAATAATTTATTCACTTTAACATTTTCAAGGTTGAGACGCAGGAGTTTTTCAGAGTCATCAGCAATGTCTTATGCAAGTTCACCTTGCCTTTCAGATAAAACCTGAACTCAAATGTTTCATTATCACTCATATATTTCCCCCTACGTAAAGCTCTCCTAACTTGTTTGTCCCCTCATTCCAGCAGTTTACAATCCCAATCAGATTCAGTGGTTTAATAATACACAGCTAGACCACATCCCTGTTCCTCCTTCTTCACTTTAGTCATTTTTGTTAGTTCTTTATACCTTGCCCTTGTCTGTACCTCTCTGACCTACCAAACTCTAATCGTGTTACTCTCCAGTATTTTAGGATCTGATTCCCCCTGGAAAAACCACACCAGCATATAAAGAGCCATTGTACCCATTCACAGTTGGAATGCAGCCCTCTCTGGCCAACCATTTTAATATGTACATAAGTAGTCACAAGCATGACCTGCCCTTGGAAGTGAAAGCCATGAGCAAAGTGTTCAGTTATCCTGCGGCTTGCCCTCTTCCTGAGCGGCATCCTTGTCTGCCGCTTCACAGAGAAACTGGAGCCTGCCAGTTTTCTCTTCAGATTCCCAAGGCATTGGTATCTGCCTTTCCTTCAGATGTTCTTGTCTCCTTGTCTAAGGTCTCATAGGGAATTTCATTAGCATCTTTTACCTCTCTCCTATTTTTTCAATTTGTTTCTTTCTTCACATCCTATCTGACTTCAACGGACGATTAATTATCTGGGTTTTGTCTCCGCTATGTTAAAATCTCCTTGGCACACCTATTGATAATCACTTCATGTTGCTTCATACATTCTTTAATGATATTAATTAACATCCTAATCATCCTATTTGACACAGTAGATTATTCCATTCTTCCTGGTATTTGTGCCTTCCTTGTGTTTTTTGATATATATACTTTCATGGTTCTCTTAAATATTAGACATTCCGTGTCAGTCATCTCTGACGCTGTTTTCTTACTTTTTTCCTAAATGCCTATGATCTCGGAGGGTGCTGAATTGATCAAGCAAGAATTCACAGCCAGAGAGTTGAAATCCAGGACCTGAGTACACTGGCTCAATATTGCAAAATGGCTAAAACTACAGGTTGCACAGTTAAGCAAAAAAGTTTCAAATCTGACTTATCAGATGGATGCTTTAGAGCAAGTGTGTAGTCTCTTTCAGCACTGGTTTTTTCATATATTGAAAATAGGTAATAATGCCTTCCATTATTGTTGTAAAAAATAACTGTAAGGATAAATGCAAAGTATCTAAAATAGAACATTTTCAATAAAAGACACCTTCTTACTTAATTGGTTTGATGTTTCCTCAAATATTTATCATTGCTGAAGCATGAGCTCAAACAGTGAGGTAGAGACCTATTGAAAGCAGCTGAAATTAGGGAAGGAGAGAACTTCAATCCAACTGAAACAATTTAACAGTTATCTGAACAATAGACTTTAAATTAGTTCTTCAAGAGGTTAAAGAAGCTTCCATTTTTCTGAGAGGCATATTGACATGAATGCTTCACCAGCACTGCCAGTGAAATTCCTCACTGTGTCATATCTTAACCCAGATCCCGTATGGACCAATGACCCCATATTGGCAGATTCCAGAGCATACTTACCTGTCTTCTGTTATCTTGAAGACTCTTTTGACACCAAAGAAATATTAGATAAGAATCTATTAAGCAAGGCAAAACTTTTCTAATTTGGGGGAGAGTTTTCAACCTAAGGGTTTGTAATTCAAAGAAAGAGCAGGGTCTGTTGACTATTTAAATCTCTTCATAGGCCCTCCCTGGTGACGTAGTGGGTTGAGCGTGGCACTATGAAGCATCCGCGGCCCAACAGCGTGAGTTGGATCCCCGGCCAGGGAGGGGACCCACATGGCGCAGCAGACCTCTCCTGCCTTGCCCCCTGCTCCCCTCAGCAGTGTATTTCAGTTGATTTGCCTGTTCTGCTCCCCATTCTGTCTCTGGTGAATCCTCTTACCTCCTGTGCCTCTGGTCTGTACCCCTGCTTTTGTATGCATAAATTAAAAAAAATCTTAAAAAAAATCTCTTCATAGAGGATTTTTTTTAAAAAAGATAAATTCATGATGTCATAAATATAAAGTTAATGTGTATCAATTATTTTATTTAGCTCATTAATTAATGAGGGAACCAATAAGATGTTACAACTGTGTCAAAGGAGAATCCTTCCAACATACATACAGAAACTCAGGAATGTGGACATGAATATACAGATGTCATGTGGAACTGACAGTGCCCACTGGAGATAGCTAATTAAGTTCCACCAGACACAATTCATTTATATTTTTTGGATTTTGTTTTTGGCATTTTTGTCAGAGCTGTAAAATGGCTCAAAGACAGTGAAAGGGGGAGATAACGCTAACAGAACATTCAGTAAATTTTTGTTCATTTTAAAGTTTTTCATATATTTTTTCTTGACAATTTAAAGTTAGGAAGGATCTCAATTGTACATGTTACTATGTCTGATGCTGGTCACAGACAGATAAGTTCTTTTCACCCAACAAGGCAGATTTAGAATGTGTTAAGAGTTTCCACAATAATATATGGTAGTCAGTCTGAATGGGTTAGAAAACTCTTGGTTTCTATTCCTACAGCCAGTACTTTGAACACTATGTTTTCCCATTATCTTATTTGCAAAATGACATGTAGGCTCCTTTTATTCTAAAATTTGAGAATAAGTGGAAGAAATTTTAGAAGCAGGAACAATACGATTCACCACTTTAGGAGATAATAGAATAGAATGATGAATGCCCTGGCTTCCTCTGACCCCTCATTATTCTTCTCCTCAACAACCTTCTGGATTGCATTATAAAGCATGGTACAGAACTTCACTGGAAGGAGAGGGGTGGGTGTTGGTGCAGTGTACACCGAACTTGGTAGAGAATCATCGTGACATTTCCATAGGGAGCTCACAATGGAGCCATTGTCAGACCTCCCATTGCTTTGACCCTGATGCTGAACATGCCCCACGGTTCATCCAGCTGGAGCACAATGAGAACAAGATGGTGATGTCAGTTTTGGCACTCTGTTTAAGTGCAACAAAGCCTGTGCCTAGTGAATTACATGAAGATGGATCACAACCCTCGGCTCTATGTTTACAAAGACATCAGCAATAAACACACTTACCTTTTAGCAAAAGAAAACCACAGCCACGTTCATCATCTTGACAAGGCAGAATTGATCTTTTTTAAATCATAGGTAATTTAGAAATAGTATAAATGTAATGTGAAACTCCCTTTTCTAGTCAAAACCATGATAGCAGAAAAAAAGCTGTTTTGCCTTAATTTCCTATGAACCTCAATCTTTTGTCATTTGTAACTATAGGTGCAAATGTCAGTAATTATGGCAGCCTTTATAATAGCTTATGACTTGTTTAATAATTATATCAAAAAGTACAAAGATTTGGGTTCAAAAGTAATTTGGGTCAAACTCTTAAAATTCCTGTAATGATCTTTGTACTTGTGAAGGTACTCAATTCTCTTTGAAAGAACAAAATTGACATGGGATTTCATCAACTTTAAATGAACATTTTTAACCCCTTTATGAATTCTTTTTCTATTATAATCTGTTCCTTCAATGAAATCACTAATCAGTTTCTTTTACAATCATACCCATTAGGTACTGATTTTAAAAATAAAGTTTGTATGTTTAGGTACATCAATGAGCAGCTTCTCAAGGTAAATACAGAGAAAGGATTTCTGGTCAAGACTTCAAACTGGAGGAATTTATGCTTATTTGAACATCTGTAAGTCAATTCCTCCTCTTTTCATGGAAAACAAAATCCCATCATTTCAAAAGTACTGTCATTTTCTACCTGCTTCTTTAAGAGATAAATATCTGAGTATTAAATTGCAAATAACATCAGGAAATTTTGTAAATACGTTATTTTCTTAGCATGCCACATGTGAGCACACACACAACTCATCCACCTCTCTCTCTCACACACACACACACACACACACACAGAGCCTCAGTGAAAAAGAAACAGTTATTGTTATTTAATTTCAATAGCAAAAAAAAAGAAGTTGGGAAAGAGATAGCTGATAGTAATCGTAAGTGGAAGCATTTAGTTTTTAATTACTACAGAGCTCATTAACTCAAAACTTGCACTCAGTTTCAGTTCCATAAAAACAGGCAACTTTGTGATTTTTCTCATTAATTCTTGCCTTTCATAATAATAGATAACATATGATGAGCTTGTAATGCATGCCAGACACTGAACTAAGCCTTTCACATGCATTCATTATTTCTAACCTTTAACAACAATGTACAAGGCAAGTACTGGTATCATTATCAATCACTTTTCACAAAGAAGGAAGGTAAGGATTTGAGAGATGAAAACTTGCCCAAAATCTCAGAGTTTTAGGTACCTATGATAAGCATTATCTTTCCAATTTTTGTTTGGTGTAATAGATCTCTATTTATCAGATATATGAAGGAAACAGGAGGATTTAAATGCCAAATCTCTTTCTCACACCATCATAATTATTAGGTACTTCCAGCTGAAAGATCATGCTGAAATGAATCACTGAGGATATTTTATGTAAGTATTTTTTTTAAAAAAAAAAATCCCAGGTCTAGGTGACACTGGACTTTGGTTTGGGGCTCTTATATATATATATATATATATATATATATATATATATACACATTTTTCTTTAATTAGTACTTATTTATTGTGAAAAATATTGGGAACTCAAAGTCTGCAGCATTTTTTAATGTTTGAAAAGTTCAGGGGTTTTTTGAAGGGAGGAGGTACAGGAAACAGGATTTAATAAAATGTCTAATGTTCTCTAGTATGAAAAAAGATCGTTCTTCTCTGGCAAATTATGTGGAAACTCAGCTTGAAAATTCAGTAGTTACAGCACTGAAATGGCAAGACATAAGTAACTATACCTGGAAACGCTTCTTAGACTCTGTAGCAATTGTCTCCAAATCCTTTGCATTTCTCCTTAGAGTTCCAACATGGGTGTTCTAAATATTACTTTGAGAGGTTTATCACATATTTTCAACTCAGAAATTCCAATAAACGTTGCCTGCAAAGGCCCTTTGTCAGATCTTCCTTTTATTTTTCTCTATTCTTCCAACTACACTAAGTCTTTAAGTCACATTGTCCTTTCATCCTTTTCCTGATTGACGTGCCTTTTTGTTCTCCTGATATGAATCAATTGGCTATCTTTTTGTTCTGACTCAACAGGAATACAGTCACACTTCAAAATAATAACTGAAGTTTTCAGTAAAGGTATTGATTTGTTAGAATATTTTATAATTACTACTGAGGCAATATCTTTTTTTTAAGTCATTTTTGTTGAGGTACTATTGTTTTAAAACACTATGATTTAGGAGTCTTTGTTCACAACTCTTTGTTACCACACTGTATCCACCAACAAATACAAATAATCTCCCACCATAGTATTGTAGGGCCTCCACCCCAAAAGAGTGGGTCTTTGCCCTCTAGGGAGAGAATTCACCAGAGAGGTCTAGGTGTAACTGAAACAGGTAAGGCTTTATTATAGAAACTAATGAACCAGGGAGCCTGCTTGGGAAAGGGGAATATAATCTGGCTCCCCAAAGGAAGTTAGGAAGAGATATTTAAAGGTAAGTTTATGAGGCTGGGAGGAGAGCAGCATCATAGCTTGTTCTGGATGGGGCTATGCCCAGGCATGCTCAGATGGGTTCTATTCCAACTGCACACATGGGCTCTCAGCTTCTCCCTATAGGAGACTGGAAGATAATCACTAGTAAGGATCTAAGGCTTTTGTCTATCATGGTATCTCATGGTCAGTGTAGTGGGCTAAATTGCTCAGACAAGGCTTGTCAGTCCATGACTTAGTTCATCTGTTGAAACAAGATTGGGACAATTCATCCTACATGCTCGCTATTTCTTTTACTTAGGCTGTCTCAATAGTATTTGTTTTATCTTTTTAGTTTATTTCTTTATTGAGATAACATTAACCAATGTATCTATACTAGGCATATATACTAGGTAATATCTTAATTGTTTAATTTTTAGGTAGGAGGAAATAAAATAATCATTATCCCAAATAAAAATATAATTAAATTTTAATCTCAAAATAGCCAATCCTTTTTACTTTCTTTCCTTAATTTTTTATTACTTTGGTAAATACTGAAGGCAACAGATTTTTTTCCCTCCTAGAACCTCTTCAAATATAAGCTTTATTCAAACTTTGTGGACCTTCTATTAAAATGCAAGAAGATAGGGTTGAAGGTTTATTATTGATATCTAAATTTTCCTGACTTATTTCTTTGATTAGGTGACAATTCTGGGCAAAACCAGGATAAAGAAGGCCTCCCTGGTGGCACAGGGGTTAAAGTCTCAGCACTAGCAAGTTATCACCAACCACTGCCATATGGGTTTAATCCTCGGCTAGGGAGTTGACCCACATGGCTCCCCTCAGCAGTGTATTTCAGTAGATTTACCTGTTCTGCTCCTTACCCTCTCTCTCTGGTGAATCCTCTCACCCCCCACACCTCTGACCTACACCCCAGATCTTGTATGCATAAATAAATAAATCTTTTAAAATATAGGATAAGGATAATAGAATAAGGAAGGTGAAAATGTCTACTAAATTCATGAATGTCTATAACACACACACACAAACACATCCCTCCATGAAGTCTTTCACTATTTTTACACTTCTGTAATTCAATAAACATTTTTAAGGACCCATTACTTTGTCCTCTTTGAGGGCTGAGACCATGCCTTACTCAAGCAGAAAGACAAACAGGCTCCTACAGGAACACACAGTCAAAAGAAAATGAAATAGACTCATAACTCCAAAATATAATGAAATTTGCATGATGGTAATTTTGAGGTATCAACTAATGTCAGAGGTAGTGAGAATCACAAGACTGAATGCAAAGTGAGAAGAAATTACTGCATTCTTCTCCTGTCCCCTCTCTCCTCCCAGACCATATAACAATGTAACAAGTATCTCCCCAGGGTGAGTTAAATAATTCCTGAAGTTTGGTACAAAATGAAAATGTGCCTTCAAAGTTACTAAAATTAAAGCTTTTGCTTATCTTTCATGGTCTTTCTTTCCTGACTTATAATGGTGTCTTATATTTGCTATTCCATGCCACATTCCCTACGGTACAGGGCCAACTCTCATAGTCACCCAGTGCCTACCCCACTACTTCCTACTTTGAACCCACCTGTTGTGGGTTCCTTTTTGCAACAACCATAGGACCTAGGGCACTGGGAAACAAGTTATAAATCTTGGTCCAACCAGAGGCAGGGAAGAGGAGCCCAGCATTTTCTCTTCCCATTGGTCCTCCTCCTGAACCTCCTGGTCAAGGGAACAGTTGACCTTCAAGAGACTGCAACTTTTGCCTTGGGGATGTTCTTGGTACATCATTGGGAGTGAGTGAGAGACTATCACCCACCGAATTGCCTGCTGAACATGTCCTGGTGCTAACAACTTAAGGCAGTGACAATCACTGGCTTGGACTGCCCCAAGAGATCCCTGGGCATTTGCAACTGATCCTCCTCTTTCCCATGCATTGTCCAGTTGGCGATGGGATGTTGCCCAAGGGGTCAGATAGTAGGAGATCAGGTCGCTGGTGAGGTGAGAGGAGAAAACACATGTGAGCCCATGTAATCTAAAGTTCAAAGTTATAATTACTGTTTTGAATATTAAGGCAGCCATCACAAAGCATTAAATCCTTAGAAGCCCTCTGAGGTCAAGGGCTGGGGCCCATGTGACTATACCGGCCTTTGTTCAATATCAGACTCCTACCCTTCCTCCCACTGCTGTCACACTCTAAGAAGGAAACTTACTGTGCTTCCTTTAAAATTTTTCTTTAGCACTCATTAGTCTAAGATGAAGTAAACAAGTCTTCACCTGGTTGAAGAACCTTGAAAATGTGGCCTTACCCGGCTCTGTAACCTTATCTTTTCCCAGTTGCTTCCACTCTCCCAGGCTCTGTGCTATTGCTACTGAACTCCCTCAATGTGCTTGTGCTTAAACACTTTGGCATTATTGTCCTTCACTGGAAGTCCTGAAACCCTCTTTTCCATTAGTTCTATTGCAAGCTTTACCTGGAAGTTTTGTCTTTGAAATTTGTGATCTCACTTTTCTCTCTCCTAGCTTCCTATCTTTTTCCCTGTTCTCCTTTGCATATTTTTTTTAATGCTCTGGCATAGTTCCTGGAGTTTATTTCTAGTGATCAAAGCCACACAAGCTATCACATAATGCCAATTAAACTATTTGATCCCATATTAAAGTCCACCTCGACTTTGCTGGTATCCCTTTCATGTCTGAAGCGTAGGCTGGAAGGCAATAGAGAAGGCTAAGTGCAGTTCAGTGGTCACATTCCTGGTGGATGTGACTTGTCATTATGTGAAATGGTGAAGACAGACCAGGAACATATAAATAAAAAGCTCGAGCAGCCCACTTATGTGCGGGCATCAGGAACACTGCAAGTTGGCAAGTGGTATGACTTCTCCAGCAGAATTCAAGAACCTAAGATTGGATTGGTTTAAGATTAGGGCTAGACATACATGGGGATTACAATTAATGGCAAGTATATGTAAATTTTAAAATATTTTAATAAAAAAAATAAAAAAATAAAAGATTAGGGCTAGACAGATGAAGTAGGTGAGGTATACTGATGAACAAGATGTAGAGGGGAAATGACAGTGCTAGCAAAAATGACTAAAGTGAGAAGAAAGAGGTGCAGGGATGTGGCCCAGCTCTCTCTCTATTAAACCACTGAGCCTGGTTGGGATCTTGAGATGCTAAAATAAGGGGACGGCCAAGTCATGAGAGCTTTTGAAAAAGAAAAAAGAAGTATATGAAAATAAATATATTTTAAAACTTGATGAAACTTGACTCATTCTGAATTATTCCATTGAAAAGCTAAAATGGGATAATATGGGTCAGAGTAAAGAAGTGCTTTTTGTTTTTCAAAATTGAGAGAATACAAATAGATTTACAGAGACCTCAAGGTAAATCTGATTGTCTCAGAGAGGATTTTTCTTATTAATAATTATAAATAAAATGGTCTGAAAAAAATGAGTAAAAGGATTTGCTAGTCATGCACTTAGCCCCCTGGCGCAAAATGAACTGATGTGGGTTTCCAATCTTTTGAAAGTACATTTATTCAGATGGCAAATCTTAGAAACTGACATGGAGGAAAGGACTTTGAAAAGGTATAATTTGTGTTTTTCACGAACTGCTAGAAGTTTGAGAATTTATGCATTGGAGGCAGTTAGTAAGAATATTATAGACGTTTAAGGTCAGGCACGATTCACTTGATGCTTTAGAAATTCATTCTGCCACAGTATAGAGACAGGACCATGAGGAAAATTGTCAAGAGTCAAATAGGAGCACTCCCATGTATGTGTTTGTGCGCGTGTTCCCTGCTTTTTTCTATTAATTTTTAGAAAAATACCAGAAGTAGATGCCTGAGTGGTATGGTACAGGTATGTTAATATCTTTAAAGGAGCTATCAAACTGTTTTCTGAAGTAGTTGTACCACTTAACATACCTACTGCGGTGGCTAAGAGTGTGGTTCCTCAGATCCTCAACAGAGTTCAGTCTGGTCAGTCTTTCATTTTGACCATTTTTATAGGTATGTGGAGGTATCTTATTGTGGCTTTACTTTGCAGTTCCTTAATGGCAAATGACAATGATGTTGCATATCTTTTCAACTACTTGTTTGTTAGCTAAACATTTTTATGAAATGGCTACTCAACTCTGACCCTTTTAAAAACTGGATTTTTGTTTTTTATTACTGAATTTTTGAAAGTTCTGAATGTATGCTCAATATACATATTTTTCCCATCCATGATTTGTCTTTTATTCTTTTAAAATATCTTTTAAATAGCTTTAGTTTACATTTTGGTGAGGAATAATGTATTTTTTTTTCTTTATGGAATTCTGGATTTGGTATTATGAGCAAAAATATAATCACTGCTTACCTTGAAGTCATAAAATTTTCTCCTAAAAATTTTATAAAATCAAGTTTTGTATTTAAGTTGTTTTCCATTTGAAGTTAATTTCATATATGATGCAATATATAGATCAACATTTTTTTGCGTATCAATACCTAACTCCTCTACCATTGTTTATTGAAAATACTACTTTTCTTAAAGTTCTTAAAATACTGCTATTCTTATGATATTTTTTTGTCATAAATCAGTGTACATATATCTGTGGATAGATTCTGGACTCCACTCTTTTAATCTATTTATCTACCTTGAGGCCAATTTTCAACACTGTAATATGTTAATAGTGACCTATATATATGTATGTATATATAATAATTAATCTCAAAGCTAGATAATGTTTGCTCTCCAACTTTTTTTTCAGTTATTCTAAGTTCTTTGCACTTCTTTTTGAAATATGAAATCATCTTGCAAGTGTCTACAAACTACTTATGAGTATTTTGATAGCAAATAGTAGTGACTATTAATCTATTTGAGAAGAATTAATATCTTAACAATATTGAGTTTTCCAAACTATAACAAAGAACATCTCTCAGTTTATTTAGGTATTTTTAATTTTTCTAAGCAATGCTTTGCAAATTTCAGATTAAAGAACTTTGACAGGCTTATCCCCAAAGATTTTATATTTTTGATGCTATTTTAAATGACATTGCATTTTAAATTTTAATTTCTAGGAAGACGACATAATTATGTTAGGGCACATCACCCATTTAATTTTCTAGGACACTATGTTCGAGTTCTCATTAATTAAAAAATCCTGCAAAAGTTTTCAAGACCATGCACACCAAAAAGCTCTTTCCACTTTATTGAAGAGAAAGCCTGTTTTACTTCTTACAAGTATACATAATGATGAACTATGTAATAGAAGGTACTTAGTAAAAAAAAAAAAAAAAAAGAAGGTTGTTCACTCATTTATGAGGACAGATTTAAGTAAATTTTCTTTTAATAAACTGCTAAGGGTGATTCATCTGACAATAATACCCTAGATATTGAACTTCTTTCAAGGGAAGAATAGAAAATAAGAATTTTTTTTTTTTATTAAGCTTCCTTTCAACTACAATAGATAAAATACTCTAGGGGATGTCTGTTTACTTACCTATATTATATTAATTGCTGGGAGACCAGTGAGCCATTTAGTAAGTTACTTTTTCCAGAGCACTGGGTAGTGTTTGGTTCTCTAATGGGATTAATTTAACTAAGACAGTTAATTGAATCAACTCATTCCCCCAGAGAAATTTTTACTCACCCTCATTTTCCACAGAATCAAAAATAGTTACATTTCCTCCTATTTTGTGTTTTTGTATTTAGCATCACTACACTGGTAACTTCACAACATTTAAGTTATAAAATGAATTAAGCAAATGATTGATTATGAATTTTGGCAAAGCTGTAAAGTTGCTTAGTAAAATAATAGAATGTAATTTATTTCTGAAGCCACAGGTCAGTGTGGTCTTTCCTTAAAATCCATTAATCATACTCTGGAATGTGGGTTTTGAAAATGAATCTCCATCTAAATTTAATAGATTTATTAAAATCATGTGAACTGGGAATCTGAAAATAGAGCCATTCTTGTGTTTGTGAATATGAAATGATTTGTTGTATTCCCGTTTTTAGGTCTCAGAATTAGAGACATTTTAAGCATCACTAGAAATTTTAAGTGTCATGCTAGTCATTCACAATTAACTTAAATGTTGCTGGAAATAACATTTATGATTCTCATAATATGTATGATCCAAGTTACTGCTGTATGTATGAATCAGCATAAGCACAAGGCTGGGATCTCTTAGATTTAGATTTGGATCCACTTTTTGTTGTGGTCAACATTGTGCAGTGGGACTACCAGTATTACTCCTTTGTATAAGTTTGCTAGGGCTGCCAAAATAAAATACCACAGACTGAGTGGATTCAACAACAGATAGTCATTTTCTCATAATTCTGGAGGACAGAAGTCCAAAATCAAGGCATGGCAGATTCTGATGAGGGACCACTTGCCTATTCTTCCTGTTTCTAGTTGAGTCTTCACATGGAGTAAGAGAGCGGGGGACCTTCTTAAGTCTCTTTTGTAAGGACACTAATCTCATTCATGAGTACTCTCACAGCTTAATCGTCTCCCAAAGACCTCACCTCAAATACTATCACACTGGAGGTTAAATTTCAATAAATGAATGTGGCAGCGGTTGGGGTAACAGGCAGGCACAAACATTTATTCTATTAGTGCATGCCTTCTCTGCACATGCTCACCTCTTTCTCCATATATGTAACTGCTGTTTCAGTATGTGCCTTACCTAATCTCTGCTTGTTATTGTCTGGCTTAATCTTCTTATATTAACTTAGTTAACCCTTAATCAAGGCCCTCTTTGAATATATAGTTACATTGTGATGTACGAGGAGTATTAAGACTTCAATTGTGAATTTTGGGGAAACACCATTTAACCTATATCACTAAATCTTTGCTTCTTCATTCACAAAACATAGCCTACTTAAAATATCACTAAATACTATCTAAACATCTAGAGGAATATTATTTTGAGACTACTACCATTATCCTTTCTACAAATAAATATTATAACTTTCAGTGACATTGATTGGAAACATTATCATTGATTATGATTAACTTAAGAGAATTTATTGGTAAACTGTAGGGATCTGCTAGAGGGTAAGAGGTGGGCAGAGGCAAGTAAGTAAAAGAGAGGGAGAGCTATGAAGAGTCCTGTGGCAAGGGTATTTAAGTGTTTCTTCTTCCTTACTTATAGACAGGGAGGAGAGTTCTGGCATATGGGATACCCAAGGAACTAATGACCATCAAAACCATACATCATAAAGAAGAGCAGAAGACTGAAATAACAGTGAGGAGTCAGTGATTTCAGATCTTACAGCCAGATCTTTAATCTATTTTGAGTTAATTTTCATGTGTGGTGTGAGATATTGTTTCATTCTTTTTTAGTATTTCAGTTTTCCCAACACTTATTGAAGAGTTTTTTCTTTGCTTTATCTAAGTTTATTATTGGATCCTTTGTTATAGAGTAGCTGTTCATATAGAAATGAATTTAGTTCTGGGTTCTTAAATATGTTCCTTTTGTCTATGTGTCTATTTTTGTTTCAGTACTATGCTGTTTTGATTATTACAGCTTTGTTGCAAAGTTTGAGGTTGTTTCTTGATTTCTTCCTCTTCTAAATAATTGTTTGCACATAGCAAGACAATTGATTTTTGTATATTGATTTTGTAGTCTGCCATTTTGCTGAACTGATTTATTGTTTCAATTGTTTTTTTAGTGGAGTCTACAAACAGACATAAGTTTAAGTTCTCTCTATTCTCCCTCAATTCCCATCTTGAGTCTGCTTCCAGAAAAGCAATATATAATGGAGTTAATTTCATTTTTACAATAAATCTTGTAAATTAAAATTGGAAGTTGAAAGTGCTCTATTAAAAAGTAATATTACTGGACCTCCCGGATGGCACAGCAGATTGAGTGCTGTACTGTGAAGCATCTGCTGCACAGCAGTGGAAATTCAATCCCCTGCC
This sequence comes from Galemys pyrenaicus, assembly GCA_019455555.1. Lineage (NCBI taxonomy): Eukaryota > Metazoa > Chordata > Mammalia > Eulipotyphla > Talpidae > Galemys > Galemys pyrenaicus. The sequence continues at coordinate 13,529,238 of JAGFMF010011796.1, forward strand.
AGGGAGGGGACCCACATGATGCAGGAGACCTCTCCTGCCTCTCCTGCTGTTCCCCTCAGCAGTGTACTTCAGTCAGTCTGCCTGTTCTGTTCCCCACTCTGTCTTTGGTGAATCCTCTCACCTCCCTGCGCCTCTGGCCTGTACCCCAGCTCTTATATGCATAAATAAATAAATCTTTAAAAAAAAAGCAGTATCATTTAAAAAAAAAGTAACATTACTTTTTTTCACTCAGAAGTCACTCAAGATGTAGTAATTTCACCTTACTACTAGGTATTCACCATCACCTAGAAGTAATTGTGTAATAGTGAACACAGAGAATTCAGATGAATTTGGGGTTTACTTCAGATAGCTATAAACTTTATTGAAGATTTGATATTTTCCCCACCTTCCATCAATTCCTCAAATATTCATATTTCATTGGTTCTTTTAAGATTGGTGAATTATTCCAAGAGAAAAAAATCACTCATTATAAGTTGATATATTTTACTGATTTATAAAATCTGTTTCCTTAAAGATATTCTCTTATGATTAACTCTGTTATACATTTTTTTTCTAATGGGCTTATTGAAAATTACTGTCTACTTGTACTAAAATGGTAGCAGTTAGATTTAATTATTCTCATATCTGTAGATTTTTTTACATCTTTTCCTCAAATTTATTCTGAAATATTAACTGTTTGGGTTTTCTTTAATTTTAAAATATTTTCTAATTAGGGGACAAATATTAGATATATGTAACAAACAATAACTATAGTCTAGCTAGTCAAACCTTCGCCACATATTAATACTCATTTAGAAAATCCTAAGAATTTCAAGTTCTAATTGAACTCACTGCTATTATCATTTAATTTTCCAGTGGTTTTGAAGCCTCTTTATACTGATTCATGTTTTGCTTATTTTTAGTTTAAGAAATGACCTCTAAATCCCTGATTGCTGTATATTTGTTTTTTCCTTTCCATTCCCACTAGGAATTAACATCCTTGAATACTAACTTAACAAACATTAAATGAGCAGCTATAATGTGCCAATTACTGTTCTAGACAATAATAGTTAGTAGCCACTAATATTCTCATAAATCATGATAATTCAGCTACTTTTGCTTTGCTTTTTTTACTACCAAAATTTTAGTAGTGAAAAGATTATCTTGCTCTATGATTTATATTTTATATATAACAATAGAATTGGAAATCCCTTCCTACCTATCCACTTTTTGCAAAGACATATTCAGAAATAGTCAATTCTTTGAATCACAAGAGATTATTAAACTATCTATTTGAGAGCAATCTCATAGAAGTTTTCAAACTTTTAAACCATTCATTATTTGAGTGAAATTACTTATAGGGCTCCAGTTATTTAAAATAGTCAGAATTATTATTTTTCTAGTATGAAAATATAGAATGTGTTCAAATCAAGTCTTTAAATATCATCAAAACTAAGTGAGAACAATGAACCAGTTTATACAAACATAAGAAATTGAAAATTGATTGCTATTTGCAAGAATGATGTGGTTGATACCTTAACATCTCACTTACTTTTGTATTTTGATGAAGTTACACAATTTCATAAAGATATTTCATTGCAACCAATAATCTTTGATCTGACACTTTGCTTCACATTCCTCAATTTACTCTAATTCAGATGCTGAAACAGGAGGTAGTTGGTAGTTTTATTTCAAAGTTAAATCCCTAACAAAATCTGCCATCTGCTCATATTCCCCTTTAGAAAAATAAAAGTCAGACAAGAAGCTTACACAACATTCAGATAAAACCTGTAAAAGATATTATCAGCATTTGGCATGCGACCCACTCACTCACTGTTGCACAACTACTGCTAGGTGGTGGTGAACCCATGTATGGAGTAACGGCATCTCAGCCCCAGCTAACATTTAATTGGACTTGGCGCACATGTGCTGTGGCAGTGTACTCATGCATATATTTTTATTTGAAAGAGCAAGCACAGGCCTGAATTGAAAAAGAAAAAGAAAACAACTTTTTCTAATCTATGCACATTTGCAAGAAGTTCAAGTACATAATAATAAACTGTGCATCCTTTTCCCAAGCACGGCCCTCCATTAAGCTAAGCTAGAACTGTTTAATGGGTTAACATGTTTCAAGAGATGTAGTTTGTAAAGCCCTAATCTTGCCCTACCATTAACTATTTCTTTTTATGGGTGAGACACTGAGACCAACAGAAATGTAGTAAAGCACAAGCTATGTTTCCTTTCCATCATTCATCTTGTCTCAACTTTGACTGCATATCTTTTCAATCCTAACTGTATAATTGAAGTCATTTTTTATAGTCTCTCTCACTCAGATATATTGACTTTTCTTCTTCCTTCAAACAAATCTCCAGTCTCTCTGTCTCTCCCTCTATTTCTCCTTCTCTTTTTCTTTCAATCTCCTCCTGACACACACATAAGACATGCAATTACATGTCCCTTTATTTCATCCTGTATATGGGGCCAGAAACCTTTGCTCTTACTTTGTTGTAACTCTTACTGCATCTAACAGCAGGCCCTGCATAATTAAGGCACTAATTAAATAATAAATTAATTGAATTGCTCACCCAAAGACATGATTCTCAATAGGTCATTCACATCTAATGGGTTCTATTTTGCTTGATGTAATGGAAATGTTTCCTGCAATCCCTTTCACGTTCTTAGAACTCTGTATATTTTTTTCAAGTCTTCCACACTGCAGTATTTTTCAGCTGCATTTTCAGGTTCTTTTTACTTGAATTACCTTAAAAATACTGCAAGCTGACAATTTTTACTGTAAGAGAGGAGGATCTACCAAAAAAGGTAGTAATTTTTTAACAGAATCTGATTTGCCAGTATGCTTCGACTGAGGAGTTAATAGAATATTAAACATTGAACATGAGAGTTTTTGCAAAATTATGATAGCTAAATCTGACTTCTTGTGTTTGGACACATTCTCTATTAATTTCATATTTTGCATGTTTTCATAATTCCTCCAAACCAACACGTGATCATATATAGCTCAAACCGTTAAACACATATATGTCTCAAAATGTTATTTTATCTTTTATTGAGGGTCTGATTCTTCAGACATAGAGACAGATGGAATTTAGCAAACAGTTTTGAAAAGAAAAGGGAAGATGCAGGACAGTACAGAGGGAAAAGTTCCCCCAGAGAGCTCTGGAATGTAGATGGCCCATCAGAGGTAGCCCATCTTGTGCTGAATGATGGGATTCTGACTTATATTCCTGTCTTGATCACTACAGACTGTGTCCTGACAGAGAAAAGAAGTGTGGAAAGCTAGCTGAAGCTGACTGTGCAGATGGGCCAAACCTAGAGATGCAGACAGCTGCAAGCTATCTACTTGGCAGAAAGCCCTTCTTTAGGGATTATCGAGGTGGCATATATCTGTGTTCACCAACATCTCTTAACAGAATCTCCCTCCCCCAAATGGGGACAGATTATTTTTACATTTTTTTTTGAAATACAAACTAACAGTTAAATTGCCATCAATCATTCTGCAGTCTCAGTTAGGCTGGGTTTCTGCTCCCTTGATAGACATTGGTGTGGTGTTTATTCCTCTACTGTCTCAACGTAGTGATTTCACAATGATTGCATTCTGGCATACAGTTCTATATAGTGCACCCCAGCATCCCACGATGTTGGTTACATCTCAACTCCCAAACTCAAAATTCTAATGAGTGTCAGATTTTGTTATCATTTCAGTATCTGACATAGAATTTACTAATTAACCAGACTCAAGAGGATTTGTTCAATTTCTCTGCACATATCAACCACTTTAGGACTTAGGGATTTAGATTACTTTTTTTTTTTCCAAATATGACAGGTATGACAATATGATATGAATGATGAAAAATTAAGATTATAAACTGCTCTACTGGGGTCACATCAATCAGATTTATAATAAATCAGTCCCTAATAATAGGGGAAATATTTTCTGATACCTGCTATGCAATTGTATTGGATAAAGAAAGATGCAGAAGCCTAAAATTTGCATTATTTTAGTCATTTAAATATCTCAATCTCAATAATTCTGCAATATCAATTGGTTGCTAGAAAAATTGTTTCAAAATTCTGCTTTAACAATGTCTGTATTATATTGAACAATTTCTCTGGTCTCAGAATATATTTATGATTTAAAATCTTACAAAGGGTTTTATCCCCTTTACAAAGTAGTTTGTAAGGTATTTTATTTTTATAACAGTTGTAATGTTTAACAACTTGTTTTTTCTTTTACAATTTCCTGTGAAACAGTACTTCGAGAATAACTGATGTTAAATTTCATTAATATGAGATAGTGGCTGGATTGAGCAAATGTAAGTGAACATATCTCTGGAGCAATCAGTGAGGTATAGTAAAATTCACAAACACAGTAGCATTGAGTTTTGGTATCTTAAGACATAGACTTTGCTTTGAAAAGAACTTACAAATTAAAGGTAAAATAGTGCCATGCCATTTTTTTCTTGTATAGTCTCTTATTCTGAATGCTACATTCTTCTCTTTCAATAGAAACTTTATATTCTTAAGAAAAAATCCTGTAATATGTATTAAAAATATCCATTGCACATTCTCAAAGTCTCAAATCTTAACACGTGGTATTCCAGTTAGTTTCATACCATAGGAATCATTCTTAATCTCTTATCCTTAATATTCAATAATTTTTTAAATAAATAAATTTTTGAATATATAGACAGTATTAGTCCTGGTTACTGAGGGATCTAGAATAAAGTTATAGACCTATAACTATATATTATATATTACCATGCATCTTTCACTACATATTGCACGATATTCAAATAAATATTAAACTTATTTTCTATCTGATTTAAGATAACTATTCTTGCCACATCCACCATATTGATGTTCTTGTACTTGAGAATTTACAATACACTGGTGTGTTTTTAAATATAAGGGAGTTTTTCAAAGAGGAGTTCCAAATTAAAATATTTAATTTACTATTATTATTATTCCATCCAGTTATATCTAATAAAGCTACTGTCAAAATGAGAATCTTACATGTCCATTTAAAACAGTTTATATTTCTGAACAAAATTAATTCTACAAAACTTACTGCATCACAGTGGTGTTCACAACATTATCCTCCACTTCTTAATTCATAGACTAGCATCCAGCTTCCTGGTCCAGGCAGATATGGGAGGTACCAGTATATTACACAACTCTAGAGGGCACTGCTTTCTTTGCAGTCCATATGGATGGCCATCTCTTGGAGTGATACCATTCACAGGCACACACTGAGGCACTGCAGATAAAGTACAGAGAGATATAGTTAAAGGCCCAAGACAGATCAGAAAGACAAAATATAAGTGTGATATAGTCAGCTATTCTGTCTCTATGTCTCTTTGTAGTCAGGCTTGGGCATGCTCTGAAAATTAAGAGGCAAAGGGGATAAATAAGTGTTTAAAGCTTGTCTAAACATTCTAGCAGGATCTTTTTACTGGGTGAGAGAAGCATCAAGGACAGAGAAATCCCAACACTGTCAGTGACGTTAGAGTCAATATAATCTGGGAACTGTAAGGATACCAGAAATGTTTCATGATCTGAGATACCACATTGAGAAATGGGAACGCTACTTCCAACCTCAAACAGGCACAGAGGACAAGCCAGCAGCAAGCAGCTGGAGAAGACTGTCCCCTGAAACATTTATGTGAGAACTTTCTCTCTGGGCTCTTCTCTCTAGTGGCCCCTGACTCATCATTTTCTGCCTTCTTTTCTTCCATGTAATGCACATGTATGCACAGGTGAATCCTCTCACCTCTGCACCTCTGGCCTACACCCTGATTCTTCCCCGCAACAAAATCTGCAAATTACTTTTCAATAAAATCTTTTGCAAAAAAAAAAAAGTTTATTCAAGAGATAAACAGAAGTCTATATGTTCACCAATAGAAGTTTAAAATTACTTTTATGTGTATAGAGAAAGACTAAAATGATTACATATTATTTTTCAAAAGTTGTGTCAATATTAAAAAAATTAACTACAGATGTACTGACCACAATATGATTAATGGAATAAATCAATGATAAATAATAAATGAACACTTTTTAGATTAAAAATATATGGCAAAGTAACTCCTGAGTTAAAGAAGAAAAGTCAGGATGGAAATTACAGCTATTTATATAAAAAAGACTATACTGTGTATATATGAACCTGAGAATACAGCTTAAAGCGATTATTAGAAGGAAATTAATGACTGAAAATGGATTTTAAGTACTTATTTAAAGAAAAAATCAGCATTGAAAATAAGTAAGCTAAGTCTAAAGTCAACTGAAAGAATAAAAAGGTAGATTTAAATATTAATGACTTTAAAACACTAGAAATAAATAGTTACATAAAACCTGGATTTCCAAACTGTAAATACTGGCAAATATCACAAAAAAAATGACAAATATTTTAAAAATCAAAAATTTGAGGAGGTTTTAACTATTGAGATTTTAAGTCATACCAGTTTACCACATATATGCCCATATATTCGGATAGGATAGTTTTTCTTAAAAACAAGTGACAAAAATTGATACAAGAAAAAAGTTCAAAACATAATCAATAGATAATGAAAAAAAACTCTCCACATTTTACTGAAGAATAAGCATTCTGAATAGTGGTGAAAGCATTAAAGCCCAGAACAAGAAAAAAGTCGTCTTCTTCTAGTGATTTTATTGAACATTTTAATTGAAGTGCTGGGATAGGTAATAAGAAGAGCAAGTGATCTAAAAATCCAAGGAATCAAAAAATAAAAGACAAATCATTCAATATTTGCCTCATTTCATTACCTAAAATAGCCATGATATCTACAAATAATGAAACATAAGTGTTAATATAAGTACTAAGAAATTAAAGAAAAAATATGAAAAAAGAAAACATAGCAGTAGCTTGTATAATACGTGGAACCTAAGAAAACATATTTTTTATACTTAAAGCATTTATGAGTGAAATCACAAAAAATTAAGTTCAATATGAATTCTAAGATTGCATAATGCTATTCATATAAAGCTTAGAAGCAGTTGAAGTAATGTATAGGTTGCTTTGGAATTTAAATATACATAGTAAAAAATATCCAGAAAAATATGAAAATTGAACGATAAAGTAGGTTGGGAAAGTGAAAGGTTGATATATGTGGCCAGGAAGAAGTTAAATAATCTCTCAGTTTTGTATTTCTTTACTTCTTTATCTATTTGATGACTACATGGATTACTGTCTTATAATTCTTACAGTTATATTTATTTTTTATATTTTATAATTCCCTAATTTATATTTTATAATTTGAAAATGTTCTCAGGAACTAAGCACCCTCTTTATGGAGTTTAAAATTAAAAGCAATAATCCTACTTGCTCATTATATGAAACTTGCCTGCAATATACATTCAAGGCCAAAAACCTATTATACACTCAGGTATAAGTATATAGACCATTTTATTTATTTTGAATACATTGCTTTATTTCATGTGTGCTTATTCCTTCAATTAAACATATATGGTGTACAATAGAAAAACAAATTATTTTCAGTCACAATAATCTCACAACCTCCAGGTACCTTTTCATTTGACAGCTGTCATAGCAGGGGCACTATCATTTTTATCTCAAGGGAAAGAAAAGGAACCTGCTGTAAAATGTTCAAACCCTGGATTTACTGAAGCATTAAATACAGGCTACAAAGCTGAGTGGTGCCACAAGAGTCAATAAAATCTAACTATAATTAAAAGATACACATTGAAATTCTTCATTTCCCATTTTAAAACCCTACATGAGTCATAACGTTGGAAAGAATATAATCAAAAGTGAATTTTTTTGGTTTTGTTTCATTTTGCTTTCTTTTGTTTGCTTTTGTAGCAGATGAATCACAGTAGCGTTCCCCTATCTGAAGATTAATGTGACCAAATTAGTAAACAGCAGTGCCAGAATATAAACTCAAGCAGGTTGCCAGTAGAAATGTAAATATTAATCACTATACCAAAAGTTAGGATCAGTATGTGTATCTTTGGGTGACTCCAGAATATGTAGAACAGGGTGGTAAATACATTAATTATTTTGCCACAGTGATGCCTAATGCATATGAGGAAATCAGATCACAGAATAATATTGAATTTAAAATATTCAAAAGCTTTTTCTGAGATTTTTTTTCTTTGAATCATGTTACTTAGAAATATGTTATTTAATCTTCAAGTATTTTAATATTTTTGCTCTCTGCTATTTTCTGCTTAAATTCCTTTTGGATTAAAAGCAGAAACTGTATAACAGTATCCATTCTTCTAATTGTGGTAAGTCATGTTCCATGTCCTCAAGTAGTTTATCTCAATAATAGTTCTATGCCAGCTATTTGTTATATATGTGTATGTATATATCCATTCTATCCAGTTTATTTATGATACTGTTGAGATCGACTATCGGATCTGTCCATCTTTTGTCCATCTTTTTGATTGCATCCATATTAGGGATTATTTCTTCTTGGAAAATGGACCTTTTAGTCATTATGTAATGCCTCTCTTTATCCATGATAGCTTTCCTTGTTCTAAACATGAATTGTCTTTTATTGTAAAACAGCAGAAACTTTTAACAGCCTATTTATGCTTTGAACTTTATAGGATTTCATATTTCTCATAGAGAAAATTTTATGGTTACAGTATCCAAAAACCAGAGGTCCAAAGTTAAACTAAAATCCTGCATTTGAAGATTGCCAAGAATATGACAAAGTCACAAAACCCAGAGAGTATGAGCAGCCATGTTCCATTTTTTTCCCTAGTCCTATAAAATTTGATACAGCATTTCTGTTTTCCTGGCTCTGAGATGACTGCTTATGGTACTTCAATGACATTTGACAAAAAAAAAGAAAAATCTGAACTATTGAGTACCCAGAATTCAAGATTTTTAGATACTCACTGCTAATCACCCATTTTATTTTCATTTCAATAACTAATATAGTCAGACTTTATTCCCATAATCTTAGTTAGGAATCCAGCAAAAAGGGTTCAATTATAAAACATAGTTAAAAAAATAAGAAACATGGGCCTGACACTCCCTATGTGTCTTTTTTTCTATGTCCATCTGTCTTTCTTGTGCACATATCCACTCTCCACTCCCTCAACCTGCATTATGATGCTCAGCTTAGATCATGCATTCTCTCAGAAGGGACTGTTGGGCTGAGAAGTCAATCTCAGATGCAACTCCCAGTTACCCTCATCTTCTCTTTAATCTAGGTGTTGTGGAAGATGATATCAAAGGAGTTCATTGTTTTGCTTTGAGGAGAATAAACTAAGATAATTCCAGTTAGCCAATGGATTCACTGGGTCCTGCAAAGTGTGGTGAAACCAGAGTACCAATTAACCAGGGACCAACACTGACTGAGTGCAACAAAAGAGACTAGAGGATATTAAACTCTGTACAACAAAAGGGTGAATGGGGGAAGAGGAAAGCACGGAGGAAGAAACTCATTCTTAACCACCCCCAGGGAGGGCAAAACTGATGGTATGGTTCTAACCATGAGATATATGGGCAAGAGTGGCGAGGTAAGCTAGGTAGGCAAGGCCTCCAGTGAGTAAGACAAAACTCAGAGAGATGTAACTATCCTTACCTATTTCTACTAGGGTGGATACAGGAATCTAAAGGATACAGAGATACCTCATTGGAATGCACATGGGCTGCACCAAAATCCCAGCCTGCTGCTGCAGAGGTGTGAGGCTGAAATACAGCGTGGAGAGCTAGCAGCAGCAACACAGGCATGAGGTGAGCCAAAATACACTGTTTTCACCAGATACAGACACTTTCAGTATCCTTCCACCCCTACTCACTGAAAGCCCAGTGACAGATTAGTTCTCCCTGACATACAGTACCATCTACTGAAAAAGTAGATGCTCAGCATCCTTAATATTTACAAAGCTAATAATGGGAAGGTGGAAAAACACAACCTGCAACATGAGTCCTCAAGAGAAAACTGTACCACACAAAGTAAGCAAATCTCTGTCCATCACACAAACAAAGACATGAAAAATCTTCTCTTCCTATCAGATACAGGGTTCAAAATTGCCATGATATGGTACTGAAACAAAAACAGACACATAGACCAATGGAATAGAATAAAAAGTTCAGAAACAAACCCACAAGCTTATGAACAACTAATCTTTGACAAAGGAGCAAAGAATATGCAATGGAATAGAGACAGCTTGTTCAATAACTGGTGCTGGGCAAACTGCTACATGCAAAAGAATGAAACTAGAATACTGCCTTTCACCATGCACAAAAATCAAACTCAAAATGGATTAAGGACTTAGACATAAGACCTGAAACCATAAAA
>JAGFMF010011796.1:13539810-13557807 GCA_019455555.1 Galemys pyrenaicus
TGTCATCAGAGAAATGCAAATCAAAACCACTATGAGATACCACTTCACACCAGTGAGAATGGCACATATCAAAAAAAGTAGCAACAACAAATGTTGGTGAGGATGTGGAGAAAAAGGAACTCTCTTATACTGCTGGTGGGAATGCAAGCTGGTCCAACCATTATGAAAAGCAGTATGGCAGTTTCTCAATCTACTAAGAATGGAACTTCCATATGATCCAGCAATCCCACTCCTAGGATTATACCCAAAAGATACAATACACTGATTCAAAAGAATACCTGCACCCCTATGTTTATATCAGCACTCTTTAAAATAGGGAAGACCTGGAAACAACCTAAATGCCCCAAAACAGATGAGTGGATCGGGAAGCTGTGGTACATATACACGATGGAATACGACTCAGCAATCAAAAAAGAAAAAGGGAAGGGATTATGCTCAGCGAAGTAAGTCAGAAGGCAAAAGAAAAATACCAGATGGTTCCTCTCCTAGGAGGAATATAAGGGAACCAAATAAGGAATCAAGGAAAGGAATAAGGACAATAATAATAATAATAATAACAATAAAGACACAAAAACCAAAAATGAAAAGACAAGGACAAATTGGGGACACTTGGTGAGGAGGGGGAGAGGGTTGAGGGCATATGGGAGCATGGGGGACTGAGGTGATGGTGCACTGGTGATATGGTGATGTGGAGTACATGGGGATTACAACTGAAGTCAAATATATATAAATTAAAAAAAAAAGCTGCTCATGCAAACAATAAATAAATAACAACAACAACAAAAACAAAATTGCCGTGATAAAAATATTTGAAATAGAAGAAAACATAGACAAGTCAATAGAGGAAGAACAAGAAAGCCAGAAGTATATATTAATGTTCTGAAAAATAAAATTAATGAACAGCAGATTGAAATTTAACTTTTAATTAAGAAAATAATAGAGATATAGGATTGTGAAATGTTTATTAAGGAAAATAAAAAAAAATTCTGGAGAAAGCAGTGGAAGCAGAATAGACCAAATGGAACACTGAATCAGTGACTTTGAAGATGATAATTCAAAAAGAATCCAGGTGGAAGAAGAAAGGTATATAAAAAGATTAGTGATATTGAGAATTATCTAACTTTATGGACAAAGGCAATATAAGAGTAAGAGTAAATCTCAAAAAGGGAAGTGGGAAGGGGACTGTAAACTATTTGAAGAAATAATAGAAGAAAACCTCCAAATCTGGAGAAGGAACTAAATATACAAATCCATGAAGTTAAAACAACGCTAGGTTACCTAAACAGAATGGGACCTATACCCAAAAAAAAAATAGCAGTGAAATTTCCAAGCACTGAAGACTGAAGAATATGGGAAGCAGTCTAGGGATAAGAAGCAGATAATCTGTAAAAGAACCTCAATCAGACTTATATGTGACATCTCAGAAATGCATAGGAACATAAGAAATTACTATGAATATTTTCATGCTAGTAGGTTGAATAACCTACAAGATATGGACTGATTTTTAGAAATAAACCACCATCTGAGAAAAACATGAAAGAAAGAGAAAATGTGATCAGATCAATCACAAGCAAGGGATTTGAAATAGTAATCAAAAATCTCCCAAAACATAAAAATCCAGGACCAGATAGCTTCACAAGTGAGTTCTACCAAATCTTTAAAGATGACCTAATATCTATCTTCCTTAAACTCTTCCAAAAATTGAGAAAGAGGGAACACTTCCAAACATGTTCTTTGAGGCCCACATCACCATAGCAAAGCCAAAGACCACACACACACAAAAGAAAACTACAGACCAATTTCCCTAATAAACATAGATGCAAAACATCTCAAAAATAATCTTAGTAAACTGAATTCAGCAATGCATTAAAATGATCATGCACCATGACTAGGCAGAATTTACTCCGAGGACATGAGTGGCTCAACATCCAAATACCAATCAGTATAATTCACCACATCAGTCAAAGGAAATAAAATCATAGACCACATCAATAGATGATGATAAAGATTCAACATCCATTTATAATGAAAACCATCAAAAAACTGGGGATAGATGGAACATATCTCAACATAATAATGGTGATAGGAGACAAACTCACACTTAACATCACTCTGAAGGTAAGAAATTGAAAATTTTTCCATTGGGCCTCTCTGGTGGTGCAAGGGGTTAAGCACTACACTATGAAGCAGCCTTAACCACTGCAGCACTAATTTGATCCCCAGCCAGGGAGGTGACCCACATGGCACAGCAGACTTCTCCTGCCTCACCCACTGCTTCCCTCAGCAGTGTACTTCATTAGCTCTGCCTGGTCTGTTCCCTACTCTGATTAGTCCTCTCATCATCCACACCTCTGGCCAGTACCCCAGTTCTTATATGCATAAATAAATAATTTTTTTTTTAAAAAAAAGAAAAGAAAACATTTCCATTAAAATCTGGTATAAGATAAGAGTGCCCAGTTTCCTCACTACTATTCAATGTAGTATTAGACATCTTAGTTAGATCAATTAGGCAAAAGGAGGATATAAAAGCTATCCAAATTGAGAAAGAAGCAGTAAATCTATCATTATTTGCAGGCAACATGATAATATAGAGAATCCTAAAGACTCTATGGAAAAACTAATTGAAACAATAAATTAGTTCAGCAAAATTGTAGGTTACAAAATCAATGTACAATATCTGTTGCCATCTCATATGCTAACTGAGCTAGGAGAGGAAGAAATCAAGAAGACAATCACATTTAAAATTACATTAAAAAAATAACTAGGAGTTAACAAAGGAAGAGGATCTATACAAAGAAAATATAAAACATTGTTAAAAGAAATAGAAGATATAAAGAAGTGGAAAGACATTGTCTACTCTTGGATAGGAAGAATTAACATTGTCAAAATGGCCAATTTACCCAAAGTAATAACAGTTCAATACAATCTCTATCAAATTTCAGTGGCATTCTTCAAAGAAATAGAGCAGACAATACTAAAATTCATATAGAACCATAAAGGATCCCAAATAGCCAAAGTAATCCTGGATTTTTTTTTTTCCAGAAAATATGTTATCAGAGGTGATTAGATTGCCTGGAAATAACAATCTTCTTGTCGGTAGCCCTAATCCCATGTATCTTTACCCTGCTGAAAGCAATCTTATTTCTTTATCTCTTATGTCTTTATTTCTCTACTTTAAATGTATTTTTGAGTCAGAAACTTCTTGTTCAACGATGTTTATTTTGCGACCCTGCATATAGACCAGGGGAATGTGGGCAGTATGAAGATATCTTTGTAAAAACTATGTGCAGAGTTACAGAAGTCCCAATTCAGGGACAATCATAATTACCATTTTGATAGTTTTTTGTTATTTGTTTTCTCTTCCCAAATGCAAAAGAGCTGGGGATAATTTAGAGACCCTCACTATACCTGGGACTTACTTTGTGGGCTGTGTGCTGTTTTTCCAGTCCTGATTCTGTCCTGACTTGCAATATGGGGGTTGGCGGTAAGGAATTTATTACTAGAGAGCTTGTTATTTGTTTTTAAGTTAAAAGGCAGGTACCTGGTGTCATAATTACTGAAAGAGTGAGGCCTGGATTCTAGTTTTGGCTTTGCCATAATTACAGTGTGGACCAGTCATTTCTTTTACATAGCTCTCAGCTTTCTCACAGGTAAAACAAATTGAAATAGAAAACATGCAAGGAGGGGCCTCCTCGGTAGTGCAAGGGGTTAAACACTATGAAGCATCTGCAGCCACTGCAGCATGAGTTCTAGGCCAGGGAACTAACCCACATGGCACCCTCTAGGCTATGGAACTAACCCATTCCTCTCTCACCCTCTGCTTCCCCTCAGCAGCATATTTCAGTAGATCTGACTGTTCTGCTCCCTATTTGTCTCTGGTGAATCCTCTCACTCCCCACACCTCTGGCCAGTACCCCAATTCTTATATGCATAAATATATAAATCTTTAAAAAAATTAGAAAACACGCAAGGTCCTTCTTATTTGATATTCTAATTAAGATCACCTCTCAAAGCTATTGATTTAAAAACATCAAGTATATATAATGACCTTTTAAGATCCGAAGTACAAAACTATTATTTTTTTACTCGGTCATTTTCATATTGTTATAATGATGAGAGAGATGATGGCCTTTCCTAGCTGGCCTCAGGCTATAGTGTTAGTTGGCAAGTAAGAAAATATAAAGGTATTTCCAGATTACTAACATATCTTTAGGGGGTACCTATCAACTTGTTCCTCCTATCAGGAGATGTTTTCAAAAATCTGTTCATTCAGCAACTATTTATTGAGCTCCTACTAAAGTTCTGAACATATGTGGCCAAGTGTTTGAGATAAAATGTAGATGACACATAAAGAAATAGAGATTCCTTCACTTGACAAGTTCACTGCCTATTGGAGAAGACAAACAGGTAATCATGGGTAATAATAAGAAGCTAACACACGGAAGAATTAACTAACATTCAGACTAAGTAGACTAAGTATACTAAGAAGAAGACAACTAGAAGACAACTGCTTGGGAAAGTATGAGTTGTTCTGGGCACTGCAAATAAAAATCTGGGTGCTGAGATTTCTCCTCCCAGCACACTGAGTCATCCAGGCTTAAAATTCAATGACAGTACTGCTTTCCTTCGCGTGCGTAGAAAGCTCACAGTCAGCCGTCACAACTTGTTATAGAAATAGATCCCTACTTGGTAAGGTTAATCCACTTGGAACAAGATATGGCATGAAGAAGTTGACACCCAGAGACTTCCCTGTACTCCGTGCAGACACAGCCCAGAGCTGCACAGTCAGAGCATGTGCTGTCTCAACAAGACATCCTTCTACCCATGATTAATACTGGCGGTGAAGTTTGGAGAATCAGATAAACAGATACCATTCTTCTGCTTTCCCTTCCTCCTGCTTCCTATTCCAATCCACTCTCCCAGCTAGGAAATGGTCCTTGTTCTTTTCTCGGTGGGTTAAGGAGTTTTAGACAAACTGTGAAAGGCTCCCTTATTTGATGGTTTCAGCTTGGGACTGAGGCTTTCTGTCCCTGGAGATCACTTGGACAATGAATCACCGCATTGTTTTCAGAGGGGAGCAAGTCACTGAGAAGAGTGGGTGTCTAGCTGGAAGACGGCAGCTCTTCAGAGCCAATCCGATGGCGATGCTGGCCCCAAGAAACAGGCTTGGTTTGCCATCTCATTCAAAAAGGCTGTTAAAAATGCAAAAACAAAGCAGGCATTTCACATGTGCAAAAAGGTCACTTGTAAAAAGCCTCCATGGAATTCAGATTAATTTAGATTTAATCTTTTTTTTTTAATGTGGACACCAATATTGTCAGCCTCTGTTCTAAAATGACACATTGGCGATCTAGTTTAAAGCCATCCTATATACTGCTTTCACTGTGATATATAGTCAAGGAAGTTCTGGACTAGCTGCATTAAAGGATACATTTATTTATCCTATTTGTAGCACCTTTGTTTCAGAACTTATTTTAGGTGGCCAGATTACTAGTAAGACATCTACCTTAGCTACAACTCAAAGCAGGCCTGGTTTCTACTTGGGAACTTTATCCTACTTAAAGTTATATTCCACTTACTGAAATGACAATAAAATGAAAGCTCCAGGCAGTGCCAGAAAGGGAGCCACAACATCCACAAATGAGCAAGCCTTGCTCGACATCTCAGCTGGAACAGTGCTTCAGCAGCTGCCAACTCTATTTGCTGGCAAATAGTCTTGGCACAAAGTTGTAGCACCAATAGCACAGTTGGGGTTAAAGCAGTGCCCTCAGATTACTCAAGTAGTGAAGCCACATAGAAAGAAAAAAAAAAAAAAAACAGTGTTTGTCTAGATTTTCTCTGGCTATGCTCAGATAAATGGGCTCTGCAAGTTCATCCTGCTTCAGCCTCTCAGCTTTGAGCATTATCGAACTATAAAATTACCTCTTTTCTAAAAACTTGGATCCTTTTATCCATGGGAGGCATTTAAAGCCATGTGAATGTTAGGGTACAGGGGAAAATCCCCACCCTTCTGGCTGCTTCTTAGGCTGGACAAGTAATCAAAACATCAGCAGAGTGGTTAACAAAGGAGTAACCACCAGTTTAATAACATACATATGGAGAATTTACATGGTTATAAATTCTAAAGTGTAATGGAGCAGAATGGGGATATTTACCCTAAATTTAGGGATCTGGGGTCTAAGGGAGAAGGGGAAACCTGAGGAAACATGGCACATTTCCTGACTTTACAGGACAGGTAAGAGGGCACGTTACTTCATCCTGACTCTAAGAATAAAGATGAGATTCTTAGAGAAAACACGTTTACTAATAAACCTCAAACTGGAGGAGACCTCAGATGGCATTCCTCTGGATTATAAAAGGAGGATCAGTGATTGTTTCTCTGATTAGGAAAAAGGCAAAAGCTTAGGATGTGCAGATCTCTTCCCATACTAAGAAATGGTGCAGGACTTTGGAAAGAACAGAAATTCCTCAACTGCAAGGGATTTCATTGCTCATAGCTCAAATTTCCATGTGTGCCAGGCTGGGCATTGTCAGGTGATGTTGAGGTGGTCTGATTTGAACCTTCACAAGCAAAGGTAAATGTTAGACAAACATTTGAGTGTGTAACTGTACTCAGTGTAATTTTCCCCACTCCATGTTCCATTCAATCAGTTCTTCACTCTATGTTAATACAAAAGTTCTTCTGCAAAAGTCTTATTATTAAATTTGTCAACGGACACTTTTTAGAAATATTTAAATTTTAAAATTTAGAAAATTTAAGGAAATATTATTTACTTATTAGCAACATTGGACCATTTTGACCACTTCCTTTTATTAGAACAAAACCCTTTCTTTGGCTTCTCTGATACTTTTCTTCTACCCATTTTGACCTTTCCTTCTCAAAGTCCCCTTTTTTGTGTTAGCCCTTTCTTCACCTTTTCTTAAATGCCATGTTTCCCCATGTCTTGACTTAGCCCATAATATTTTAGGGCTAAACTTAGGAAGAGAATATAGAGTACCTGTGCTTTAGCTACCAAGTATATTGGAGGGTTACACCAGTTTTAACTCTGTCCTTCCTAGTCCTGTAGAAATGATTAGATCCCAGAAATAACAGAAGATTTTTTGTATTCATATAATGAATATATCCATACTGGAGTACTTCCTTTCTTCCCCACCCCCAATATACACCCTATAATGGGAGAAATAAGGAGTTGTCACCAACCATTTCCTTTCCATCACTCTCATATGCCAATCCACCACCAGCTTTTATTGTTACTATCTCCTTGGTTAGTCCATTTTTTTTTTTTTTTTTCGGTTCCATGCCACCAACTCTTACCTAAGTTGCTGGTCACCCATAGCCATACAGAATTCCTACAAGTTATTTTACAGTTAGTTTTTTTGTCTTAATAAACAGCTAATTTGAAATCATGCATCACTTCCCAAAGCTCTGGGAATTAATTTCACAATCCTAAACATGCTTCTTTTTTTTTTAAAGATTTTATTTATTTATGCATACAAGCACTGGGGTACAGGCCAGAGATGTGTGGGGGGTGAGAGGATTCACCGCAGAGAGCGGGGAGCAGAACAGGCAGATCAACGGAAGTACACTGCTGAGGGGAGCAGTGGGCACAGCAGGAGAGGTCTGCTGCGCCATGTGGGTCCCCCCCTGGCCGGCAGCAGGGATCAAACTCGTGCTGCAGTGGCTGTGGTCTGCTTCATAGTGTGTTGCTTAACCCACTGCGCCACCAGGGAGGCCCTAAACATGCCTCTTAATGCCCAGTGTCGATCTATCTTTAGTTTCATTTGGGGTCACAACTCTTCCATGTCTGCGATGAGATTCATATGTTTTGTTTTAAGAGTATGGTCTTTCCAACCTTGAGGCCTTCACATGGGATTCTTTCTTCAGTGTAGAGGATTTACTTTTATACATCCTTCTATTTCAAGCTAAGTCCCAGTGCCCTTAGCAAATGTTCCATGTATCTCCCCATCATAAAAGTCATTATATTTTATTTCACAAGATTTTGTTAATAACTGCTTTCTGCCAATATACTGTAAATTTTTTAAGGAAAAGATTTTTTTTAACTTTCCCAATTAACTGGGAACATAATAGAGCCTCAATAAATAGTATTATGAGAATAAATTAATGAAATTTCATAGGCATTCTTGTGTAATGATGAGTATAATTATGAACAACTTTTTAATGCTTTACAGAAATATTTGGTTAGGAAGTAAAATATAACTTTGTATTTATTCATAGGAGAAATTACTAGTATTTGTGCATTGGTTTATATTTAAAGGAGATAATTATTGGGTCATGTTTCTATCATCTCCTCAATATAAAAACCATCCATTCTCTGTAAAGCACTTCTTTTGCGGAAAGGAAAAATAAACTCAAGTGAGTTTTAGTAAGATAAATTTCAAAATTTCACGTTAGTTATTTTCCTTTGCTCAAACTCTTCATTTCTGCAAGTCGGGGGAAAGGAGACTCTTCAGCAGCTGATACATTGAGTGCAGAGGCCAGGGGGTTAGATTTACTGCAAAATGCAGTACATCAGCAGAGGACAAGGGAACAGTAGGCAGACGTCCTTCCCTCTCTGCTACTGTGAAGCTTCTCTGTGGGAAAAGGAGGGTGAACCCTTGAAAGGGAAACAGCTCTGCCTGGGAGATTGAACTCCAACTTACTAGGTGAAATCCTGAGTTGACTAAACTATTCCCTGAGAAAGACTATTATAAAACAAAGGAGACTGAATTATCCCCACATGTGAAGAATGTTTGTCATTACAGAGCAGAAATAAGGACTTGTGAGTAAGTTTGGTTTAATTTTGAGGAAATGAAACTACATGAGCCATCTGGTCATGTGAGTCACAGTGTATAAGCCTAAATTTAATGTAGAGGGAAGTCAGAACCTCAATACAATATTTAAGATATGCATATCTAAGGGAACTGGGTTACTAGATAGGCCTCAGTCACTACAAACTGACTGAAAAAAAAAATGCTCAGTTTCAGATGTGAATTCTTACCCTCTCCAAATTAATTTCCAAACTATTGTTTCAGTGTACTATGAATCAGAAAAATTGTACCATCATGAAGAAAACCAATCAAGCCCCTCCTAAGAAAGGACTGCGTGTTTTCCATTTCTTTTGATATAAGACATTTTGATTTCCTGTTTTTGCTCTTTCAATAACACTCACATTTCCTTCTTATGTCCTTCAGCCTCCATCTTTCACTACCTCTCACTTTTAAACTTGAATAAAAATGGAAAAAAATTCAGACCTTCAATCCTTTGATAATCTCTTCTACCTTCAAGTGAATGCTCTATTAAAAATGTTGACTGGTTGTATAAATCAAGGATTGAGAAATGAAAGGATGAATATAAAACATGAATGACAATTTGAATAATATTTTTCTCTTTGCCCAGTAAGGTTTATTGATATAATTCCTTTTGTCAGTATTAAATATAAAGACAATTAGGGCTATTGATAATAAAACAATAGCAGCATGTTGATAACTTGGGAAACTAAACTCAAGGCAGAACTTAAAATGCTTGCCATTGGCACTTTTGATTAAGATTTATCATCTCATTAGTAAAAAAGTAACCTCTTTCCCCTCATTAGATATACTGGAATTTCTAAGGCAGTCTGTGACTTAGTACTATAAAAAATCGGTAGAATTTCCGAACAACTTAGAGAATCCTTAAGCAATAGTATATTGATAAAAATACCTAAGAAATATAACTCTGATTACCTTATCTAGAAAAGATACATATGTCCATTACATTGTAATGATGTGCACATGTAATTTACAAGTATAATGTATTATATATATGCATGTGGATTTATATGTATAATATATTATATAATCTTGTAACAGTAAACAAACCTATGAAAATATACTTCTTCAAGGACAGGCATGACACGTAACATCGATAAAGCACTCAGCATCCACTGAGCACCATGTACATACCGAGCCTGTAGAAAATGGGATGGACCTCTGCTGGTACCTAGCATATTATAGCAGCAACTGTGAAGCAGGTCCCTGAGAATTCAATCACCTAGAGTTTCCAGATGGAGTCAAATGTAGCCAAACTCTGCAAAAAGGGAAGATAGAAGATAATGACCAAAAAAGGATATAGAGTTAAGACAAAGTTGTACTAGGTATATTTGAATTCCTGATTATTTTCTACTTTGCATTTTTATTTTTGCAGAGGTTATTCTTTTATATGTTTATTATTTAAAAAACATTTTATTGAACTTAAAATGGTTTATAACATTTACATAGATTTTAGTTGTACAGCATTATACATCATCTGTATATACTACATGAAGTTTACCATCTAAAGTCAAATTGCATCCTTCACTATACATTCAAAACCATTTGCCCAATTTAACCACCTTCCTTTCCCCTTCCTTCTGATAACCATTATTTTTCTCTAATCGCCTAATAATTTGTTTTTGTTTTATTTGTTCATTAGTTTTGTTTTTTTTACCTTCTACATCAGGGTGAAATCACAGTGTTGTCTTCCCCTACTGTTAAAGTCCTGATTTTTAAAATACAGCATGATTTTTGCTTATAAGTGTAAGGATATGAATTATGATTCAGGGAAGTTCATATTTCTTGAAAAGTAAATAGTCATGGCAAGGAAAAGCATAATTTTATAATTAATTCTCTCTGTACTGATGTATTTTTAATGCAGGACTCTAAAACTTAAGACTCATCTTGTACAGAAGAATCAGTCCCTCGATTGCCACAGCTTTCAAAAAAATCTCTTTCCTCTGCAACGCCAGATTCTGAAAGCTGAAAACAAAAGACAGTGTTCTATGGGCTGCTTCCAGAACCCCCACTTCCGGGAAGGCCCAGAAACAACAGCAGCATCCCATCTTGTGATACTTTGGCTCCTCCACTCTGACAACCAGCCAGAAGCTGGGGGTGGAAAAAAGAATTACCATCAATAGGAACTTTTCCAATTTTTATAAAACACAAACTTCATGCTAACCAAAAACATGGGGATGAGGTGAGGGGTCAGAAATAGCAGTATGAGGACTATCTTGCACCGGGCAGCAGAATTACTTACCACACATTAAATTCCAGGAAAGCAATGGCCCTGTCTGTAACTACTTCTCTTTTTTCTCCAAAATCTAATATCAGCTTATACAATTATATAAGTCAGTAAAAATCCATGAAATGAATGAATGAATAAATACAATGGGTGATTTGTAGTATTTACAGTATGGCTGAAGGTCAGAGATTAATCAGCTCAATGTCCTCTTCCTATTTATTTTTCTTCTGGTGAAAAACATTACATACTGGATTTAATTAAAATATGAGGCTTGGTGCAATTATTATTGTGAATTGTATTAGTATTGTGAATGTATGATATGTGCCTTCTAGAAGTTTTGAAGAAGCAAAAACCAAAGAGCTATTAGTATTTCTACCCACAGAGGGCCTCCTTGGTGGCCTAGGGGGTTAAGCCTCTGCTATCACTGCTACCACTTGAGCTCAATGCCTGGCTAGGAAACTAACCCACACATGGTGCAGCAGACCTCTCCTGTCCCACCCGCTGCTCCCCTTAGGAGTATATTTCAATAAATCTGCCTTTTTGTGCTCCTCACTCTGTGTCTGGTAAATCCTCTTACCCCTGGACCACTGGCCTACACCCAGTTCTTCTACACACGCACAAATAAAATAAATATATATGACACATATATATGTATTATATATCTAATACCTAAATATATAATACATACATATATATCTAATACATACATATATGACACGCACATATATATCTAATATATATATAATACACACGTATGTGTGTGTGTGTGTGTGTGTCTCCATCCATAGAATCCTGACCTACATTTCCACTGATCACGACCGAACACAAGGGAGATGTACTCTTTGGACTTAGCAGGATCACTGACTTTGTTTTCAGAGATAAAGAGTTGTGAAACATTACCTACAAATGATATAGTGAAAGAAGATGGGAAAGGAGGTCTGAAAGGTCCTTTTGGATATGGCTGGGAAATAAAAAGGTTAAGAGTTGGGGCAAGACTTCAGAGTTTCATCCACTCATTCACAGACATTTGCCATTTTGTTGAGTGTGCTTTGTGTAGGCAGAGGTTGCAAAAATAGGCAGACAGCAACCAGTATACATAAAGATCCTATATTCTAACTCCTTCATCATTTGTATTTCCTACTGTAATTTCTTCCATTCAAAACATTACTTATTTTGCTGAAATATTCAAAAAATTTGGTTTACATTTAAAAGTATTCTTGTAAAATTATGTTCCTGTTTTCTATATGTAATGATTGACATTTATTTTATTAAGCTCCTTTTCTTCCCAATTTGTATTGATTTTTTTTTCTGTTCAAGTATTTTAAAGCTTAGTTCAAATATGACATTCTATTCCTTAAAAACACCTACATTTAAAAAAAAATGACTCTTCCGTTCTGCATGTTCACAATAATATTATCACTCTTAACAAATAAAACAACTCTCAAAAATGAGCTAATATAAAATCCATACTCAAGTTTCCCATTTGACATAAAAATGTCTTGACAGCTGTTATCTTTTTAACTACACACAATAATGCTCCCCCGCCCCCTGCCCCTCACCCTCAAATAGAGGTATACACCTTTCAGTCCTTATCTTTCTTCCAGCTATAAAGGCCTGTGATACACTGGCTGACTCTGTCCTTCCCCTGTTATCCTCTCCTTGGTCATCTTCTCCCAACCCACCACTTCCTATTCAGTCTCCCCAGAGCAGCACAGAAGATGCAGGTGGTCAATGTTATAATTAAAAACACATCTCTGAACACACTGTTCCAGCAAAGCTCTTTTCTGCTCCAAATACATCTTAGGATTTGGACTACTTTTGCTATTGTAACACTTCTCAAAGAAGCATTTGTACAATTCAGAAGAAAACTTCTCTTGATTTTTTTTTCCCTGAAATTTTTGTACTCAAGGAAGCACACAGGAAGGACAAACAGCCCTCACCCATTTTGGCACAGACAGCACAAGTTGGTCAATGTCCCCAGAAAGCCCAGCCTGCTCATGCTGACCTTCTGTGCTCCCTTTCCTCCTGAGTCTAGTTTCAGCACACACCATAGGTAAAATGGTTGTGTGTGAATATTTCCCACCACCAAGAGTACTTGTGTGAAAACTGGATCATACGGACAAGGTAAGGACACTGAGTGCACATATATTTCTGAGGCAGTTCTTAGTTCTGAACCCTGGAACTTTAATAATTTCATTGGGTGGGGAGGGAAGAGATTTTTTTTTTCTATTTTCTTTTCCTTTTACCAAGCTTTAAGAAATGACCTCACGATAAAGTCTGTATTTTAAAATTATTTATTTGGAGCAGTGAGGCATAATTCACAGGACACAACCTGCCTTTTTTTCAACCTTCCACCTATAATTTGGAGTGCACTTCTCTAGAAACTTGTCTACTGACAGACTGACAGATATTATGCTGGGTATGGTGTTGATCGATGGGAATAACAGGAACACGGAAGGAAGTGGGATGTGGTTGCAATGCACTGACTCAAGTCTGTGTGTGGTCACAGTCCCTATGAAGACATAGTCTGAACTTCTATATTTTCTAGTCACTAGGTTTTCTAAACATCTTCTAAGACGATACCATTTTTCAGAACTTTATTTTCTTCCAGATATGCACTTGCATTTGTCACTCACATTCTCCAATGGGGTGCATGTCCATGTGGGCAAACAGTTCATACAGGAATGACTTTCACCAGTTAGGGACCTCCTCCATCAAGCCTTGAGGGCACTTTTCAATGCTTTCAGAAAATAGCATGGGACTCTTAGTGGTTGGTTGGTGCTGGCAATCTCCAAGCCCATGAATGATGCTTCAGACTCCATCCCCTGATGAATTCCTGAACAGACTCCACCTGCATCTCCATGAAATGGTCATTTAAAGTGCTCAACATTAATTTTTTTAAAGATTTATTTATTTATTCATTCATACAAGTACTGGGGTACAGGCCAGAAGTATGGGGGTGAGAGGATTCACCACAGACAGAGCGGGGAACAGAACAGGCAGATCAATGGAAGTACACTGCTGAGGGGAGCAGCGGGCACAGCAGGAGAGGTCTGCCATGCCATGTGTATCCCCTCCCTGGCGGCAGCAGGAATCGAACTCGTGCTGCAGTGGCTGCGGTTTGCTTCATAGTGCGTTGCTTAACCCACTGTGCCACCAGGGAGGCCCTAAAGTGCTCAACATTATAACTCTCAGAATGCCATGCACCTGACGACCTGATGGGGGAAGCGATTCTACCAGAAATCAGGGATACACTGAGTGGTCATGTTGGACTTAAAGTACAGAAACTCACACATTTTGCTTTTTCTTCTTGCAGCTTGGGTGCAAGTGAGACCACACAGCTCTCTTCAGAGACTGTGGCTGCCTCTATCTTAACACTCTGTGGATTCAGTTTGAGTGGCATATTCTGAATTTTGGTCCTCTCTTTCCTCCAAGCCTCTGGGCTGTGTTCAACCTCAATATGTGTTCCTGCTGGGAGCTACCTTCAGTTCATCCTGTTGTATTTGCTTTTGGATCTTGAATGCTGTCGTGGCAGGAAAGGCGGCACACTGGGCAGGTTCAGGATGGTGTTTAGCAGATGAGTCAAGGAAAGGGAGACTTGGAGCCCACGGTGGCTTATATGCTTTTTATTAGTAGAGGTGGCCAGGTACATGGCAGGCATGGGTGCAGGGAGTGCCGGGAGGCTGGCAGGCCTCCCAGCCCCCGGCGCATCTCACCCTCTTGGCTGCTTTCTACTGCTGCTGCTCCTCAGTATTGTCGGTCCTGTTGGTCCTGGCAGCCTCCTGACACCGCCCATTTAAGCCCGTGTCCAACTCAGGTGCGCCCACTTGCGCGTGCCCACCCTGGAATGCTCGCAGCACCGCAGGTGTCCATCATCACAGTGGTGGGAGGGTGGAGAGACCTGATTTCTCTAACCCTACAAATGCCCTGTTCTGGGCCTGTCTGTTTGGTAGTGTTTTTGCTCATGAAGAGGTGGATGATGTTGCAGTTTGATCAGGAGTCTGTATTTTGGAAAATCTTTCTATCCCCTACCACTCTTGTTATCTCTTTCTGCTCCCTTTGTGGATGTGGCATGAATTCCTACTTGGGTAATATGGGTTTTCTTTCCATTTTAAAATTTGGAGCACCTGGTCACTTCTAAGTTTCATCCAATATCAGGACAAGGAATTAACCCTGATGGGAAAAATAAAATTAAAAATTGAAAGTGTATATTATCCTTTAACTCAAGGTTTTCAGAGAAGTTGTAGTGGGAGGAAGTAGTTTTGACTAACCCCAAAACTAACACCATACCTGTATTAATGTGGAAATAGGATATCCTATATCCTTGCTTTATTTCATTATTCCTTAAATCAAGTGCCCAGTGTAAATGATCAGGGCACAAATACAGTTTTCTATCAAGAAATATAAGTTCATTTCCTAAGTATAAGGGGAGAATTTCACTTTTTGGAGCTTGTGTTATTTGGACTCATAAGCCCCAAGTCCATTAGAATGTAATGTACATTTCTGTAATTTAGGATACAGGGAACTAAAAAAAAATCAAAGTCCATTCAAAGTCCCTAAGCGCTGGGCATGGCTTTCCTCTGCTTACAGTGATATTCTACACCATCTCACCAACTTATCTGATTGTAGAAATTCCAAGTTGCTGTGGGTGTCTAAGGACAAAATACAACCTGTGTAAACCCTGCCTCAGGATTTAAAAAGCCTGAATGCCTACAGGGATCAGACAGAAATATGTGAGACACAGAGGGAGGGCTTGCCTATTAAACACGTAGTGCTATTGTGTATTTACCTGAAGAAAAACACTCTCCATTTTCCCTGGAATATGGTGATGGCACTGGCATAGCAAGTCATTCATTAGCCCATGATTGATAGAGTCATGAGAAGCACAAAAATATTTCCAATGCTGAAAGGAAAACAACAACGACTATGCTTATGTGATGCCCAGCTACTGTTACTCAACCTCAGCGTTAGAAACAAAAGGCATGATCAAATTCCTGCTGTCCTAGAAAGCTGGTGCCCCTATAATAGGGACAACTGCTTCTTAGCCTAGGACATTGTTAGCACTTGGAAATATGTAAGCTTATTGTCCCCTCCATTTTCCAATTGTTCAAAGAAAGATGGAAATCTAGGCTTTTAGGTAAAATCTCCTAATTTTAAATTTTAACCTAGTTTCTTTAAAATTGAATGATTCAAGGGAAATAGAAAAGACCCTTCATTTTGAAACTTCTGGTACATTTTGAAACTGAGATTAAAGAGACTCCAAAAGTTCTTGATGAAGGATAAACCTTCCTAAGATGTTCAAAACAGATCTCTCTAAAAGACATCTCTTTGACACGTGGATTATTTCAAACTGAGGTCAGTCAGTGCCTTGAAAGTGCCAGATGAATTTTTACTACTCCTTCAATGACCTACCTAGAAGGAATAAAATTGGGGGTATTATCCAGATTAGGTCAGATGTAATCTTCCTATTGGATAAGTCTATATATAGAGCAGCATAAACAACTAATTATAGAGTGTCTTTCTCATATAAGTCACCCTCTCCCAGTCATGTGCAATCTCCTCCTCTCTCCTTGAAGGCCCAAGCTGCTCCCTATTCCTTAACTCAAGATATAGACCCTTGTTTGTCCCCATTTATTTTGGAATTTATAGCCATGTAGATTCCCCATATGATTGTGACTGAATTTTCTTTTTAGTCCTACTAATCTGTCTGATGGTAATTTGATTCCTGAGGCAGCCTGAGATGATGCAGCAGGATAGGGCAAATTCCCTCACTCCCCCTTCTTTGGAGTTTGTAAGAGTATAGAACAGAAATCAGTGAGCATCCCAATGTTTGATGCAAAGTAAATACTTCAGCAGGTTTTCTGATGAGACTTATTTTTATTATGCCATTCTCGTCTTGGGAATAAGAACTTGAGGAGCTCAGAGAGATCATCCCCAAATCACCAAGCAAAATATCTGTATCTAGTGAACCATCATTATAATAAATTCATTGTTTTTACACAGACTATATTTTTCTTTATATATATATTATATATACAAGACTTCAATATATATATACAAGACCAGGCAGACATACATAATTTTACTAGTTTGAACTTCTCTTCCTGGTTTCTTATCCTTAATGAATGGGCTGGACTCCTTGGAAAACTCAAGCATCGTTGAACAGGAGATCTAGCCTTAGGGTAAGCTGCTTCAAGTGCTCCCTAACTTTCATTGTTTCTTACAAAAAAAAAAAAATTCTCTAGACCTCACCTTACACTTTAGTTGTGTCACAGCAAAACAAGAGACGAAATAGAAAATCTGTCTTCCTTAAGGCATAGCTTGGTTCAAGACAGACAGCAAATTCTTCTTTCCCTTCTGGCATATTTCTTTGGTCCCATTGGGCATTCTCAGGATGAGGACATGTCTGAATAGAATATTTTACAAATTATAACTTTAAAACATTTACAAGTTCTTCCTCCTCCTTATCCCCTCACCACCTCTCTTCTCTCTCACTCTCTCAGATATTCATGTCCCTAAGTATGTCCTGTCTCTCTAATTCTTAATTTCTAACCCCTTATTTTGCTCCCACATCATAATGTCATATTCCATGATTGCCCAAAATAAAATAAAATAGAATGTTGTAGTTCCAGTGTTACGGATTTCTCCTAAATCACACAGCAAGCAAGCTCCTGAGAGTAAACTTACAACTTGACTTTTCTGTCATTAATCTCTCACTTTTAGCCAGTACAAGACTTCCTCGAACTGATCAAATTAGACATTTCCAAACAAGTAACAATCTATTTTTTAACTTCGAATAAACAAACTACTGAAAAAAAAAAAAAGAAATAATTTAAGTTTTCATCTATGCTTAAATTTAGTTCAATGGGGCCTCCCTGGTGGCGCAGTGGGTTAAGCAACGCACTATGAAGCAAACCGCAACCACTGCAGCACGAGTTCGATCCCTGCTGCCGGCCAGAGAG
>JAGFMF010011796.1:13557857-13732842 GCA_019455555.1 Galemys pyrenaicus
TCCCCGCTCTGTCTGTGGTGAATCCTCTCACCCCCCACACCTCTGGCCTGTACCCCAGTGCTTATATGCATAAATAAATAAATCTTTAAAAAAAAAATTTAGTTCAATGTTTCACATATTAGAGATTTTAGTTAAGTAAAGTAAGTCATAAATTACAAGATGGTCTCACTTATATGTAGAATATAGAAAAGTAAAACAAAAGGTCAGTCAAAACCAAACCAATAATAAAATCTGAACATTTGACAAAACAAACAAACAAACAAAAAAAAAAAAAACCACTGAGGTAACCAGAAGAGGAGGGTGCTGGTAGGGTAGGATCCTGGGAGGAAAGGAGCCCAGTGGAACATGGTGCAGGATTGTTGAGGCACTGGTAGTGGGCAGGGTGTTAAAGTATACATTTGTAGAGGTTTGAACCTATAACCTCCAGAGTAGATACAAAGATGTAAACCTATATTATCTTAAGAAACAGTATGAACAAAAAGTTTCACTTCAAGGTTTCAAACTTTTTTAAAATACAATTTTTCATTGACATATCATTAGTTTATAGTATCTATAAGTTTTTGGAGTAGTTTCACACCTTGATATGTGTATAGACCACATCTCACACACCATCAAAGTTTTTGTACCATTTAGCACTATCCAATTGACCCCTTCTAAGAATTCCTTCAACCCTCCTATACCTGTCTCTCTAGTTACCACCAGACAAATCATATTTTCTGAGTTTTTTTTATTGTTTTTTTGATAGTTCACATGCTCTGGTTATTTACATTCCACATATGAATGAAACAATCAGGTAATTGCTTTGTGTTTTTTGTTTGTTTGTTTGTTTTTCTTACTTTTCAACTTATCTCTCTTCAACTTATTTCTTAGCATAATTCAATTCATGTTGCTGCAAAAATACAAGATTTCATCTTTAACAACTTTGTAGTATTTCATTGAGTACATATACCACAAGTTTTTTATCCAGTCTTCTATTGATGAACATTTAGGTTGTTTCCATGTCTTGGTTATTATGAATAATGCTACAATGAATATAGAGGTACATATATCTTTTCAAATGAGTGTCTTCATTGTTTTTGGATACACACCAGGGAGAGAAATTGTTAGATCATGTAGCATTTCTACTTTGAGTTTTTTGAGGAATTGCCATACTTTAGCCATAAAAACTATGCCAGTTACAATCCCAACAATGGTATATGAGAATTCCTATTTCTCTATACCTTCACCAACAAAGACTTTTTCCAGTTTTTTTTTGAAATAGGACCTTTCCAGAGGGGTGAGATTGTTTTGATTTGCATTTCCCTATTAACAAGTGATGTTCAGCAAATTTTCATGTACACATTGGTCATTATCTTCCCAACATATTTCAAGCTTTTAATTCACAAAGTCAATCTAGACAATAATTAGGAACTATAGGTAAATGATCTGTTTCTCATTTCCTTTAATAATTAATTGCCAAGCCCAAAGGGAATTCTTATTTATATAGGCTAATCATCAGTTAAACAAACCAAATCTCATACAGAAATAATATACATAAGCCATACTGTGTTGTATCTTCATTAAATGGTATATATTTGACATTGATTCGTAAATACTAGACTTTGGATGTATCTTTAAGAGACTTTGTTTGAAAATGTGATTCCATTCTAGAAAGGTATGAGAAGACAGACTTGACTCAAGGTTACTTGAGTGCATGCTCAGAGACTCCCTAAGGGCTATAGAGCAATCACTCTTCACTCTGAGAAAATAGGGGGCCACACTAGTATATGAGAATGCCTGTGCTGGAGACAGAAGACTAATACAGGCATGCCGCCCAAATGTTCCTGGAGAGGAAGTGAAGGAAGGTGTGATGATGAAACACTCACTGTTTGATATTGAGATGCCATTCTCTCTATTGCAGGAAGTTGCTCCCAAGTCAGACAGAACAGGTTCCTCCAAAACTCAATCTCCATGTGATTCTCAAATATGACACGTTTGCAAGCCTTCTTCTGCCAAATCAAGGATGGATGGGGTTTCATGAAAGCCACGTAGGAAGATCATTTGGTTAATCAGAAAATATTTAAGCCATTTGTATTGATGGGTCAGGCATCAGGCCAGCTGAAACATTCTTACACAACCAGCCACTGGGGAAGATTTGTACATCTTGGAAGCAGTCACAATAAGCAGCTCTAGATACTTGGAGCTGAGAAATGAAAACAAAGGATGTGGTCTTTCTGTGGCTCCCTGACCTCAGGGATCTGTGTGGTTTCCATGATTATAAATTACCTTGAGAGAAATTGAATTTTAGGTCCAGAGAAATTATTCTGAGCAGCAGGATTAAAATGACTGACTTGCCATGCCAAAATGTCAGCTGCTTGCTCTGGTTTTGTTTCTTAGATTTTGTTGTTATGGTTATTTTTTCCCTCTGTAAGTCACCTTTTGGCTTGGCAGATAGGAACTGCAGACTGTTGAATATCAAGGAAGTGAGATTTGGGTCTCACAGCTGTGTTGCTATTAAGGATTCAATTAGAGCACAAATAAGTTTCACAAGAATAAAGGCAGGGCAAAGTTCACCAGGGTGGGGTCCTGGTAAAGGGACTCAGCTTGGTTGATAAGGACGTGGGCTTCCTGTTTCTTCCCCTGCACTAGAATCTTGAAGTAACCGGCTAGCCAGCATCAGAGACCCTGGAACTTCCACCTCCAACTGGAACTGCCAGTCTTGCTTTTTGAAAGCTCCTTTTGCAAAAGATTCCTCATCTTTTCACTCTCACTGTGGAGAAGTTGCCCACCAGAGGAAAAGCTCCCCTGGGCATATCAGAATTGAGAGACATGTCAAAGTTAATGTTAAATAACAAAAATACAACTGAGTTCATTCTTAATGTCTAATTGACTTTATTAAATTCTTCACGAATGTGAACTGGGCAGCATCTGTGGCAACAAGAAAAAAGGCACTGAAAGAAGTTGTACAAAATGGAAGATTTTTATAATCAGACTGAAGGTAACATGAGGTTAACTGGCAGGAGAATAAAAGATTTCAGGCTAAGTCACCTTCCCAGAGAAGGCAGGAGCTCTCATCAAGCAGATTACTTTCGTGACCTTGAAAATCCTGGTTGATTAGTCTAAATTTCCACTTTTGGGAAAGGCTGAAACTACTTTTAGGTTAGGTATTAAGTCTTGGTCAGGGCTCATCATGAAGTATGTCCTTTGGGCTTGCTTGTTGTTATTTTAACATTAATGTATCATTAATTAAAATCTATTCATCTTCATAAATTTTTTTCCTATGCTCTGCATTGACTTTCTTTTTGTGTGGGGACTTCTCCTTATGAGTATCAGTGAGAGGCAGAAACCTCCTTCCAGAAAAGAACTTGAAATTATTTCCTCAGTCCCTTTAAGTCAGGGCACAGGCATATGTCTATTAGATGCTCTTGGAGTTTGGAGGTATATTGATTTGAGAACAATGATACAAAATATATTCATCAGACTAGGGTGACGGGGCCTAGTCTCAGTGCCTGGCACAGTGGGGAAGGAGCCTGAGAAATTTCTGCCTAGAAATGGTGACATCAGTGTCTGAGTAAGACCAGTTCTGTTTGGCTTGATGTTCACAAACTGAATAACAATTCTGGGAAGAGCCTTCAAGTTATATGGGAAAAAACTATATTTCTGCTTAAATAGCAAAATTAATTCTGTTGCTTGCAACTAAAATCTCTGACTTCCTTCTCTCTCCTCTCCTCCTTCCTCTTTTCTCCAGGCTTCCCTCTTCTTCCCCGTCTCCTTTACTCCTCTCTTTTTCCTTCCTTTACCTATCTTCTCCTTCCATCCCCTCCCATATCATCAGTTCCCTTCTTGTCCCCTCTCCTACTCTTCTTTCTACTCTCGTCTCTTCCTGCTCCTCTCTCTTCTGCCCTTCCCCAAGTCCTTCTCCCTCTCTTCTCCTTCCCTTTCCTCCCATTCTCTTCCTCTTCTTTCCTCCTATCTTCTGCTCCTCTGCCTCACTCCTATCCCCATCCTTCTTCTTCTTTCACTTTTTCTTTCACTCTTTCACCCCATTATTTTGGTCCATATCGTCTAGTCATTATTGATATTTCTATCTTGAAAGTGATAGAACTGAACAGAAAATTTCCCCACCCCCCCCCTTTGTACTTGTTAAAAAAAAAAAAAAGACCTAACACGTAGGCAAATAACTCTGAACAGTTAGCATTTAGGATGCCTGTCTCCCAGTACAATCTGTGCTGCTAGACTATGACATCTTATTACCTTAATAGTATATTTATATGTTCCCTGAAGGTGACTGGGCTATTGATTTAATTCTTCAGATACAGGGGATGAGGAGAAAGACTTAATAGGAGAAAGTTTATAAAATATTGTAATTTCTATATTTTCCCATTATCTAGAATGTAGAAAAAAATAGGTGGATACGCATTTTTCATCCAGTCCATATTTATTTAATGACTTGTGTGATTGGCCAAGCAAAAAAAAAAAAAATTGGGGTGGAGACCTGGGAGATCGCCTGTGTTGGCCCAGGAACTTAAGGGTGTGTGTTATCTTTGTTTAATTATAAACATGGGAAAATATTTGATATGTTAATTAACAATTACCATGCTCTTCAAAGGCTAATTGTATCTTTCTCTGATTTAAAATCGCCCAGAGCTTCCCCATCTCATTTGAATAGAATCTAGTGTTAGACCCCAGACTGGGGTACATGTGGATGAAAGGGCCCACTAGTCATCACAAGAGGACAGCAGGCACCCCAGAGCAAGGTGCATGGCCACCTGCTCCCAGGGCCTTCACTTTCTCCCTGTCTTATCACTAATGACCCAGCTCATTTTGCTTCCAACTGGCTGCTGCTGTTCCTTTTTTTCAATAGCCTTGGCATTCTCAAACTAGGTTTCTCCAGAGCCTTTGCCCTTGCTGTACCCTCTGCCAGAAACAGTCCCCATCTATTCACATAACTACACCGTGTCATTCTGGACTTGACTCAAATTTAGTTTCCCAAGAATAACTTCTCTGACTACCCCAATACTGGCCTCCTCCCCACTACTTTCACTTCTAGTTATCCCTATTCAAAACAACTGTGTTTATTTATGGCTGCATGTCTATTAAGCTAAGGACCTTGTCACTTAAGTCCACTTCTCCACCTAGAATGGTGACTGGCACACAGCAGTTATTCGCATTTATTTATTATATGTATAGATATGTGAGTGTGGAATTGAAAGAGAGCTTTATACAATTCTACTAATGATGATGAGCACACATGTGCAGTCAAAAACATGTGCATTCTACACATACACACACACCATAGAAAAAAACTATTCCTGGGAGAGCATCTGTTTCTTCTTCAATATACAGTAACATTGTAGAAAGGTACATTCTTTTTTTTTTTTTTTTTTAATTTCTTTATTCACACATACAAGAGCTGGAGTACTGTGCAGAGTCATGGGGGATGAGAGGATTCGCTGGGGTACTGCGCAGAGTCATAGGGGATGAGAGGATTCACCAAACAGAGTGGGGAGCAGAACAGGTAGATCTATTGAAGTACACTGCTGAGGGGAGCAGTGGGCGAGGCAGGAGAGGTCTGCTGTGCCATGTGGGTCCCCTCCCTGGCCGGGGGTCGAACTCCCATTGCTGTGCCGTGGATGCTTCACAGTGTGGTGCTCAACCGCTGTGCCACCAGGGAGGCCCCAGGTACATTCATTTTAATGATCCAAGGGCACAAGCTTATTTCAGAGAGATGCACATACTACATAGATGAGACTCAACTAATTAACTTGCTTCTTCACCAAACTTGTAACTATTCACTTTCTGTTCTTGTTTCCCCTTCCCTATGCCTATCCAAAGTTTTATTTATTCAGATAATATTAAATCTTGGGTGATACATCGTTTAATCTATAGACACAACAGCCTTTATCTATAGATATCTCATTCATAGGCAGTGTTTTTAGTATAATTAGTGTGATTATCTAATAATATTAATAAATAATTAATATCTAGTGTAAGGCCTGTTATAAAAATCTAATAATATCTAATATAAAAATATTAATTTTCTCCAGCTGTCTAAAAATTACATTTTATAATTAGTTTGACTCAGACAACAAACAGGACCCAAACATTCTTCTAATTCATAGGTCTGATTCATTTCAGTTGCTCCATAACACTCCCCACCTCTATTCTATGAATTAATTTCATTGAGGAAATTGGGTCATTTGTTTTATAATTTCTCACATTATGGACATGACATATTTTTTTCTGTTTTTCAAGCAAAAATGCATCATGACTTTTCTGAAAATCCAATATATTCACAGCATCTTCAACCTGCTTCTTTATCTCTCATATTTCATGTAAATTCATAGTGATTCAGAATCTCTTCTCTCCTATGGTGCTGCATGTTTCCCATTATAGCACATCAAGGATGCCATGACCAGATGCTGCGCTTTCAGGGTTACTCAGATTGACATCAGGTCAGGTTGTCAGTCTCACTCAGCTACTTATTGTGGCCCGCCCCGCACTCCCCCCTCCCAATCGTGCTAGTGGTCATGAATGATCATTGTATGAATCTATCACTTCCCTAGAAATTTCAAATGAGATTTTCTTAAGGCTGTATTTCCCCCTTTTATTAAGAATAACTTGTCTTCAACTATTTGGTTGTCTTAATACTTGTTCTTTACAAGAAAGGCAGGACAAATGCTTGAGTCTTTTTTCTTATCAGTTTTCAGAGTAATAAGTCAGTATTCCAGTAAACTCCCAAATGGCTGCTCAGTTTAAATTTTTTAATATCTTCATAGATTAACTGATTTTTAAATATTGCATTTAACATGCTAAATTCACAGCAATCATTTTTCTTTTCTGATACTTGAATTCTCCCTCAGCTGACCAATGGGAACACCTTCAAGTTTGTTTCTTTGTTCTTTTAACATCATTTGGTTTTCTTTGATAGTCTCTGTTTGTATGCTCAGAATTCATCTTGTACATTTCCTATTCCAGACCTGGAATCAGCAGTTTTCCAAGGATTCTTGTTTTCTTTTAATGGGAATTTTTTTTTTTAACCACAGTCTGAGCACCAGGAATGTTTATTGTTTCCAGGTGTTCATTGCTTCAAGGTTTTTTAGCAGAAAAAGTGAGAAAATATGTATTTCTTAGAAAAATAAACATCATCCATCCTAAGTTCATATGGATGCTTTTAACAATGCAAATAAAAGATTTGCACTTAAACTCTTTTGTTTTATACTTATATCTCTTTTCCCTTCCCCTGAAAATACATTGGCTCATGAACTTTAACATAATTCATTACTTGCTTACTTGCTTTATTTAAATGTGTATATATTATATATATAAACACAATAGTTTCAAAATAAAGGTAACAGTACTGATGATAATAACAAACCTATTGACTATATTTTAAAATTTCTTTTGTTTTTTTTTCCTTAGAATTTACAGTAAAATTTCTATCCTTTGAAACTACTCAGAATGCATCTTCCCTATGTCATTGCCAACTACTTGACATACAGATTGTTTTACTTGTTTCAGGCTTTTATAATCTTTATTTTAGGTTTATTTAGGAACCAAATTTGATTTAACTTTTTTTAAGTCTATGGAATATAAACATGAGTTTGAAATCAAAACCATAAAAGAAGATACGTTCAATTTTGAAGAAGTCTGGTTTCTGTCTCTGCTCTTATCCCCCATTCTCTCTCTCCTTCATAGACAGCATAATTAAGTTTTGCCTATATGCATATTTCTTCTTTTGTTGCACAAAAAGTAGCATACAATCCATTGTCCTGTACAATTTGCCTTTTTTAAACGATTTTCAACTAATAATATATCTAGGCTATAGCTCCAAAGAAATATAGAAAGGTCATACTAATTCCTTTATGTCTGCATTTTTATTCACTATTTGGCCAATTTATTCAATCTGTCCTGTACTAATGTACACTGGTGTTGTTTCCAGTCTTTGTCTATTACAAATTGTGGATCAGTCCAATTTCCAGACTTTATCTCCCTGGGAATGCTACAGAATGTCGTGTTCTGTCACAGCCCATTTAACAACCTTCACTGAATGCCCATTGTTGTAGGTGTCCTAGGAGAAGCACACATACCATGATGTCATTCCTGCCCTAGAGGAACTGGCATCTCAATTGCAGGGGAAGTGTTAAATGCGATAGCACATATGGTTTCACCACTATTAGCTGTGTGACATTATGGTATGTTATCTTGGGTAGGTTAATTAACCACACTGGGTCTGTTTGCTCATCTGGGAAGTTGGCCTTACCTCGCAGGCATGTCATAGACATTAAATGAAACAACAGTTTTGGAGTACAATGCCTCATTCATAGTTACCACTATACATTTCATCTATAAATGAGTATAGATGTTTTGGATAACATACAGACAGAAAAAGCTAGTATCATTAACACTGTACAACATTAACATTGTAGTATCAAGTAGCATGGTGTAGTAGGAGAGCAAGTTGGCATCAGTCAACATGGGGTTAAATACTTACTCATTCGCTTCCTGTGACCTCTCTTGAGCAATTCAATTATTGCCACTGAACAACAGAATTTTTTAGTTTTCAGTTTTTGGTAATGACAAGAGATTGTACCAAAAACAAATTCTAACACAGAGTAAGCAGACAAGTAATATTGCTTTATATTTCTATCCTGCTCGAATACTCAACAATACTAAGACTCAAGTTGGAAAGATGGATCCAATCAATGTACAAGAGCGATCCTTGTAGAGGATCTACCAACTGCAAAACAGAGGCACCAAGGTTTTCCTCATGAAGATTTCCTCTGGTTTTTATGGATCAATTTTCTTAAAACTGGGCTTCCTCACCTTATGGGGGAACCTATCTTTCTCCTCAGTTATGTTCTCACCTTTTCCTCTCTCCTGGCCTCTGTACCGCTCCAGGAATCTAATGCAGATGAAGAAATAAATCACAAGTTTGAAATCTAATAAGCTAAGCTTCAAATCCTAAGTGTCCCACTTACTTGCATCTGCACTTGGGAAGGATACTTGGCCCCTCAGTCTCCATTTTTTTTTACTTAAGCTAATAACCCACTTCTAAACAAGATGAACATTTGGGGATCTTATGTCCCAGACAAAAGTATGAGTTGGCATTAACTAGCGGGCAGCACCTCTCCTTATTAAGTTATGTGCCCTTATGACTTTATCTTCCCAGCCTTCTAGGAGCCGTTTCTAAGCTTAGATAAAAGCATTCTAGAGGCTGTGCTCGCCAGTCCTGCACCCCTGTGTCGGTCATAGTTCTATAAAGATTAAGGGAGAAAAATGTAGAGTGGTTTATACATAACGTATAATTAATGTCTGTTTTCTTTATTCCTTTTAAGACTTCAGTCATGAGTTTTTCATTTTACAGAAACTGTAGATGACTGGTAACAAATTACGTGCAGAATTACTCAGACCAATTGTCTTTGCCTCTTAGCAAAGATATTCAAGGTGAAAATTCTGTCCTCAGCAGGGGAATTTAAGGCATATGCTATTACCAAAAGAGAATCCCAGAGAAGTGAGTCCCCTCTGCATTATGGTCCTATTCTCTGACCATATTACACAGATCATCACCCATTCTATTTGTTTACAAGGACAGTGTTCCTTATACAAAGTGATACTGTTGGGGCTCAATGTGTGGGATTCTTGGGTTTCTCTGAGAATTAATTCAGCAGACTCGCCCTGTTCAGCATCACATGGCTAGTTTATTAAGGAAAAGAGAAAGAAAGAAAGAAAAACTGCGATGCCTGCATACACACAGACACAGAGTCTAAAAGGACAAGATCTGTGTTTTGCCAGAGCAAGAGTTATCCTTATATGGTGTTGTTTGATGAAATGATAGTGGTGTTTATCTCTTTGGGGATGGGTTGGGTTGGTTTTCTATAGCTGATAGTCCATTATTCCTTCACCTTTGATTCCTGAAAACTTCTATCACAGAGTTAACTATTTATTAACTATCTATTAACCATCCCCCTTCTGGTTTTTGATCTTGTGAAAAACTTCTACCCTAAATTTTTATACTCTAAGCTTCATCAATATCTTCACTTAAATTTGAAAACTACTGTTACAGCTTATCTCAAAACTCCAATCCATATCTTCTATATAAAAATCAGCTTTGTTTAATGTTCTCCAAAACAAAAATTACCAAACCCATCGGATCTATATATTCTCTGTGATCTAAATAATTTGCATTAGCATAATCTATATTATTTTTTTATTTAATTAATTATATTTGACATCATTCCCCCCGTGCACCATCACCTCAGTCCCTTGTGCTCTTTCTACCCTCATCCCCATCTTTGCCCTCCCTTCCTTCCCCTCCCCCAACCCATGGTCCCTTTGGTTTATCTTGGCTTTTTGGTCTTGTTGAGCTTTTTGTTTGCTTTTGATTATAATTGCCCATTTCCTTGAGCTTATTCTTTGTTTTTGTTGCTCTTTCATATTCCTCCTAATTGTGAAGTCATCCAATATTTTTCTCTTGCCTTCTGACTTATTTCACTGAGTATAATTCCTTCTAGTTCCATCCATGTTTCTATAAATGTCCCTAATAATTTTTGATTGCTGAATAGTATTCCATTGTGTATATGTACCACATCTTCTTGATCCAGTCATCTACTTTTGGGCTTTTGGGTTGTTTCCAGGTCTTACCAATTACAAATAGTGCTTCAATGAACATAGGAGTACATAGGTGCTCTTTTGGATCAGTGTTTTTGTGTCCTTTGGGTAGATTACTAGGAGTGGGATTACCGGATCATATGGTTGTTCCATTCTTAGTAGATTGAGGAACCGCCATACTGCTTTTCATAATGGTTGGACCAGCTTGCATTCCCACCAGCAGTGTACTAGGTTTCCTTTTTCTCCACATCCTCGCCCGCATTTATTGTTTTTGGTTTTTGTGATGTATGCCATTCTTACCGGTGTAAGGTGGTACCTTATCATGGTCTTGATTTGCATTTTCCTGATTAACATAATCTATATTCTTAATGCCACCATCATTATTGTTGAATGCTTTGCATACTGTATCAGCAGCTTCAGCAGACTGAGCATATTTTTGCAGCATGCCCTTAAAGAAATAATTTGTGGAAAAATTCAGTTTATCACAAATAAATTGATCTCATGATAAAGAGCATGGAGGAAAGAATTTGTTTTCTTTTCAGTTAGATATGCTTTTGTGTCATTGATTTTTAAGTTCTGGGAATCTTAAGTTTTCGATTTCATGATCACAGAATATCAGAAGTTCTAACATAACAGTAGTTACTGTATAAATATGTTTTCTTACCATCTAGTCAACTGTGTGATACATAAAGCCACAAAAAGTTAAGCTCCCTTTGTCCTGGGAGAAACTGAGTGTTTTCAGCAATGGCAGAAATATTGGGAGGTCAAAGATGTTTTGTTGTGGGGTAAGGCAGGGGCAAATCAGAAGTAGATTTCCTTTAATGGAAGGGAACAAAGGGTATCACTGGCTGAGACAGATGCCAGGAACTTCAAACCAGAAAGAATGACTTGAGGGGCCTATTTTGCCATTCTTTTGGGGTATTCATGCTGCTTGAGAACTTTTTATTTGAGGTTCTTCTGTGTCAGCCCTCAGATGCAATGTCATTCTCTTTCTATGCCTTTTGTAATGTCAAAAAAAGACATTCCTTAGCTATTCCATTTTCTCTGCTATTCCTCCCAAATAAAGGACAAAGGCACACAGTATTTTACTATTCTTAGAAATAAGTTCTACTTAATAGTACCTCAATTTAAGTTCTAGCATGAATGTACTAAGTATTGTGATGCTATCTATGACATAAGGCAGATTTCCTGTCCACCAGGGTCTTATAAGCTTCTCATACCCTATTGGAAATATCTGTCTCCCACCACCAAACTGTCAGCCAAGACAAAAGCAGAAACAACTGTCCTCAGTAACTTGTGTCTAATACTAATTATGCACACATGAATATTTATTGATTGGATGAGTGAAATAATTGAAGGAAATCAAGAATGTAGCTTGGTTGGGGTAGAAAATACCTTAGGTAGAAAAGGAAAACAGAAATAGAATACAGAAATGGGACAGGAGTACATGGGAATCATGTGGAGTCTCAAGTGACAGAATCCAGAGATTATTTTGAAGAACAGTGGGAAAGAGGATGGCCTTTGGGTAGACACTTTGGGTAAAGGAGTTCACACTAAATTCCTTCTGCAAGAGACTTCAGAGTTTATGTTCCTAAGTAGGAGAGAAAACTTGACTGAATTAACCTTACAGTGTCATGTAGAGGGGAGGGACAGGCACGTTTCTTTTTTTAACAGCATATATACATGTACACAGATAGTAGAATATAAATGTAACAAGTTTCTAGTACCTATTAAATAATGAAAGAAGTCCTCCTACCACTGGTGTTTGATGAGTGGGATTCTTGGGTTCCTCTGAGAACGAATTTAGCAGACTCCCAATTCTGCAGCACGTGGTAATTTTATTAAGAAGAAGAGAAAGAGAAAAGAGACTTCCACATAGATATAATAGATACAGTGAAAATAGATACAGAGAGCTGCATACACAGTGTAGGGGGTGTGTGTATGTATGGATAGGTAGGGAGGAAGGTCGCTAGATAGATAGATAGATAGATAGATAGATAGATAGATAGATAGATAGATGATAGATAGATAGATAGATAGATAGATAGATAGATAGATAGATAGATAGATAGATAGATAGATACATAGATAGATACATAGATACATAGATACATAGATGATAGATATTTGATGAGATTTATTCCTTTGTAGAATTTATCACTTTGGGGTAAAGTGGGATTGGGTTGATTTTCTTTAACTGATAATCCTCTCTGCCCCCACCTCCAATTCCTGGAAATTTCCATAGCCAGATTAATGATGCATTATCCATCTCTACCCCCATCTCTGGTTTTTGACCTTGTGAAAACTTCCATCCTAAATTCTCTTCTCTAAGCTCCCATCACTACTAGTGGATGCAGTCAGGATATATAATTTTACAGGCTCTCTGAGAATTTTTCTTTAAGTAATTAGTCTCTGTTGGTTGTTGTAGTTGTTGCATCTCTGGCCAATAGGCAGGAGATAAACTAGCCAAAATGTGGCATTTATGTCCCTGTTACTGAGTTAAGAAACCCAAGTCTTTTCCTAAGAATAGTTGTTGAAATAATGAGAATGCAAAAGGAAAGTACTAAGGGTAGGATTTTTAAATCACAAAGTCCTATTTCTATAAATTTTCAGTCTGATAGGATTTATGATTTACCTGAAATATATGTTCTATATAAGCTTAAGGCAAGTTAAGATTTTAATAAAATTAATAGATGTGAGATGAAGTAGGATAGCACAGTTTCTGGGCTTAGAGACCATAATAAGTCATTCCACACCCATTGCTATTTTGTGTTATAGTCCCCTCGAGTTGAGATAGACTGTCTCCTGACTCAAGGCACCTTTCTTTATCTTACCATCACTCGTCTACCTTGAGACTCATGTGTTGCTTGGTTTTTAAGACTTCCAAATCTTCTTGGATTAGAAATTGACCTCAGATTGGATTTCTTGATTTTATCCCACCCACTCATCTCCATCTCCACATACATGAACCTAGTAAACCTATGGTTTTCAAACTTGAGCATGAAGCAGATTCCCTTAGAGGGCATCTCAAAATGCAGACTCTGGACTTCATTCTCAGAGTTTCTGTTCCAAAAGCTTCTGATTTTGGGTGGAGACTGAGAAGTCACACTACTAACAAGATTCCAGGTGATCTGTTGATACTCTTCACTTTTTAAGAAATGCAATGGGGGCCTTCCTGGTGGCGCAGTGGGATAAGCAACGCACTATGAAGCAGACTGCAGCCACTGCAGCACAAGTTCGATCCCTGCTGCCGGCCAGGGAGGGGACCCACATGGCATGGCAGACCTCTCCTGCCTCGCCCGCTGCTCCCCTCAGCAGTGTACTTCCATTGATCTGCCTGTTCTGCTCCCCGCTCTGTCTCTGGTGAATCCTCTCACCCCCCACACTTCTGGCCTGTACCCTAGTGCTTGTATGCATAAATAAATAAATCTTAAAAAAAAAAAAGAAATGCAATGGTAGCTAATTTAGTCTTACTCATGTTCAAAATCTGGTCACCTAAGTGAAAATAGAAATGTAGTCTCTGACTTATATTTGTAGAGTTCAGACAAGAGAGGATGAAATTATATTTTAATAGATAACATTTACTAGGTGCTTATTTTGTATTAATTAAATAACTACACAAACATAGTGTGTTAGGTGTCATTAATGTAGCATTGGTATTCCCTTTTTAAAGATAACTGAGAT
Organism: Galemys pyrenaicus; assembly: GCA_019455555.1. Lineage (NCBI taxonomy): Eukaryota > Metazoa > Chordata > Mammalia > Eulipotyphla > Talpidae > Galemys > Galemys pyrenaicus. The sequence continues at coordinate 13,572,132 of JAGFMF010011796.1, forward strand.
TTGGGTTAAAGCATACAAATTTCCTGATATCACACTATTGGGTATGAATTCAGATTTCTTTGATTTTGGTCATTTAAAATTGTGCTCACTGGGGCCTCCCTGGTGGTGCAAGGGATTAAGTCACAGCAATATGAAGCTATCTGCAACCACTGCAGCACAAGTTCAATCCCTGACCAGGGGGATGACCCACATGGCACAGCAGACCTCTCCTGTCTCACCTGCTGCTCCCCCCAGCACTGTGTTTCAGTTGATCTACCTGTTCTGCTTTCCGCTATGTCTCTGATGAATTCTCTCACCCCCCCCCACCACACACACACCTCTGGCCTGTACCCCAGTTCTTGTAGGCATATTTTTTAAATGTGCTCATTAGCTATTCTTTGATGGTATTTTAATGGGAGGAAAGTCTCAGGTGTGTTTACTCAGAAATATGGCATTTCCTCCCAGTGAAATTGGAATAAAAAGTGTTAAATATTCCCATTTGTTCTGTTGTGATCTAGTATGGGTAGACCATTTGAGTGTAGATGGATTTATAATCCATAACTTTGAAATGTTTTTATCTCCCTCTGGTCCTCAGTTTCCAGAGCTATGAAAGATGGGAGTTGAAATGCTCTTAAAGTTTCTTACCTTCATTAAACATCTATGGTCTTCAACTTAAAGTCAAGATTCTATTGCCTTGATTTACACTGACAAAGAACTGCCAAGGAGTTAGAATGTACCCTATATTTTCTTTCCAAAGGACACATCCATATTAGGAACCATCTCCATGGAAAATTCTCTTATCAGAAGTTTAATGTTAGAACAAAAAGAGTAAGAATATTTAAATGGAAGTCATCCTTGAGGTGTCCTTTGAGCTTCCCTGAAAAAATAGAGCTGAAAATGTATCAACGGTATCACACCACCTCTATTGAGTCTAGAGTCCTCTTACAACACCAATATTTTTACTATTAGCTTTCTCCACTTCCTCTTGCTATGCTATTATTATTAAATAAACCTAGTCTTTTTGACATTAAAGTTACATTTGCTCCCTTGAAATTTGGAAGACACTACTGTGCCATCATTAGTAAAAGCAAGTACAACCCCATCTAGGGTTTCACTGCTCTGAGCAGGGAGTTTCATTTAACCTCAGTAGCAAAGGCTGACATTTTCCTGTACCTTGATGTCAACTTGTGGGGTGACCCTCTCTCTGGAAATGCTAGACCATATGTACAGACAACATGGAGATTTTGTATAAAGGATCAGACTTTTCCTCCCCAGCTGTCTGTAGAGAACAGCACAGGAAGTACATCTTTTATACATCATGTTTATGAAGTGACCATTCATTGTAAAAACAAATTCATAATTGGTGTAATGTGGGTCGGAGATGTCTGCTGGCCATCACGGTGCTAATCACAAATAAAATTAGAAGGCAGCTTCATAAACTTGGAAAACTATGGCCTTCAAGCCTAGCAATTCTCATATAAAGAAACATCTCCTTAGTTATCTGACTTCCTTTCTGCAATCTGATTTTTTAGTATTGTAGCATTCAGGCATGTTATCAGTAAAACCAATATCAAAGTGAATTACGTGTACAAGATTTTGTACAATGAAAACACGAAATTCTGTGGGACCAGGGGAGAATTATTTGATATCCCATGAGCCATTAAGCATTCATTGATTTTCTGAGAATATGGGAAGTCAATTTAGTGTTTCATCTCCAGCATCAAAAAGTCAAGTGGAATAAAATAAAGTAGAATTGCAGTAGAGAAAGTACCTCAGAGGTTAAAAGAAAAAGCATCATGTTGTGAAATTTGTGTTTCGGTTGTGTGTGTATGTGTGTGTTTTTGTGTGTGTGTGTGAGAGAGAGAGAGAGACAGCTTGAAAGGTAAAGTGATTTTTACTGAAGGGATTCATTGTTTTTAAAGCCAGGACACCGTGGACAGCCTACCACTCTTTCTTTATACAATAGTACAGAATGAGATTATAGACTAATTCTAGGATATCACTCTTCCCCAGTGGTGTATAAACCAGATTAAGTTGTATTTACAAAAACAAACAGTGATCCAAGATTACATAGAAAAGATTCATATGGTATTTTATACTAGAGTTTGCATACAAATTGTGACCTGGCTTTTAGCATTAGCAACTATATTTAATATGGCTTCAGTAGCCACTTGATTTCTGAAGGAGAGACAAATGGCAGAGAAATGACCTAGTAAATGCATGCTTTTGCCAGCCACGTCTGCATAGACATAAAAGACAGAATGTGTACAGGCTGGAACCTAAAAATTAGGAAAAATAATTCCTACAGGAATCAGAGGATAATATAACAGACCCACACTGCACCAGGAGTAGGGAAAATTCCAAAGGAGGATTTGTTGAGCAAGGCAGGCAAAGGGATTTTTCTTCAGAGGAATGGTAAGCAGAGATAGAGAGATATTCTTTTCTTATTTATGCGATGACAAAGAATGAAAAGATGTCAAAATAATTTCAAAGACTATGTTTCGTTATGTGCTTCAATTTACATATATGAATATTATAAAATTATTTCTTTATTAAATAAGTCATAATCAATTATATGCAATGTCTTTCACAGAACTCCCATAAGGAAATACAGTTTAAGCTCATTAAGTGTTAAAATTCCTGAGATCTGATATTGACTCTTGCACACTTGATTATTTCCACACCCATGCTCTGCATGTAACATAACTCAACAATGAATAATGAGCTCCTAAGTTTTAGAGAGTACAGAATACAAATAGGGCATTTTGATATTCTTCCAAATAAAACAGAGTAATAATAAACCCCTAAATATTTTAGAGTACAGCATGGAAAGAAAGCTTTGATACTACAAAGTTTACATCTCCTCCATAGGATATGTCCCACTATGTATAAACAAGTATTGAACAAGAATAATTATCTACCCTGAATGATTATATTGATAATAACCCTTAGCACTTCTTCTAGTCAGTCCTCTTACTCTAAGAGAAGTTATAGAAAAATTTCCAGGACATATTATGGACTTTTCAGAAATTTCCAGAAACAAAAATGACATAGGTTCAACTTTTGAACACTTTCTTAAGCTATATTGATCTTGACATGCAACAATGGGTCTTAGTTGCAAAACTTTTGAAGAGTTTTCTTTTTGTTGTTCTCCAATTCTGCTTTCAGAGCAATGGTTTAGAGTCCTGCCTTTAGAATCAGAGAGCAGTTAGTTCTAGTTTCATCAGAACTCTTTATCATGATAACAATGCTGAGGTTTAAGTATAGCATTAAAGTGTACTTTATGACAATAAATAAAAATTTTGTGAAATTATAGAATCCACAAATTACAGCTTTAATGCACACACATTTACACAGACATGCACTTATATTCACACAGGTCTTCTTGATATTTTTGCACTATGGCTGACTTAGAAATTTTATTATGGTCCACACACATTAATAGCAGCTTTCTTGAACTGAGATTCATGCTACCATCTACTTAGGAACTTTAGGCTTCAGGTGACTTAAATAGTATCAGACCTCTGATCATTTGGCAATCATTTATTATATCTGAAATTCAGTTTTCTCATCTACAAAATGGGATTAAATAATTCTATCTTATAAGTTGATTGATGTAAGAATCAAAGTAAAATTTACATGCATGGCTGCTTGGATTCTATTTTTATTTTTTAGTCTTATTTTCAACTTCTCATTATATTTAAATTCCCATTTAAATATTTTCCCTCCTGCTTATGAACCATATTTTCCAACTGGCCATATCTAAAAATTTTTGATAGGATGTTGATCACTGTGATTACTACATTGATGAGTGTATAAATTCTGACTTTGTTAAAGAGTATTTTGGCAAACGGTTAGATTGCTGATCAATTCGCTGCCTTTGAGTCACGTTTTGAAGATTTATAGCAGCAGTTTTGAGAAGCTATCATTCCAGAGATAATCCTGCTCTACTACTAAGGCATGGCTCTTCAAGTTCTCCACTAAATGTTCACTCCCAAGTGATTACTGAGGACTCTTCACCCTGATTGTTTGGTATTCAAATGACATCCTGACTTTTGTGAGCTCTGGGGATTAATCTGTTTACAATTCCCAGATCTCTCTTCATCTGACATCATGGAATTTTTCTCTATTTGTAATACTCAAAAGTCAAGGTGATTCCAGTACAGTACTGTATGAAACTGTTCTGTTTTGCCCTGTTTTCATTTTGTTCATAGTTCTATGTTTTCTGTGACCTTGTAACTTCCAGCCAATTCAGACTTCTACAACTGAAGTTCTACAACTTCAGTTTTTGTATTCTCAAATACCTATGACTACTGGATTTTGTTTGGATTCCCCTCACCCCCTAACATGATTATGTTTCAGAAATTACCTCTATGCAGGAAGTTAGAGAGATTGTGAGGCTCACATCCTCTTATGAATTGCAATTTTGGGTTGCCTTTGCTTAAAATATAAAAATTATAATGTTGTGTAGCTCATCAGTTTTCTGTATTTATAACAAAGGTTCAGTTGTTCATTATTATTACATTTGTCCAAAAGTGAAGCTTCTATATGAAGATGATTTGAATTCTTTAAAGTATTATATATTTTTTTTAAAGATTTATTTATTTATGCATACAAGAGCAGAGTACAGGCCAGAGTCCAGGGCAGTGAGAGGATTCACCAGAGACAGAGTGGGGAGCAGAACAGGCAGACAGACTGAAACACACTGCTGAGGGGAGCAGCGGGCGAGGTAGGAGAGGTCTGCTACACCATATGGGACCCCTCCCTGGCCAGCAGCAGGGATCGAACTTGTGCTGCAGTGGCTGCGGTTTGCTTCATAGTGTGTTGCTTAACCCACTGCACCACCAGGGAGGCCCTAAAGCATTATATTTTCTTATATGTCACTTTCTTTTACTCTCAATTAATTCTTTTCTAAATTTTTAGAGCAATATACTCTCAAAGATAGATTGCCACTTTTTTTTTTTTTTGTGTGTGTGTGTGTATAAGACTGAGAAAAAAGAAATAAAAAAGAGAGATCAGTGCTTAGGATAAAAATACTATTTATATTATTTTCCATTAACTTTCAGTTTTTGGCTTTTTGAATGGTAAACATTTTAATAACTATATGCTTATTTTAATAGGGATTATAAAAAGTATGTCAAATTGGTATTCTATGCATTGTGTCATAATATATGAAAAGTATGGCTAAGCAAAGTCAATTTAAATAAAAATAATAAGTAAATCATAGTTGCCCAAAAAAAACCCAAAGAAGGCAAAATTTGCAGTGTTATCTGACTGACTTATTTGGGGGCCTCCCTTATATTGTAGGACTAGAAAAGATGACAAAGCATGAGAGTAAAATACTCAGACTTTTGTGTGTGATCTAATACTGCAAATGTTTCTACTCATTAGAAAACTTGTGTCCCAATGACATGTATTTTTCCCTGTTGGGGATCCTGCAGTATTTGAATTGGCTAATGGAGGAAACATGTAGTATCTTCAAGTCAGCAATATGATGTCCTGGTAACAAACATCTCCTTCAATCAGGAGCATACTGGTGAGAATCTAATCTTGTATGTATCTTTTTCATCTATATTTTTTCTTCTTGATAGTTAACACACTTCTTTCATTTTTAAGGGGGAAAAAAGTATGTCTGAAGAACTCTTCAAATAGAGCTATAACATATTAAAAAAGGGAAAAAAATAAGGACATATCTGACAGAAGGAAGTAGAGGATTAAATTATATACATTATCTATTTTACATCTATTTTGCTTGTGCTGCAGTTGTGTTGCAAGGTCAGAGTTTAGGAAGAAGATGATGTTATGATGAAGTAACTGGATGAGGCAGTTATGAGGGAGGAAAAGGAGTGAGTATGAACTCAGGACCTCTTGCTACATTATTCTAAGTCCAGGTCTGTATGCCTATCTCTTTCCCAGTCTTTAAATTAGAATCTTAGGGTGAATTATTTTGATATTAGTTAGCTGTCCCAAAGCTTTCATTAAATGTGGTGATTTTAACTATTAACTCTAGGAAGGCAGATTTTTCTGCAATCTTTTTAGCAGTGATGGAAAAATCTAGAGACCACATATATACATAAAATCAACAGTTCTATAAATCCATGATTTGTTGAGTTTCAAGATTTGCAACAAAAGCAACAAAGACCTAAGTTGCCAGAAGTTCTTTTCATCCCTTTACTTGTACAATTTTTTCCAGAGTTTGAGACTATAGGTCACCTGAGTGACCCTTTTATCATGGAGTGGTTGGGAGAAAACATCTTGTCAAATCATGCTAAGGGTTAAAAAAAGGTGAATTTCTGCCAAGTGGTTGCTGAATATCTCATAAGAAATATTTAGTGCTTAACATTCTATTTGGGGCTTCCAATTAAATATGCAAATTAAAAATTAAGAAATGAGTTGATGATTTTTTTCTTTTTTTTTATTAAAATATTTTAAAATTTACATATACTTGCCATTAATTGTAATCCCCATGTATTCCCCATCACCATCTCACCAGTGCACCATCACCTCAGTCCCTCGTGTTCCCATCTTCCCTCAACCCTCCCTCTCCCCTCCCCACCAGGTGTCCCCAGTCTGATTCTAAAGAGGAAAAATACTATGATCTCTGTAACTGAAAGTACAAACGTCATCCTTATGAAATGATTTTCTACTCTTACTTATGAGATAATTAGCGGCTCCAACAAATAGAAGAGTCCTGGAAGAAAGCACAAAATAAAGGTCATATAGGGAGCAATGACTTTATTTCTTCATATTATTAGTATTGTTATTGTTACATTGGAACCCTCCCCTAAATAAGACACAGCTAGAATTGAAGTTGATGTTGGCCACCAGGGGGCAGCGATGTCTCAGTAATATTACTTGAACAACAGCGGTGGACTTCCTGTTTCCCCACCTTTTTTACCTAGATTCCTAAGCTTCACTTTTCCATATTTACAGCTACTGCTAGCTGAATCGTAAATTCCATTGTAATGCCAGTCATTTCCATCACTCCCTTCTAAGTGGAAAACCTAATTGCTATTTAATGAAATTTAACTTAGGTTCTTTATGTCGTTTATACTTACTATGGCTTTTCTTCAAAGTTTTCTTTCTTTTCATTTCCATTTTCATCTCCCCCGCCTCCCCCCCAACTCCCTCCCGCGCAGGTCCTCTCCTGGCTTTACAAACATGCCCAGAAATATTCTTAGCTCAGCACACTAGCACTAGGCATTCAGAGTGGTCTTGGTTGATTCTCTAGACTTTTCCCCTTTGTCTCAACTTTCCCCCTGCTTCACAGAGAGACTTTCTGAAAAGAACAAGATGTCTATTTGCTTTTAGTTCTCTGTTCCTAGATCTGTTAAATCATGTCTTCTGCCTCACAGAAGCAGAAAGAGAAAACAAAGCTACATAGATAGAATAAATCTCTCATGATTCTGTCTTCTCTAAAAAGACATTTCTGTAAATTTGTCTCTAGGGATGTGGAGCTATAAACACTTCTTCATCCTGTTCCTTTCTTGTTTCTTCAACTGGGGATTCATGAAGGCCACACACAGGGGTACTTTTAGAAGATGTTCTTTTCAACATGGACTTCAAATATAAACTGCCTCAGTTAAAACAACTAGGCCTCTATAAAACAAAAGTAAAACTGGAAGTTAGCTTGGAAATGATCTTGACTAGGTACATGAAATCTTTTTAGAAGGATCCTTGTGTAAGTATGTATGTTCTCCAGAGACTCCAGGTCAGGAGGAGGCCTTAGGAGGACTTCACCAAGATTAGAGTCAGACACTGGTGGGGAGAAAAGATAAAACCATCAACTATGGCTCTTTCCCAGTGGGGAATCTGCTCGAGACAGATTCTGTGCAATGGCAGTGGCTTCTGGGATTGCTTAAATAATATGTTTTAAACTTCTTGGGTAGAGACTGTCACTTGAATCAAATGCTTATTTATATAAAAAGTTGGGTTTGGGAGGTATTAACATGTATTTCCCTATGTTGCATGTATAGTTATGGGAGGAGAATTCAGATCCTTGGAACACAAATTGCTTATCTATACAATATGTTCATATTAGGTAGTGTTCTGATGAGGAATAAATTACTTATGTTAGCTATCCTGCATGAGATGACAAAATAGGATCAATACTTACATTGATTTAATTTGTCATTATTTAATTTGCCATTATTGTAAGAAAATTATTTATTTTTACAACAAAATTATTTAAGCTACAGTCTTATACATACAAAATAAATACTTAGTTTTTCTTTCCTAAGTCAAAAAAAGAGGAGTAAGACTGTAATAAGTTAAAATTTTTCACTCTCCAGCTAGTAGCTTTATGTTTTTAACTTTTAAATCTTAGTTTTAGCTTTTGTTAAATGGAAATCTATCTTTTTAGGATATATTGGGCCTGTGTGCTATACCATAATTGATCAGTGAATTATATGTTAATCTTATTATAAATATTTTGAAGTAAAATTGACAAAACATAGCTAACAACTGGAAGAAAAATTAAACTGGACACTAGAATTGACTAGTAAGCTGGGCATACAAATCATTGTTAAATGATTAAGATTCATTATATCCTATTTTATTCTTCAGAAGAAACTTATCTCTAGAAAATTTTGTGAATTAAACAGAACAATTCCTTTTTTACTCAGAAAAAAATATTTAAATGTCTAGGTGATAAAGGTAGCTATGTTTAATTAAACTATTTAATTTCCAGTCTATAAACCTTCAGTCTAAGATGAACTTAATTTCAGTAAGGGATTTTTTAACAAAATTCATAACTTAAAACATTTATAACTAAGGTTATTCATTTCTTAACTAGAAAAAAAATTCAAAGTGAGGACCTAAGTTTGATTTTTTTTTTTAATGCTTTACCAGTTAATAGATATACAGGTATATTCCCCAAATGACTGAGCTTTACAGTAATAAGGAAAATATTCCTTATTAAGTTATTAAATTCAATGACTATAACAGTGGCCAGGTAGAATTTATAAATATCCAATCTGTGTTGAGACTGTAGCTTAAATAATTTGGTTGTAAAAATAAATAATTTCCTTACAATAATGACAAATTAAGCAATAAAAATTGATTTGGAAACAGAAGTGGCCAGGGTATTACCAGCACATTCAGTCTTGAAAAATTCAAAGAAAGTAATTTTCTCATTTAGAAAGAAAACATTCTAATGGTATTGAACTCTAGGCATAATGCATTTGTGCACATCTGCAAACTAAATTTATCTCTCATGTTTTGTTCATGTTCAGAACTCAATTACATTTCACTTCATTTTTATCATCTCTTCTAGAGAAATCAGAAATAAAATTTCACCCTTAGCTGCCCTCATGCTGGTGAATCACTATGGAAATAAAAACTCATTTCAGTCAGGATACCTCAAAATGCAATCCTATGACTCAAACTGAGGATATTATATTGAATGGACATATCTAGTTTAAATTACAGGAGTAATTATGTATGTCTTTGACATTAGTTTAAGTCTTGCAGAAATCTGTATATCATTTGTCAATTGCTAAGCTCCTGACACACATTAAGAGAATGTATAAAATGTTAAAGAGTAAGGAAAGTGCTTGAACATTGGTTATTATTTTTATGAAGAAACTAAATTAATTGCACATGTGCATAACTCTAAAAGCATAAATCTATTCTAGTTAAAGACTGCAAAAGTCCCTTTCTATAAAGACTGAAAACTCTGAGTTCAGCACAATGAAAATAGAACAGCAAGTGAGAACATAGCTATCTTATTCATAAAAATCTATAAAATATGGATAAGAAGTTGCTTATAATAGTAGGCATATTTTTGGCCTCACCAAAAAAAAAATATCACACAATAAAAGAAGTTCAATATTCAGAGATGTTTAAGTGAATAATAGCATGCCATCACCACAGTCTATCTTTCTCATTATTATCCTTGGCTAGCTCATCATTCCTTTATCCTGAACAAAAGTATGAGTGCTATAAAGTCCCAAATAGAAAATCAGATCGTTCTAGATTTATCCCATTAAGCACTTTCTGTATCAAAATATTAAAAGCCATTATATGAAAGTTGTATTATAAAATATCAAACAAAAATAAACTTTCTAAATCGGGGTTTCTGACAGTAATCAAAGCAAGGTGATGATGCTTCTGTTTCCTTTTAAGGAGATTGTTATTAGTTTAACTTTAATATTTACTAAGCTTCCTCTTTCAGAAGATGAAACAGGGAGCAACAGAACTAAAAAGGGGAAAAACTGAATAAAGGTGAAAACTAGCACAGTAGTGGTCATGGCTTAACTTTAGAGCTCATTATCTTCTTGGATTCACCCAAATCCTGCCTTATTTCTGAAGATTTTTCCTTCTAAAATTCATACTCCTACATTTCCCATTCATTGATCTCTGTCCCTCATCTCTACTTACCAGTCATTAAAACCAAGATTCTGTTGATTTCTTTGGGTATTTGAAATAAAAAAGAAAACATCTTTCTGATTTCTTTAAACAATTCATTTAAACAGAGGTACAACTATGTACTGAGGACACAGTTCTGGGGAAAACATAGTAAAACATATCTCCCTACTATCCTGAGCTTTCTACACTGTAAGTACAGAGAGACAAAAAACAAATGAAATAGTCCATTAAAGATAGTGATTAAGGGATAGTAGGAAAAATAGTGCAAGGGAGCTTAACAAAGTAATAGGAGTAGAAAAACCCTGTTTAAAACTGCACAATTGAAAAAGACCTCTAATAAACTGACGTGAGTAGAGAATCGAGGAAACTTAGGGAGCAAATTAGTGGCTATATCTAAGGTAAAGAATTCCAGGTATGGATAACACAATTGTAAATATATTGAGTCAGGAGCATGGGTTCGTATTCTAATAAGGTAAGGGGAAGGGGAAGTGGTTAATTTCTGACTTACATTTTATGTTTGCAATACTAAATAAATTTCAGGAGTATAACTTCATATTTTGATACACATATATACTTCACTGTACTCACCACTAGAGTTCTAGTGTCATCCCCACAATCAAATTAGAACCCTCTCACTTTTCTTCCTCCCCCTCTACTCCCCCTCCATATTTTTCAGAATATAAGTTATTTTAGTTGTATTTTGTTAGCTTGCCTTCTTTGATTAGTTATATTCTATATATGAGTATAACCATGTAGTAATTCTTTCACTTTCTAACATTTCAATTAGTATAATCACTTCAAATTCCTTCCATGTTGTGGCAGAAGGCAAAATTTCATCTTTTTAATAGCTGAGTAGTATTCCATGGTGTATATATATCACAACGTCTTTATCCAGTCACTACTTTTACTTACTTTTACATTTTTTTAAAAAGTTTTAAAGTTTACTTACTTTTTAAAGGGAGAATTAGCTGACTCTTGGTGTTCACACAGGCTGCAAATGGTATCACCAATAAAATCAGCTGTGGTTTTGGCCTTCACACACATTTGCATCTTTCCTTGAGCAGTGATAGAGAGAGGTACCACTGGGACAACTTGCAAGCTTTGAGAGTTCTCATCCTTTCCTATTGTAGAGGAGGTAACTTGTGTCATTTGCATTTGAAAATATTTTATGACTTTTTCTAACAGTATTATGACTGGCTTATTTATCTGCATTCCAAGACCCAAACCAGATTAAATATAATATTCAGTAATACAGTATATTGTCATCAAAAAATACAGGATCATTTGACCTCTTTTTGGTCAAATTGTTGAGGAAGTGATCAACAATTCATACAAAAATGATCTTTGTTATGACAAAATATTATTACCAGTAATTTTTTTGTTTTGTTGGTCAGTTCCATGAAAAAAACCTGTTTCACTAATGACAAAAGTCAACAAAAATAAGATACTCACTTTATTATTTCACTTAACTTTCACTCTTTAAAAAAAAAATAACTTTGACATTTGAAAAAATATGTCAGTGACCTGCAAGATAAAACCAAATTCTTTTACCTCTCATGGTTTATTAGCTCACTTAAGACATGACAACACCACATTATTGGTTAATTCAAGGTTTCCTTAATAACAACACCAAAAACTTGTTAGTGGTACTAACAAATTGTTAATTTATTGTTAGTAATTAGAAATCAAAATCTTAAGTTACTTCTTTTAAGTTTTCTAAACATGTCTTTCTGGCACTTTTGTCTTCAACTATCAGCTGTTACAAGTGAATATTAATTTTGGTGATCAAGTATTTCCATCAGAACTCCAGATTATTCCATTGTCTTCTGATATGTAAAATTGCCAAGGAGACAATGATTTTCTACCTTTTCTTAACTGCTTTATAAAGTGGTGTACATAGCATAATATTCTTTGGGAATATCTTTATATTTTTCTCAATTACACATCAACCAAGTTCCTTCTCATTGTTTCCTTATTTTTGTCCTTTATGCTATACTCTGCTAGTTGCCTTCACAATTTTTAAAATCTCTGATTTGACATTTTTCAGTATCATGGTTATATTTAATCTACCATATGCATTTTCATTTCTTTCCTTACAGCTTATCAATATGCTTTCATTCTATTAATATAAGTCTTATCTCAATTTATCCCTTTTTGTATACTTCTCCTGTATCATTATATTTTGTGTATAGTATATACTAATATAAATATGCATCTATGGATAGGGCCAATATTTTTTATTTTATAAAATTTCAGAAATTTTTCTCTTTGTACTATATAAATTATATTCTCTGATCTTCTTATGATATGTTGCCATAGATCCATTTTGTTTTTAAAATAATGACTAATTCTATAATAAAGAAGTTTATCTCCAAACAGTACTTGATAACCAATGAGGTGTGTGGAGTGATCTTGAGTTAAAAGAGTATATTCTGTTCTAAACTCATCAGAAATATATCAGCATGTCAATGCTGCTGTGCATACCTCTTAATATAATTTCCACATTCTTAGAAAGTTGCATCTATAACAATTCTGCAAGAATGAAGTAATTTCATGTCAATTGCTGGTTCTCCAACACATAAAGTGAATTATCCATTCATCCTAAAACATCCACTATTACCAGGTACTTCTCGAGGCCTGGTAAAGCATCAGTGAGTTGAAGTCCCTGGCCTCCTAGAGCTTCATAGTGGGAAATTGAAAACAAGATACGGAGGTAATTATTTGGATGTCAGATTATAATAAATGCTGAAAAGAAAAATAAGGTTAAATGAGAGGAATATTGTGACTATCTACTTGGGGTCATTAATGAAAGCCTTAATGAGAAGTGATAAATGTCTCTAAACTTGAAAGAACTGACTAAGCTATACAGCTATCTATGGGAAGAGTATTCCAGGCCATGACAAATACAAAGGTCTTGATTTGGCAGCAAGCTAATACGTTTAGACTTTTAAGGGGACTAGAAAAACTAAGTAGAGTGGGAAAAAAGTGGGGATAAAATAGAAGACATTTAAGAAGTAAAGAGGTAAAAGATCAATTTATTCCATAATGAGTAAATAATTAACACACACACACACACACACCATCATGGGTATCCTTGCAGCTCCCTCCAGAGTTCCCTGCAGAGAAGATATTGAACTCACAGGAAATGATATGTCATGATCGGTCTCCTCTCTAACCCTCCCGAGTCTCTCCCACAATCATCGTTTTCTACCTGTGTTCTAGAAACTCTGTCTCCAGGAAGCAGTGATATAAGATGTCAATATGAGTATATAAGATGGGATCTTGGGATTGGGGTGAAAGCAACATTACAATTTACTCACAGAGAATCATTTATGTTATGTAGAGTTAATTGCCCAGTTTCCAGGTTGCTCCTGTTATTACATTTATGAATAGGGGCAAGTGTAGATGGATTATTCTTCTTAACCTACTCTTTTGTGAGTGCACGAATGCTATTTTGTACCACAGAGGTATTCTGTCAAGACTCATTTAACTCACTCAACATTTTAATCCTTGCATATTTAATTTCTATTGTGATCACCCAATATATTGATGATCTGTTTTTGTGTGTATGTGTACAACTAGCCGTAGTTTTCTCTCTTTTTTGATTTCCTTATTTTTCAATTTGACATTGGGAAAGGCAGTCAGGATATGCTAATAAAATGTCATTCAAACCTAAAATTAAAATTTAATTTTTAGATTTTGGGGGAGCATGTTTCAGAATTTAAAATAGATAAAATAAGATAGTCTGAGATTCTGAAAACAGTAGCAATTTAAAAAGATTGATATTCACACAAAAATTAAGTTTTACTTACATAGGCTCAAATTTTAATGACCACATAGGAAGTTATATAATGAGCTCAGCAACTAAATAAATATTTTGGGAAGAAAACAAGAAAGGGTGTACAATTTAGAGTAAATACAGACAAGATGATAGCAGTAGTCACATAAGATGAGCAAGAGGAATTTTCAGCTTCAATTGTTCTATCCTTTTCTCATTCTTCTTTTCAAATAGAATTGTTCTTAGGATTAGAAATATGAAAAGAAGCAAACAGTAAGAGGGAATTTAAGGCCAAAACAGATGAAAACAACTGATGTTTTCTATCAACATGTAACTAGTTCAGGCTCCAGATTCATTTCATGCCAGGGGTTGTAGGAATTTGCTGAAGAAATTGTTGAGTAGCTGCTGATATCCACAAAGCAAATCCAAACTATCAAACAAACAAAAACTAGGTAATTCTTGATCCAGGTTTGAAAGAACTAAAAAGCCTTTAAAACACAAAATACACATGGTGAGTCTGAAAACAACTGAAATAAAGTATTTACTAACCGAAGGAAATGACCATCAATGAAACTGTCTTAGATTCATTAAGAACAAATTATTTTAGATTATAGTCTTTCAAAAAAAATTACTGGAATAATTTCAGCAAGGCATAACTTCCTGCCAAAATTGAGGTTGGAAGAATTATGCTGCTGTAAAACAATGAGATTAATGAAAATGATAAAAATATCATTTACATGTATTATTGTTTAAATGTGTTTCTTATATATGTACTTATTAGATAAGGGCTTTGTGAGAGGCCCTGGTAGCCTAGGGATTAAGTCTTAGTGCCATCACCATGATGGCCTAAGTTCAATACACAGCCAGGGAGATAACCCACATATGGCAGAGCAGGCCTCTCCTATCTTGCCTCCTGCTCCCCTCAGCAGTGTATTTCAGTGAATCTGCCTGTTCTACTCCCCACTCTGTCTCTGGTGAATCCTCTGACCACCAGTACCTCTGGCCTACACCCTAGCTCTTCTACACACACATACACACACACACACAATTAGATTTATATTTTTAAAAGGTTATCTCCTCCTGGGGTGGGGGAGTTGTCATTATATAAAAACCTGTATTTAGCTATTTTCTTTAATTCTATCTAATTTCTTTAATTCTAATATCTTTCTAAAAGATACTAGAATTTTTGCAGCTTTGTTATTAATTAGATAAATTCTTTGGAATATTTATGACTCACCTTTTCCCTTATTTTAGCTTTGCAGGTTATACCAGGTATCACTGAGAAACTAGTGAGTATTCAGGAAGATGACTAAAGTACAACATAATCGCACAGATTCAATAACATAGCAACCATTTAGAATATTACAGATAATTCACAATAGCAACAAATCATTAAAAACGCTTATGAATAATTACCCAGAAATGTATGTACTTACCTTTACTGAAGGACTAAATACTTACCTTTACTGAAGGACTAAATACCACATATGACTATATGGAGATATAGCCATCATTTAGGACAACAAAAGAATTCTGTGCACATATTAATTCTTCCAAATTTATATACTACATATCATTTTATTTCAGATATGTATTTATTTTTTTGGTGTCTAATATAAATGATCCTAAAGATCATCTGGAAGAAAAAGATGTAAAAACATACAGAAAACTTCAGTAAAAATTTAATAAAAATATTTTGTTTTATCAAATATTCAGTTGTGTTTTTAAAGTTAATAATAAAAATATGTATTGCATATTGAAACAGATAGACGAATGGAACAAATACCCAGTAAAATGTTTCCTTTGCATTATAACAGTCACTCTAGTCATTATTAGTTACATTTGTTTATTTATCTCCCAAAAGCTAGCCTATGTTATGAGTTCTTTAGAGTATTAACTTAATTCCATGATAATCTCAAATCTTAGCCCTCACCTTGTCAGCCTATTAGACAACCACAGGATATCTGGTGATTCAAAGAAGAAAATGGAGAAAAACAGCATTCTTTCTCAAAGTAAGTTTACTACTATCCACCTAGATCCACTTCCATCAGTGGGCGGAGTTCTTGGTACACAGACTAGACTTGTCCAGATGGACAGGGCTGGTTGCATGTGAGCTAGACACAGTCTAGTGGCAAGATCAGCAAATCATTCAGCAATTTGAGGAACAACCAGCAGGAACCCGTTTCCATAGGTCTGTTCCCATTAAGTTTCTTGAAAGTGACCATTTTGCAGAAAGAACAATGATACTCCTGGTTGGGAAGTTACAAATTTGCATGGAATATAAATATGTTTTTCCTGTCTTTTGATTGGTCAAACTTAAATACCACTCTTAAGTCATTAGCATTATGAAATCAACATTAGAACTTCACTGGAATTGTCAGACTTGATGCCTAGAACAAGGTGTGACAGAGCAAGATTCAGAGACAGCATTGTAAAGTTTGTGAGTAAGGAGTCAGGTTTCCTGTGAATGTTTTTTTTGTTTGTTTTTTTTTTCTGTTTTCCACTAGTGCAGATGGTCAACATTGCGAGAAAAACTACAGGAGTTATTTAAAGGTGGAGTGATAGACAACAACCAGGAGAGGGCATGCACTCCCCAGGAATGCCCAGAAATACATGAGATGAAGCAACAGGCATACAGAGAGTTTAGTAAACAGTGATCTCAGGAGGCTTGTGGGGATGCTTGCAATTTGTAAGACTCTCGTACGGAGTAATCCTTCTGGATGGTATTCTTTGAACTGGCTTTCACTGAATTATCATGTGCTGTGTTTTCTCTTTTGCACACACCTTTTAGTTTCTGCACACATACATATTTATTTTATTGTGTTTTAGAGATAACAGATAATTTTACTAAAAAGGTTAATAATCCTATTCTTATAAAATTATATTAATAATGCAGATATATATCCTCTATTTGTAGGACTTGTATCAGTGGAATTAACTAGCAAAGACATGAAAGCCTGGGACTAATTTTATAAGGAAATGCTGGAAAAGTACACTAATAAGAAGGTTAACCCTTTCCTATCTGCAAATTTGACCAGTATTCCTAAATACGTTACCTGACAGATTAGAGAAGTGAGTCTCCATATTAGATCTTTCTTCTTTCAGCTCTGATTCACTGATTCACATCTTTATGGATGCTCAGCCCATGAAAACTACCCTTTTCTTTGAGTCATGGTTATCTCCCTCTGACCGGCTACACATTATTAGGACCTTGGCTTAATACCAATCCCCCCTCTACCTTGAAAGCCAGCATCCTGCCTAGGAAGTGACCACCTACTTGTGTTTGCTTCCATCAAGGCCAAGACCTACCTCCTAACCCCAGTTTCATGTTCCTGGTCAGGATATCTTTTCTGGTAGAAGGCTGAAGCAGACACGAATGGAAAGCAGATACCTGGTAGAAACTGTCAGGTTCCTCTCCCAGCTCTCCAACCATACCTCAGTTATTACTGGGTGTCTTTCCAAAACTCATAATGTCTCATGTTGAAACATTCCCTCTCAAAAGCATGACAGTGACACACAAAGACCTGCATGTTAATGCTAAGGACAATCTGGAAGTAAACCAAACATCTATCAATGGTGGAATATGTTTTTTAATGTGGTATATCCATCCAATGGCTACTACTGACATATCTCAACATACATGAACACCAAAAGCCTTATGCTAAATGAAAGATGTCAGAAACAAAAAGCTGTATATGTCATGATTCCACATATATGAAAAATAAATCTTAGACAAGGGAAATTAATAGACAGAAAACGGATCAATGGTTGCTGAGGACAAGGGGTGGGAAAAAGGATTTCTTGTCAAAGGGCACAAAGCAAACTTTCTGCAGTGATGGAAATGTTCTCAAATTAGATTGGGGTGATGGTTATACAACTCTATCAGTCTACTAATATCATCAAATTGTACCATCATAGTGAGTACATTTTATGTTATATAAATCATGCCTTAATCAAGCTGCTTAAAAAAGAAAGGCAGTACCTCTAGAGGTTCCCTATGGACTAGGATCCCTCCCTGATAACAGAGTTCACAGCTTAATCCCAGGCTAAGGATAATTTCAAGATTGAGGAATTGTCTGAAGGGTGGGATGCTGGGAGTCATTCTGTACTTGGACATTCATTAACCTTGGACAAAGCAAGTATCAATCTCAATGCACAAATTCTTGCGTGCAAGAATTATTACTTCCTTTTTTTCCAAGCCCAAATAAAAATCTTTTTTCAACCTTCATCCTGTTGACAGATGAAGCAACTGTCTTCATTGCTTATTGGAGTAACCCGTTTTTATTCACCCAATTAGGTTATGGGGCTAAAATGATTGGTGGTGGAGGTGTCTGTGGTCCTGGGTCATCAGTTTGCATGTTACAGGTCCCTGTCATCGTGATGAACCCTTCCGGCCAAGAGCCCACCGCTCTTTCAGTGCTACCCACGAGCAGAGAAATCTTCACAGAGAAGTCCAGGGGACCTGCTTACACTAGAGGTTGCGAATCAACAGTCTGACAGCAACAGAAGGCCTGCAGATTTGCTTTGTTTGACCTATGTGGTTTTAAAACCATTTAAACCAAATTTGTCAGGAGAGTTCACTTAAAAAAAAAAATCGAAGTGTCTGGCTTTGCTGAAAAATCAGACCTGGCAGTGACAGACCACCTCTCCACAGTGCCGCAATCACAGGTGCTGAGAAAGGGCTGCCCTTTCAGTTCTCTTGCATGACATGGGCCCATCCAAGCTCAGTTATTTCCCCTCACTAAGGCAGGGTGCCAACTGACATTTTAAAAATATTTGCAAGTCATTATTTTTTTGTTTTCAGACCAGGCCCTTTTCAAACACATATTTGACTGTTGCTTTAGCATAGCAGGTGTTGGAGATCCTGGGTGCAGCTCACACACAGCCACTCCTTTTATTACGTCCTCAGGCCCACCCAGTAGACTGAACATCATCTCCTCTGCCTCCTTCCCCTGCCGGTGGTTATCACTTGCTTGTCTGTGAAAGAGCCATTTTATTTGACTAGCCAACTCATTTTAGCCTTTTGAAAACCAAAACTAGGACATGCCTTTTTCTCAGGCAGCCAGGGCTTTTGGCTTTCCATACGTCTGTCTTGAGATAATGGGAGCAGATTCAAACATCCCTACTTGCATAGAGAAAGGAGAAAAGAAAATAGTATGGTAAGAGGGAGCATAGGTTAATATCTCCAAATATGAGCACATAGGGTAAATTTGTTTTTCGGTATCTAAAGGACTTATCTATTGAGTCAGATAACTTGTCAGTTATCACAAACACATTTATTTTCTTTCAGAGTAAAAATACAACCAGTTGGGTGAAATGTTATTCCCTGCACTTGTAGCAGATATGTTAAAAATGTTACATGTACATTAAAAAATGTTACATGTTTAATGCCAGATTCATCAAATTGGAAAGCAGGTTTCAACTCATATCTTATTAATGATCTAGCTCCCCCTACCACAATGTGCTAAGTCCCCAGATGACCTTTGTCTCTGCAGTATGCGTGTTAGGGAGCAAATCCAGGAGGCAGAGCAGATTCTGAGAACCTACAGGGGAAAGGACTAGGTTCAGTGAATGCTTGGATAGAAGAGACCCATGGGAGGCCAATGAAAGAAACTCTAGTTCTGGGGTGAACAATTAAAAAGGAAATGTTCTATGGGCACTTAACCAAGCACATGGGAGGGGAGCAGAGGACTCTATAAACCACACTTGGAATGAAGTTTGAGCATTTGCAGAGGGGGCAGCTGAGGGCTGGGTAAATAGTCACGAAGATACAGAAACAAAGAAGTTGCATCGCAATACAGAATGCTATCAGGCCACAGAAAGGAACTAGCAGACTTGAGATGGTGCCAAAACAGATTTAGGATAGACTGGACAGAGCGGAAATTATCCCTTAGCTACTGATTAGGCTTATTAGCGGGCTAGGCAATGGAAGTTGTTATCTAAAGTTTGTTAAATGATGCTAATGGCTTTTTCTACTCTAGCATTTGACTATAGGGTTCCCCATAACTCTTAACTAAAATGAATGAATAAATGAATGAACAAATGAACAGATACCTTCCCCCAGCTACCTGGAATGAGATTTCTAACCTCCCAGACTATGATAGTTAACATTCTAGTTCTAAAGTACAACCCTGTTTTGAAATCTTTTGTAGTTAATGTTCTTGTAACTCAACGCCGGCTCTTGACTGGTATAAGGATGGTATAGTATAAATGTGGTTGATGGTAAAAGACACAGTGGGAGGACAGTAGGCAGTGAGGAAAACAGAAAGAAGGAGGAAGTCATGTATCCCAGGAGATGCCTGACAGGAATTCACTAACAAATGACTATCAAATCAATGAAGAAATTACTGGAAGAGATACAGTGCGACCATAACTCCAGCAGAAATATCATAAAACTATCAGACCCACATCAGAGTTGGAATAATTAAAATAATTTGATGAGTATCTTCTGCTACAACTTACATCACTTGATAGGAAGTTTTAAATTATATATAATTTAGATATATTCTGTCCAGAATGGCAGCCATTATACTGATGTGGCTATTTAAATTAATTAAAGAAAATTTAAATTCAGTTCCTTGGTCACACTAGTCACATTCCAAGCACTCAATGGCACATATGGTTAGTTGTTACTATATTGGACAACACAGACATAGAACAACTCAAACGTCTCAAAACAATGGTGTGTTTTCCCTCCATAGCAAGTAAATAAGCATATTGTGTTCTACTTGTACTTCTGACCACTGAATATTTTCCTTTACCACTATGATACTCTGACTAGGTAATCTGAATCACCATTTTATGCAATCTACTTGTCATTTCTGCAACTAGTTTTTGCAAAAATCAAGTGTACTATTCCCACAATAGATTAAAGATCACCTGTAGACCTTAAGACTCTGGATTTGATATAACTCCATTAGGACATGCAACCCAATTTCCATAGTCACTTTTTATGCCATGATCTTTATTTCCAAAGAACTGTTTTTAAGTTCAAATCACTTCTAGAATCTTAACAGTTGGTCCACAATGCCTAGTTTATATCAGAGCCTGGCAACAACTCCACTAAATACCATTTTTGACATCCCAGAAGCCATCATTTATAAATAGGATAGCAGCTGGAGATTATTGTCATACATAGAGATTGTCAAGGAACTAAGAATGAATAAATATCAGAGTATCTGAAAATGCTTTTCTAATAACTGGTACTTGTCCCAAAGAGTTTTCACAATTATACAATTAAATGTAAACTCTTGTGATATATAGATCTTTCAAGAAATCAGGCGGCAAATGGGAAGTAAGGAGAAGTGAACATGACTTAGAAATAAGATTCAAAGAATCTTTAAAGAATTTCAAAAGAAGAGATTTTTAAATGGGAAGATATTTATGGACTCAAGGAAATAAACCAGCAGAAAAGTAAAGACTGGAGAAGAGAGATGACTGAGGTAGTAATAACCCAATAAACACAGGGTGAAATGAGAATGTATTTCTTGTCTCTCTCTCTCTCTCTCTCTCTCTCTCTCTCTCTCTCTCTCCTCATATACATTTATGCCATAGATTATGCTCAGAAGTCAGAATTTCAAGAATTCACCAAGATGAAACATTTCCAAAAATATCATTCCCAAAGTGTCTCTTTATATGCGTTGCTCTAATAGAATAGAGGAGGAATATCATGAGACTTGAGGATATTGATAAACTGCAGGAACAAAGTATTGTTGTAGGCAACATGACTCATTCTAGGGTTTTTCTTAAGGAAACGAGATATCATTTGAGACTTAATATATTGCACTATGGGGGGTATTCTAAGTTAATATTACCAGGCAGTTTTATTAATTTTATATAATTCCAGAAGAGCTATTTAAACTTCTCTGTATAATTTTAACTTTCTTATTTAAGAGGAAAATTTCTCTACTTGAAAATTTAGAATATTCACAAATTAGTTAGAACATAGGATTTTCTTTAGGAAAAACTTAGGAACTGAACAAAAAATATTTTAAAATTAAATCACTTTTACTTCAAATGCACACATATATATATATTGGAAATCTAAAATATAATTGTGAAAACAAGTATTATGCTCCAGTAATGGCATAGAAATTCAACAAGAAAAACATGCTAAAAACTAAATGGGGTTGTTAGCTGCCAGAGAATGCACAATTTTACAACAAAGTGTAGTTACCCAATTGTTTTAGAATTATTGCTTATAGTTTAATACAATTTTTTTGCCACCTCTCAAACATATGTCTCTGATTCCATGACTATGATTCCAAATTAATTATTTTAACAACATAAAAATAAAATGATCACAGTGAAAATACTAGATTTGTCTTCTTTTATATCACTTAAAATTGCCAATGAGAAAGGATGATTATTAATAATTTTATTACAGCAATATCAATTATGTTATTTCTAAAACATCTTTGTTTATAAATGGTCTTATACAGTTTTTGTTTTTGTTTGTTCTGCACATTTTTTAGGAGATGGATTCACCTCTCACATACACATATATTTAATGATTTTGTGACTCTTGGAACAACTTGTGAGTTATTTGCATAAGTAAATGTTGTTTGCACAATTTTATAAATAACTTTTAAATTATAATATTAGCTAGCTCCTTTACTGTATCCCAGATAGAAGGAATGATTTTTTTAAACACGTAGTACTCTAAGTACTTAGTACTTAGAAATTACAGATTGAATACTAAATATGACATTAATGACATAAGAGAGTAACAAACTAACATATCTAGCATCTTGTTCATTCGATCAAATTATTCAGTGTGGAAAAAATAATATAATTCAGTGACTGCAGAAATTTTACAACTGTGTGGGAAAGGAAAATGGATGTGAAATCTAGATTTTGTTGTTTAATATGAGGGAGTTTGAGATGTAATTATATCTATAATAAGTCTCATGTCACTCTGTCCCAAAGTTCCAGAAGTGAAATTAATGTCAACAGCTCTTAGTTCGATATATTATATTCAGACTAACTGGTTGTATTTGTCTGTACTAAAACATAACCATAGTTAAAATTTCCACAGTGGTGGTACAAGGACTCTCTTCCCAGCAAAACAGCCAAAATAATTAACATTATTCAAAAAGCAATTACTGAAGCCTCTGGAAATTGTCCATAAAGAAATAAAGAAAATTTGCTGTTTATTCAAGAAATAGACTAAATTTTTTCATGATCAGCCAGTCTAAAACACGTTTTCCTGGCCCTTCAGCACCAACATGAAACTCTACTCCTCATAGGTGTAGTCAAGTACCCAGGATTCTGTCTTCCTGCATATGACTGTGATCTTCCCATGGGCAGTAGTCAGCAGAAGCACTTCCCCTTCTGCTTACTTGTAAGAATAAGAAAGAGCATTTGAAGAACTGGGATTGTCTTTTTAGGGTGTAAATATGACACCTGACATGGCAAGTGAAGAATACTGGACCAGGGGCTTCCCTGGTGGAGCAATGGTTAAGCAATGCTCTATGAAGCAAACTTCAGTCACTGTAGCACAAGTTTGATCCCTGCCACCAGCCGGGGAGGGGATCCACATGGCGTGGCCAACCTCTCCTGCCTTGCCTGCTCCTCCCCTCAGCAGTATATTTCACTTAATCCCCTGTTCTGCTCCCCACTCTATCTCTGGAAGATCCTCTCACCCCCATACCTCTGGCCTGTACCCCACTTCTAATATGCATAAATAAATAAATCTTTTTTTAAAAAAAGAATACTGGACAGTCATTCTTGCTTGTACTTCTTCATAGAGTGGAGGTTCCATCCCAGGGATGTCAAAACAAGAAAACTAGAGATAATCAACCTCGTCCCCTATTCAATTTTGATTACAAGGTTGTACTCTAAGAAAAGCTTGCCACTGTGCCTCCACATTTAATTCTCTAAGAATGGCATACAATACCCAAACTTATCACATACAGCTGAAGCTGGGCAGAGAGGGAAATTCATTAAAAGAAATATTTTAAATCACTAATCTTAACTTTTGCCTAAAAATGCTGGGAGAAAAAGAACACATGAGCCCTAAAGCAAGAAGAAGAAAGAGCCCAATAAAGGTTAGAATGGAAATTAATGAAGTAGAGAGCAGAAAAACAATAAGGTGAAATGATCAAAAAACTGGCAAACCTTTGTTAGCTATCTGGGAAAATAGAGAAAAAGTTTGATTGATGGAGGAAGTGACCTCACAAAAATAAGTATCTAAAAGGAATGATGTAAATAATCATATATAAACAAGTTAGAAAACTCAGATTGATACAGGGCAGCAAGGGGCCCTAAGATTACCCAAGGACACTGCCCAAAAATAGCTTATCTGTCACCACCTGACCGGTTCTTCATCCACACATGTAATTGCAAGACTCAGATTCAGAGAACCACAATAATGGGATTTATTTAACAAACCAGGGAAAAACAAAGAGTTACTGAGGCCACAAATGGCCATTTACCTCACCCAAAGCAGTATCCAGTCTTTTGAAGTCCTAAACACAAATGCTCCCAAGATGGCATCTTCCACCATTATAGCCTGGAGTACACAGCAGCCAGACTCTAGGCTGGGTTCTGACTCATGAAGACAGCAGGAGACACAACAGAAGATGCTCACTGGGGCTGCCAAAATACCTCAGCACAACGACAGATCAGCAATAGCAGTTGCAGTGGCTGAATGACCTGACAAATGGCCACACCCACGCAGCTCAGCAAGGTGCCTACTCCAGGTCTTCACCTTCCCTGCCAGGCTGTAACAGCAGCAAAACCACAACAGTTTCATCCCTTGGCCTCTTACAGAGCCTCTGAACTTTTACTCTCTGAGGCTGGCTGCTGGAAGCTTCTCCACATTCTTCAAAGGCCCACAACAGCCTTCTGGAAGATCAGCATGGTGGAGGCAGAAAGCTGACCCAGAATCCCTGAAGATCTGAGAATGCTGAAATCCCAAAAGCTGAATCCCAAACACTGACTCCTGGTGCTGCTTCTGCAGTCCCTTATATTTTTTTTATCACAGTCTCCACTCCCACCATATTCTGTTCATATTTTCCCTGTTCATATTTACCCATCCTCCCCAGCAACCCCTCCAGGAAGCACCACCTATAACAGTCTTTAGCTTCAGTCACCAGTTACAGGATAAAAAGGATAAATTCTGGAAAGAATAAATCACTGAAACTAACAAAAGAAACAATAAATATAAATAGATCTATACCAAGTAAAACTATGTATCTATAATGGAAAAGTAGGTAAGTTGAAAAAAAATAAAATTGTTTCTATGACAAAAAATAGTATTTAAAAACAGAATCGTACTTGAGACATTGTGGTACATTTTGCATTGGCTCTCAGATATGTTAAAGTCATAACCTTGTTTTCTTCAGTCCTTTGTTTCACTTTGCTCTTTTCCATATATATCATGAAAGAGCAGTGATAAAACAAAAGAAATCAAAAACAGTTCCTTTTCTCCTAAACTTTAACTGGGGATATTTGTCTATACCTTGTGAAAAAAATAGAAGAGCTCAGTGTTAGCACTGCCCTGAAAGGAAAGCCTAAGCACATAGGCTACAACTCAAAAAATTACCCACATGAATACTGTTCAATGATTCTTTAAGATTTACAATATACATATATATTATAATCTATCAGATTTTAAAAATCAAAAATAACACATCAGTTTCTCAAAGAAAAAATTGCAATATATTTCTGCAGCTGCAGGAGATAGGTCATAGGTAATTAGGCTTTACCTTGAGGTATATTGTCTCCAGATGGTAAATTAACTCTGATTTTGAAATTAATCTTTTAATTAATTACCTTGTAGTATTAAGTGTAAGTTTTAAGTAGATTTCAAACTTAAACTATCCTTTAAATTCTTTTACCAGGATTTACTAATATCCCCTAAAGTACTATTCATTGTTTAATATATTCATTTTCATTACTTAACATACTGTTGGGAATACTTTATCTTGGGCCATGTCTAGACACACACATGGTTTTGATATGTTCATTTGAAAAAGAAACTGAGTTCAAGGAGCTGGTTAATTTTTTTAACTGAACATTATTTCTTCCAAAGAATTCCACAAAATCATCTTGGCTGAAATACCCACCTTTCAACTGGTTATTTTGGCATCGGATAGTACAGAAACTTCATGTATTATGAGGGGAGTTAAATTTTTAGCACAGAGATACTTTAACAGAGTCATGCTTTTTTTGGTGTGCAGGGGCTGTGCAGGGAGTGCGCAGGGTGGTGAAAAAGAAGCTTCCTTTTGGTGACTATGGAATTAAATACTACAAAATAAATATGTCCTCCATTTTCTAAAGCAAAATCATAACAAACATAAGGAATATTTTATTTCAAAGGGAAATGGATATTACTGAGGGGTCCACCTAAGAACTGCTCTTCGAACTATCCTCTGAGAACTCTCTTTAATCCATGACATAATAGATGTCATGCCCAAAAGTGCAGCTTTCTTGTGCTGCAGAAAGGAATGTTTCATTTGTTGCAGCCAAAAGATAAATATAAGAATATGACAAGACTCAGAGTACCACTTGCAAGATACAGAAATGATGATCTCTTGTTGACTAAGGTAAGGACACGTTACTGGATTCTGAATGGAGGACGTGTGTGCATTATTCACTCACGGGACTCTAAGATGCAAATTTGGTCCCATTCTTTATTGTTGTTAATCTATTCAACAAATAGGAGAATAAAAATTTACTGAGCAACTCCCATGTGACAATACTAAAGCAGGTGAAAACTATATGGCAACCTTGGAAAATACTCAGAGTAATTCTATGAAGTAGAGATCAGAGGTCCAGTGAAACAGTGTGATTTATATTGAGTCCTACTCTCTGCCAAGTGTCACAGACAGAATGCAAACAGTTCCCTCAGACTATATCTGCTTTTTATTTTGCCCATTTATTTTTTAAAGACATTCTTGTACTTACATTTCAACATATTTTATATCTTGAAAAATTAAAGTAACTCAGCATCCAACAAACAGCTTTAAGAGACATTAAGACTAGGCCACATTTGTTTCATATTTTTTACAAGCAATTAAGTATTATAAATCAAGCTATAGCTCTAACTTCAGTTTTTTCCCTTCCTGATCCTAGAAGTAGCCTCTGCCCTGAAGGGCTTTATATTATTTCCATGTATGTTATGGTAACTAGGGCTTGTTTATTTATACATAGTAATGTTGTTTCATGGGTTTGAATCTACAAAGATGGTGTCATTTTTACGAATTTCAAACTCCGCTTTTTCATTTGATATTATATCAATCTGAATCCATGTTTATGTATGAATAGCTGCTACTTCTTTAACCAATACATTATTTTAATAGGCTTTTAAAATTTTCCCAATGCCTAAAGTTTTGTTATTGACTTCAAATTTTATTATTTCTTGCTATTTATTTCTAATTTTGAAAGTGTCTTAAAACATTAAAAATGGTTTTGCATTCGACCCAGTAATTCCACCCCTAGGTACCTATTCAAAAAAATCAAAAACACTAATTTGAAAGGAAACTTGCCCTCCCATCTGATTACAGTGCCACTTACTATAGCCAAACTATGGAAACAACCTAAGAGCCCCAAAACAGACGAGTGGATGAAGAAGATGTGGAAGTATATACAGTGGAATAGTACTCAGTGACCAAAAAAGATAAACTCATGCCATTTTGGGCAACATGGATAGAGCTTGAAAAGATAATGCTAAGGGAAATAAGTTAGAAGAAGAAAGATAAATATGAGATGGTGCAATATGTAGACTATAAAGTAGCTAGATTAATAGTCAGATAAAGACAAACTAAAAAACTAACACTTGACAGCAGACCACAGAACTAAAGCACCAAAGTGTGTGTGTGTGTGTGTGTGTGTGTGTTTGGGGGGGGGGGGTTGGTACAGGAGTAAAGGGAGAGAACAAAAAGGGAAGGAAACACAATAGTCTGTGGTGGTAGAATGTGGATGAGCAGTTGGTGGGTACACTTTGGTGGTATTACCTGAGTGGGTACCCCAATGTTATCTCAGTAAAAAATTAGTTAACTGGGGCCTCCCTGGTGGCTCAGCGGGTTGAGCACCACACTGTGAAGCATCCACTGCACAGCAGTGCGAGTTAGATCCCTGGCCAGGGAGGGGACCCACATGGCGCAGCAGACCTCTCCTGCCTCACTTGCTGAGGGAGCACCCCTCAGCAGTGTATTTCAGTGCAGCTGACTGTTCTTTTCTCCACTCTGTCTCTGGTGAATCCTCTCACCACCACCACCCCACCTCTGGCCTGTACCCCAGCTCTTGTGTGTATAAATCAATATATCTTTTTTAAAAAGTATTTATATATTTAAAAATTCTGTTTTAATAGTGGCCTACAAAAAGAGAAGCAAGGTGTTAAGTTGTTGACCCAAAATAAGATCAATGGATTAAGGATTTTAGAAGTCCCACAAGTCACTGAAAACATAATATACTTGATTCCTACCCCCACCCTGATATATTACAAGATAAAAACAACTAAATGAAATTTACATATGTAGGTACTAAAACATTTTTCCTTAAAGTTCTGCATGTGTTTTTTGAAGCTACACCTCTCTCTTTCTCTTGCTCATTCTTACCCACCATTATTTCTTTATCTGTTTGTTTATTTAGTGGCCTCTGAATTCCTGCCTCAAACACATGGCAAGTGGCTAGCCCTATCCTAACCCAAAGACATACACTACAAGAAGACAATCAAAGTTTAAAATTTAAGGTTTAGTAGTTTTTAATTCCTTGATGGATAATGTTAAGTTTTCATCCAAATTTTTTTCCTCAAACAAAAATACACACAAACATATACACACATGTGCATGTAATGATTCTTTCTCCTTTTTAAATAATAGCAAATAAAATTTTTATAATGTTCTATTATAGTTAGTAAAATGTATTTGGATTTACTAAATATATTGGAAATCCAGACACAGTTATTATATTTAATACAGAATAGTATCACTATTTTGAATATAGTAAGTGTGATGGGTTCAAAAGATGTACTTTACAAGCTGAACCTTCTTTAAAGTTTAGCTTTAAATATAGATCAGTTCCCCAGGAAGAAATGAGTGTGGTCAGTTCGGCCTTGTATTTTGGGTCTATTTGATAGTCATATTGTCGTTGTGAAGGAACTTCAAAATTACCTGGAAGACAAGCTTTCTCAACCGGTATGACCAAGATTGGATTCACTTGTAATTTCAGGTGAGGGAACAATATGATTTCATAAACAAAATATGTGTTTAATTTCTTGTCCAAAGAATTCACTTTCCAACACTCACATAAAATATTGGGCAAACTGTGAAAAGCGATTTTTCTGTGCAGGTGTTTATCAGCAGCATATATATCCTGAGGCACCAGTGTTGATCCTCTTGTTTAAATATTTTAGAATACTTTAGTTACTACCTTCAAATTGCCTGACAAGCAAAATGCAAAATAACTATGAAATAATACTGAAGTGTCTTTAACAATATACTAAAACTTTTTGTCCCCTTTAATTATAGAGTAGTTGTTAAATAAGTGCATTTGAAATATAGTAACTCAAAAATGCTCAGGAGCTTGAAATCTCAAGATAAGGTATCACGTACTAAGCCATTTCCATGTGTCTGCTACTGAGTAAAATATGAATTTTCCTATTTAATTCTCAAAACTATTGCTTTGGCTAGTCAATAGACCAGGAAACCAGGGCTTAGGGAGGTTAAATCATAAAATTGTGAAACCAGGAGTCAGACTTAAGCAAACATAAGGCACTACACAGGCATCCCCCCTTTTCAAAAGTTTGTGTTACTCCTTCGCTTTTTAAAGACATACTACTTTCTTAAAAAAAAAAAAAGAAAGATTTATTTATGCCTACAAGAAATGCAGTACAGGCCAGAGGTGGGGGCATGAGAGGATTCACCAGAGACAGAGTGGGGAGCAGAACAGGCAGATCTGCTGAAATACACTGCTGAGGGGAGCAGCCCATGAGACAGGAGAGGTCTGCTGTGCCATGTGGGATAATTCTGGCACAGTGGCTGGCAAGAACTTGATAGTACTGACATTTAACACCTGAGCCAGCAGAGAGGCCCTAAGAAGACCTATATTATATCAATGTCCAGTAATCAAAAGAAGGGTGATTTTGGCTCTTATGACAAAAGGTGAAAGGTAAAACTAGCATTCTGTATTTGCTTGGCAGCAGCCACAGTAGATGCGGCAGGACTCGGAGCGAAAGAGTCCAGGTCATGCTCCTTGCCCAGAAACTACTTTCCACAGTCTCAGCGGCGGTCCATCCTGCACTCACTACCTGTTAGTGTAATTTTGAATTTTATTTCTTATTTGATAGGATTTGGTGGTGACTTTCTGAGTCTGGGAACACCCAAAATTTTTGCGTATAAATCAGTAGTAATAGCTTCTTCACTTTACACCATTTCATCTTATGAAAGATTTCATAGGCATGTTCTACTTTTGGATAATGGGGTAAACGTATATATGCTAGCTATTATGTTCCCTAAATGTATGATAACGAGTGCAGAATCAATAACTAAACACAGTACATGTTGTTTAATAAAGGAACTTGCCTATTTTTTAATTAATCAGTTCATAAAATTGTTGAAATACATATACGTGGTTTAAAATGGTATTTAGTAGATCTCTAAATCCCCCAATTCACTTGTTCCCTCCCTAAAATAAGTATACCTTTTCACATAATTTCACATTAATAATCTATGTTATGTACACACTATATATTTTTACATAACTGGTATAGGTACACACTTTTGAATCTTAGGTTTTTTTCACTAAACTGAATCTTAGGACATTATTCTACATTAATCCAACAGATCTTGATTTTAAAAGCATGATTTTCTCCATCAGTTTGTTCTAAAATTTTCATTTGACAAAGGAAAATTAAGACCTCTCAAACCATGAGACTAGGGAGAAGTCTTCTATTTCTTACATTAACGTTATCTCTGAAGGTTAGCATAATTTTCAGTTTCAAAGATTTCCATTTGTTCCAAATTTCCATTTTTTCCCTTGCAGTATAATTAGTCACTAAAAAAGTTAATTTAAAAATCATTTTATCCGTTCCACAACAAATAATGAATTAGAATGCCAAGTTCAGCACAAATCTGGAAGTTTAACACTTTCCAATATTTTCTATGCAATAATTGTTTGGATGTAATTCAATATCCAATAAATTGGATAATTAAGGCCTTTGGCTATCAATCTATCAATTTTAATTTTTTCTTGGTTTTTCTAGTTCTTGTTCATTGATCTTATTCCTCATATTTGTGTAAATTTGAATTGTGAATTCATGTTGAATGATTATTATTTATAAGAGAGTGTTCAGTGAGATACCTGGTGAGTGGGTATAACTATTCAGGGAATATTTGCTTTTGTTTCTGCCAGGTATCTGAATTGCTACTAATCTAGAACCACATACAATTACTTTCTCAGTTTGGGATTCTCTGAACTATGTGGGTAAAAAAGAATCCCAGTTCCAAAAGTTACTTATATTAGAGCCAAAACCAAAGCTGATAAATTGCCCTACTGTTTTTCTTTCCTGGGAAGAAAATTTTATATATTTTTCTGATCGCTAGGAATGTAACCGTTTCTTCTCAGTTTTGTGTGGGTGCTAAGTTCAATATAGCTATTTGCAGTCCTAGAACCTAATTTCCTGACCCGTGTGTCACTGCAGTCAAGTTTGGGAATATAGACAATGGAAGTTTTAAATGAATGATTTCCTGCTTTGTTTCTCATTCTCTAGGCTTTTTCTGCTTCTTATGAATCAAACTTTGTATTTAAAACTAATTTTATTATATATTTATCCAAATATGTAAAGGGTTTTGGAGTGGGGTATCTCTTTTTTTTTAAGATTTATTTATTTATGTATATAAGAGCTGGGGTATACGCCAGAGGCACTGGCGGTGAGAGGATTCACCAGAGACAGAGCAGGGAGCACTGACTGAAACACACTTCTGAGGGGAGCAGCAGCAAAGGTCTGCCTCAACTTGTGGGGCCCTTCCCTGGCCTGGGATTGAACTTGTGCTGTGGTATAGTGGATGCTTCACAGTGCGACAGTGCGGTGCTCAACCTGCAGGGCCACCAGGGAGCCCCGGGAGTATTTATTTAAAGTAATACACAATATGACTAGAAATAGAAGATCCATGAAGTCTTTAGCTGCCCCCCACCCCAGGAAGAATCTGCTGATGTCTGAGCATTCAATGAACAACCGAATGTATTATCTGTTGTTCCCATTGAGAGGAAGAGTGATAAATAATAAAGATAGTGCAAAGGTAGCAATGGAGGGGTAGGTAAAATGAATGAGTTCAGTTGATTGAAGAGTCATCTAGTACAAGCTGGACAGACCAGGCAGATCTCTGTAGATTCCAGCAGAAGAAAAGGAGAGTCTTGAAACCTTCAATAGATTTTACTGGCCTTTCAATGCTCCCTCAGGGAACCAGATCCACAAGGCATACCAGGCAGGGAAGCCCAGCAGGCAAGTCTCTCTCCTGCCTCTCTCTGGCTTCCTCTTTTGGTATCTTGTCTCACATTCATCTCCTCTCACAATTTCAGTCACCCTACACTTTTATTCCCACCTCCTAAACCCAGGTGTGTGCATTTACACAGGCGAACGCCCTGCTTTTTGGGCCCAGGTGTCTATAATCATAAGTTGTGTGCCCTGCACCCACGCCTCTCAGCCCCAGGCTCCATTCACTACCCAGGAGGCATGTGAGACTGCAGGTGGCAGTTACAGAGGCTAGCAGCAGGTGGGCAGAAAAAAGCCTGATAACTTCATTTACTCTGTAAAGAGTGGTAAATGGCGGAAAAAAAGGATTAGGATTTGAAGTCTGAACACCTGTCCAGGACTGCAGCCTGTCTTCACCATGACCTCCAGACCTTGAACAAGTTGCTTAAGCTTTCAGTAAGGACCATAGAACTTAATCCACAAAGTTATTTTAAAAACTAAATGGAATAATTTGTGAAAAATTAGCTGTATACTCAAGCATAGTTGTTAAGTCTCTGAAAGAATGTCTTTAAAATGGCATAGTTTTAGCTGACTTCCATTAGTTTACACAAGCAACTTTTCTCCTTCCTCTGTTATAGGTAGGCTGATGGCAGCCATATTGTGAATGTAAGGTGGTTCTGAGAAAGTTAAGTAAGTGTCCCTAAAATAGCAAAGCAAAAATTGGAAGTACTCTAAGATATGAACAATAAAGAGTCAGTATGCCAGCCTCGAGCAGCCTTATCTGTGGAATCCATTATAGATGACAGAAAAGTTAATATATTTTTAAACCACTTATTTTTAGTTTTTTGTACTTGGGATCAAATACTTCTAAATGGTATTATGTTTAAGTGTCTACCATGTAATAAATATCTTGTTAAGTAATTTATAAATGTGTAGGGTAAAGGTTGATCAGGTATTTCCACCCTCCCACCACTGATGATGGACACCTGCGGTGCTGCGAGCACCTGTGTTGGACACGGGCATAAATGGGCGGCGTCATGAGGACGCCAGAACTGTGAGGACCAACAGACAGAACTGTGAGGACCGACCAACCGACCGACCGACTACTGACGAGCAGCAGCAGCAGCAGCAGCAGCAGCAGAGAGAGAGAAGCAGCCGAGAGGGTGAGATGTGCCGGGGGCCGGGAGGCCTGCCAGCCTCCCGGCCCCCCGGCACCCATGCCTGCCATGTACCTGGCCACTTCTACTAAATAAAGCATGAAAAGCCACCGAGGGCTCCAAGACTCTCCTTCCTTGACCCATCTGCCCAGAACCATCCCAAACCTGCCTCCAGCGCCTCCATCCTGCCGCTACAAAATGTTATTCCTAAAAAGATAACACTTTTTGTAGATTAGCCATGCCCAGTTTGTTTTAATTTTAGATTTTTTTCCTAGAAAGAATTGTATAAATATATAAATGTTCACACCTTCCCTTCAGCAGAAAATAGGTATTCTAAAAGATTTATCATTTCACGCTACATAGGTACATAGTGAAATTTTGCTCAAAGAAATAGTAACAAAGTAAATAACAGTATTATACTTGATTTTTACATGTTAGCTAGATATGCAATTCAATGTTTATCATAGTAAATATTCGCAATAACAAGAATGGTACACTGAACATAGAATGCACTATTCTGACATCCTATAGCTTTTTTTTTTTTTTTAGAATTTAATTGAGGTAACTCTAGTTCATTTCTATAAATATTTCAAAAAACTTCTAAAGATTGTATTACGAAGCTAGACATAATATTCAGACATTCAGGAATCCCTATTGGTATAGCAGACACAAGTAACTAACATTTCTGGTTCCTTTCAGTGACAGCACCTCAAAATAGAACAACTAGTTGGAATTGGCTCCTGGGAGGAACAGTTGATAATCGGCTAGAAGAATGAAGCCTTTGGCATGCTTGTCAATCATGTCTATTGTTTCATCCTGTGAAGGAAGGTAATCAATTCTGAATGGTATCTCTCAAGGAGAAAACCTGCTTTTATTATAATAAGGTTTTCCCCTAAGTTTAACTTTCAAAAACATCTCAATTATTCTTTTCTGAAGGACTGAGGGTCCTTTTTGTATTTCATTTTATCTTAGTAAGCTATAGTATGTCTTATTTTTAAATGAAAAATTAAAATTGAGGGGTTTTGTTTTGTTTGGCTTTCTAACTCCTTGGAATGACACATAACAGTTTTCACCAAATCATTCTTTTCTTCATATTTACTTAAAATTGTCTATTTTATAGCAGTGACAGAAGTATCTTGAGCAAAGTCAGAATTTCTGAAGAAGATATGGAGACATAATTCAAGATTTAGTTTCCTTTTGGGGTACCGTGAAATGGTTTTAATAGATAATCTGTCCTAAATTACCTCCACATGTATTGTTGGGTATTATGTTTAATCATGCATTGTATTTGTAGAGTGTATAATTAAAGGGAGGAATTCTATGAATTCATTACTGTTTCTTGTTTGTTATTTCTACATTACTGAAATATGAGAAAGTTATGGAAATAAGTAAATACCATGTACACACAAAAATTTAGGTAATGTGCATATTGTTATAGATGATTTTAAAAAGTTTGAAAATTCTAGATATGTGCAAATTAACTACTTTTTAAAATGACCTAAGCCAGAGAATAACTGATGGTTAAGGTTGAGTCTTTATGTCAGGCACTGAGCTAAGCAGTTTATATGTGTGATTTCACTTTTTCTCATCATAAGACGAAGAGGTAGTCATTGTTGTTATCCTTATTTAACAGAGAAGGAAACAGAAGTTCAGCAGCACTAAATAGCAGTGCCTGAACTCAGTCAGCTTTGTCTGCCTCCAAAGTCTTTGAACTTAAACAACAGGGCACATTGTAAATATTAGCAGGTGCTCCATGCCTGCTTGAAGTTTGCATACTGGGGCTAAAAGCCTGCAATAAGCAAGTCCCTTTCCAAGTACTCTGCTTCAAAAGTATTTCCCCTGCTTATTCCATTGATTATAGTTGTACTTAGTTCATCAAACCTCACACTGCTCTCGTTAAGACCTTTACACTTAGCAAGTTAAAGAATTGCTTTAATCAGATGGTTTCCCACCTGCTAAAGAGATGTACTTTTGAGATACTGTTTTGATCTTAGGAAAAGGAAGAAAATAAGTGAAGAATGGAACAATTTTAAAGCAATGTCAATTTTATGCAATGACAGACCTCATGTTGAGCTGTGACATAGCTCAGAGGCAATGAGGGATACAAAAGAATAAGTGAAAAGACATCAAAGGTATATTTGTTTTACTCTGTAAATGCGCCTGAGGCTCTTTTGGCTGAAATAGATCTATATATCACTGCTCACTGTCACATCTGGCTTTTAACAATATTATATTTTACTATAGATATTTTACAATAGATTGCTAATATTTAATTTCAAATCATTAAAGTGTAATAGTAATACTATCTATATGTTAAACTAAAACAAAGCTGAAAATCTTATTTTTAAGTCATTTATTCAAAATAGCCTTTCAGATCTTCCTATATTTCAGAGTGACCATTCCAAAATCCATTACAAATATTCTCATTAGTAATGTGTTTTGGTGCTTTGGAGATATTCAAATCTATACAACAGAAACACAGTGAAGCCTACAGGAGACTGCTACTCTAAGATTCTGAACTTAGCCTTTCTGCCCATAGCCTTTCTCCTCCTCCTTTGGGAAGTAAAGTGAAGTAACTGCAGGATACTGTGTGAGTTTCCTTTTGACTGCATTATAAATATCATGTCCCAAATATAATGGCTCAGACAACACAAATTTATACTCATACAGCTATTTCAGTCAAAAATCTGACACTGGTCTCATCGAGCTAAAATCAAGATATTGGCAAAGCTGCTTTCTTTGCTGGAGGCTCTAGAAGAGAATCCAGCCCTTACCTTTTCCAGCTTCTAGAGGGTCCATATTTCCTGGTTCATGACCCCCTTCCATCATCTTTTAAGATAACATTCATCTTTCCAAACTTGCTCTGTCTTCATCTCTGACAACGGCTGGGAAATGATCTCAGCTTTTAAGAATCCATGTAATTAGATTGGGTCCAGTTGGATAATGACCCATCTCAAGGCAGTTAACATCACATCTGTTCCACATAAGATAACATATTCCTAGATTCTACAGACCAGAGCGCGGCATCTTTGGAGGTCACTATTCTCTTTACCATGAAATGGTCTTGCTGGAACTATTTCGACCAGTATTATTGGTCACTCTCCATTGAGAAATCAGGAAAGTCACTGAGAGAGCCTAGCAGGGCCTCATTCCCAGAGTGACTCCAAGTTGAATACTCCATGGCAACCTCATTGACAGTAAATTCTAAAACAATTAAAACCTGCTGATAGACCCCAACTGTGAGCAAATTTTGTATCACTGGGAGGAATAAAATTGGATAAAAGGACTTTGCTGCTTCCACGTGAAAATTTTGCATAACTTTAAAACATTCCTCATTTGGAGCAGTCTGTATAGCCAAACAAGTCCTCTATTTAAGTCAGAGAATCACAGAACTGGACTGAACCGTCACCTTGACTGTCCAAAACTTCAGTTCCTTCTACAATGTTTCTGACCATTGGGTAATATCTAAACAGAGAATGTGATGGAAACTCAATGCTCATTTGAATGTTGCTCAGTTTTAATTGTTTTCTAATACTCTACTGACATTTCAAGGTGAAAGGGCATTATTGACTAAAGAAATATCAAATTTCCATTGACACACTAAACAGTTAATTTTGAAATCATCGCTTTTCTCCTGCTAAATATGCTCAATTTTTTTTAAAACCTGAAGTGTTCACGTGTTATGACATAGTGCATTTTAAAGTACTTTTTAAAATGGATTCTAACTTTAAATTTTATTATAGCGGCATTTCATACTGAAGATTCAGAAAGAAGCAAAGCCAATATTGCTAAGAATTGTGTTACTATGGCATAATTGGTACATATGTTCACATAGGTTGTGGACATATCTGAATTTAAATAAACAATAATTTTAAAAGGGATAAAAGAAATTAATGTTATACGGATATCACCCCTACTGTTTGGCCGTGTACTTTTAGCCTGTCCAAAAACATTTTTTCTAGTTTTATGAAGAAATAATGTATATTCATCACTGTATACTTGGAAGGCATACAATACAATGATTTGATTTACATAGGTTGTGAAATGATCTCATCTTCTCTTGCAGAGTCAATAAAATAAAAAGAAGAAAAATATGTTCTTTTGTATAAGAACTCTTAGTATTTACTCTCTTAACAGCACTCTCATTTATCATACAACAGTGTGGGCTGTACTCATCAGAATATACATGATATTCCCTACTACTTATTTACTTGTAACTGGAAGTTTGCATCTTTTGGCAACCTTCCTCCAAGTCTACCTTCCTGCACCCTTCACCTCTGCTAACCACAAATCTGAGCTCTTTTCCTGTGTTTTGTTTTAAAGTTCCCACATATAAGTGATATTATATAGTATTTGGCTTTATCTACTTGACACTTCATTTAGCATAATGCCTTCAGATTCCATCCATGTTGTCAAAATGGTAGGATTTTCTCATTTGTTATGGCTAAATAATGTTCCACTTTATATATGTATGTATATATACACCAACCATACTTCATCCATTCATCCACTGATGGACAGTGTCTTGGCCACTATTAATAATACTGCAGTGTACATGGGGATGCAGATACATTTTTGAATTAGTATTTTCACTCCATTTGGTTATATTCCCAGACATGAAGTTGCTGGATCATATGATAGTTTCATTTTTAATCTTCTGTATATCCTCCATACTTTTTTTCATAGTGACAGTATATAATTGCTTTGAGGTTCTTCCCACACAATGCTGGAATATACCCATATGTTATTTCATATATTGCTCTTAGTTCTCCCTTTTGGAACCACACAAGCAAAAACCTACTAATTCAGGTCCTATTCACTAGCTTCATGATTCTTAAAATTTACTGACTTAAAAGCAGTCAAATAAACAAACTGAATCCATCAAAAGACCATTTATTAATGCTTTTACAGAAACAATACTGAAAAACACAGGAAGTTGGGAAAGAGATTTTTAAGTGCAGGATGATCTTAACCACAGAAATGTCAGCTTTTGAAATGATGAAAAGCAGCATGTTCAGAACAGGAGTGTTTGATTGACAAACGAGAATCTGTACAAAAGCTTTGAGAGTTTGATCCTGGTGTCTTTTGTGAAGTTTTTGAATTATAAAAATAATGAACCTACCATAATTCTGAGGCAATTTTGCAGTTGAAGCAAAAATTTATTTTGTAACTGAAATAATTTGGTTCCAATTTTTCTCTGTTAGACTTTCTACTAAAATATCCTTTAAAGTGTGATGGTCTATGACTTAATCTAAAACTAAACTTTAAAACTAAATACAAGGTAAATAAAATCCATAGATACCATCAGATTCAGATTCTCCCTGAATATTGAAGTTTGGACCTGAAAGGAACAATTTTCATCATTAAAACCCACCCTCTTGATACACCAAAGGGGAAATAATATAGATGATACCCTACAAGTTTAACAACTTTAAAAGACATCAGAATAATGCCATTCAGCTGAATTCCAACTGCCTACTTACTATCCTCAATTGGATGTCAAAGAGGCATATTTTTTTTTAAAGATTTATTTATTTATGCATACAAGCACTGGGGTACAGGCCAGAGGTGTGGGGGGGTGAGAGGATTCACCACAGAGAGCGGGGAGCAGAATGGGCAGATCAACAGAAGTACACTGCTGAGGGGAGCAGCGGGCACAGCTGGAGAGATCTGCTGCGCCATGTGGGTCCCCTCTCTGGCCGGCAGCAGGGATCGAACTCGTGCTGCAGTAGCTGTGGTTTGCTTCATAATACGTTGCTTAACCCACTGCGCCACCAGAGAGGCCCCAAAGAGGCATATTTAAATAAAAATCAAGCATTTGCTTTCTCTTGCAATTGTCCTCCAGGTTTACTCTTGTATGTTCCTCCAGTTCCTCACTTCTGTTAAGTACTACAGTTGTTCTTCCCGTTGCTCAAGTTAAAATAATCTAATTCATTATGTTTTGTACTCTTTTGCACATACAACTCCCTAGCATATCTTTTGACTCTTTCCACAAAATACAACTAGAATCACAAAGTCATACAATATTATGACATAAGCATAAAACTCTATCTCCATTTGACCATTGCAGCAGCCTCCTATGAAGACTCTTTAATGCCCCTTTGCTTATAACCTATTTCTACACATCAGACAGAGTGATTTTTTTACAACTAGGCTCAAAACCTCCTAAAGGCTTCATATCCCCCCACTGTGGTCCACTTACTGTGTATCTTAAGCCTCTAACACTTTCCGCTCACTTAGTCTTGCTGTTCCCTCAACACACCCACCCAATTCATGCCCTTTCCACTTCCCATCTTCTCTACCATGAACTCTGGGCTTAGGGTTAGATAACTGCATGGATTGTTTCCCTACTTCTTTGTGATCTTTGCTCAAATTCTCCCCATTCATCTCTCTTCACCCCTTATTCCTATTACCTCTATTTATTTGGTAATTTTTTCACTACTTTTGATATTCTGAAATTAAACTTTGTTTTAATATGGCTGTTAATTTTGTTGATAACTTACTTTATCTAAAGAAAACCCCTAGCATACAAACTATCTAACATAGCAAAAGGGGAGAAAAAGTTAAAGATCATAATATGGAAAGTAAATTCTGTGACTTTGTTCAATAAAAGATATAAAAAAGGAATC
The DNA here is from genome assembly GCA_019455555.1 of Galemys pyrenaicus. Taxonomy (NCBI): domain Eukaryota; kingdom Metazoa; phylum Chordata; class Mammalia; order Eulipotyphla; family Talpidae; genus Galemys; species Galemys pyrenaicus. The sequence goes on from JAGFMF010011796.1 coordinate 13,612,461, forward strand.
ATAAAACTATGAAAAAAAAAAAAGAACCCAATCAAAAAATGGCCAGAAGAACTATAAACAAACATGTCTCAAAGAAGATGGATTATGAACAGGCACATGAAAGAGTGTTCGTCATCCTTTATTATTGCAGAAATGCAAATCAAGACCATGATGAAATGTCATCTCATACCTGTGAAAATCGCCTGTATCAAAAAGATCAGAAACATCCTGCTGACGAAGATGTAGAGAAAAGGGAACCCTCCTGCACTCCTGATAGGAATGTAAACCAGTCCAGCCCTTATGAAAAGGAATATGAAGATGTCTCAAAACATTAAAAATTGATCTGCCATTCTACCCAGATGTTTAGAAATAGGTACCTATCCAAAACATTCAAAAAAACACTAATTTGAAGGGAAATTTTGACTCCCATGTTTATTGCAGTGCTGTTTACTATAGCTAAATTATGAAAACAACCTAAGTGACCCAATACAGATGAGTGGATCAATAAGATGTTACACACACACACACATACACATACACAGTGGAAAACTATTCAAAGATAAAAAATGATAAACTCATGCCTTCTCTGACAACACGGATGGGGCAAATAAGTTAGGAAAAAGATGAATACCAGATAGCGTCACTGATATATACAATATAAAGAGGATAAGTGTCAGATAAAGACAAGCCTAAAAACTAACCATTGATAGCTGACTACAGAACTGAAGCACCAAGGGTAAGAGGGTAATGGAGGTTTAAGAACAAAGAGAGATAGAAGTACAATGGACTATGCTGGTGAACTATGGATGATTGGTGGTGGTTGTACCTCAATGATAATACCTGATGGGGGTATGCAAACATTGCTCAATTAAATAAATAAGTGAAATTTAAAAAGAATGTTCTAGTAACTAGTGCCTCTGGAGGGGACTGATAAAAAGGTATAATGTTTCTAACTTCCTGAGACTGTCCATATGGTGCTAAGGAATTGACTGCTGGTGATTATATCCACGGAATCAGACTAGGGACTGACTAAATGAACTAAAGGTCTCTTACAGATCTGAGTTCATGTCATTGGATCGTTGTGTTTTACTGTTTTATGAATTCTTGAAATATTTTAATTAATGTTCAGATTCGACTAGACAATTCATCTCAACATGCTCATGACTCGCCATGAAGATGACTCTTCTTGTAAACAAGGCAAAAATCACATTTCTATTGAAGCATTCATTATGCATATGAGCACTTGATTAGAAATATGGCAACAGGAAATAAATAATCTCTTGAAAGTTTATTACTGAATGATGCTATCATGTTTTAAATAAGCAAAGTGTGAATTTCAGACTGGCTCATTAATCATTAGAAGACAACTCTAATCAGTGAAATGTGACTCTAACTTTACTTTAGGGCAATTGTACTTGATTGAAAATAGCAGCCAATTAGGAAAAAAGTACAAATGATTGGCAAGAAGGGAAAAGAGAACTTTAAATCTTAGACATAATGATTCCATTGATTGCTAAAAGTTGAGTTGTTTAAAACTCTCAAATTGTTATAGCTGCCCTGAATTAATCCTGTACTATGCAGTTTAGAGAAATAATTTCTAAGTATAGAAGAGACAGAGTTACTCTCTTTCCTTAGTTTAGAACTCCAATAATATTTGGTGTTGCACTGCAATGTTCATGTGGAATTCCTAGCCAGTCACTTTTCCCACTTTTATGTCTAGGTTACAAAATTCTGGATAATGATTTGTATTTGAATAAATTGTTGGATTGAAGAATTTCTGGGGGGTTATCAATCAGAAGTTGATTCAACAGGAAAGTATGGTATTTTTTTACTATCTCCCTGCCTCTTCCCTACCACCTAAAAATTAAATTTGGTGGATTGTGGTAGCTTGGAAGTTGGGAGAAGTTCCCAACATCATCTTTTCTTTCCCTTTTTTTAATGAGTTAACATATCTAATTTATAGGTTTTAGGTGCACAGTTTCTCACAACACCTTTTTATATCATACCCCACTTACCACCCAAATACCCATCACCATCTACCATGAAGCGATGGACCTCTTTGTTCTTATTACCTGCCACCTTCATCCTCTCTGGTAACCACCATTCTTTTGTCAGAATCTATGGGCTTGTTTCATTTTAGTTTTGTTTGTTTGATCATTGCTTTTTCTTCTTCATGTTCCAAAAGTGCATGAAATCATATTGTTTGTCTTTCCTTTTCTGATTTATTTCACTTACATAAATCCCTCAGGTTCATCCTTGTCACAAGGGCAAACTTTCATTCTTTTCAATGCAGAGTAAAATTCTTTGTGCATATACATCAGATCTTAATGCATTCATCCATGTGGGGGCATTTGGGTTGTTTCTGGAACTTGGTTATTGTGAGTAGTGCTGTAGAAAACATATATAATTTTTAATTAGTGTTTTTGTATTCTTTAAGTAAATTCCCAGAAGTGGGATTACTGGATAACATGGTAGTTCCATTTTTATTTATTTATTTATTTGAAACTCTCCATATTATTTTCCATAGTGGCTGAAAAACTTGCATTTCCATCAACAACAAAGAAGGTCCTTTTTCTCCATGGCCTCATCAACACTTACTATTTCATGATCAGAAGTCATCCTGAAGGTGACTTCCAAAAGGGAAATTAGCTATCTGTCAAAAGGCCCTGAAAACCTCTTATGTGAGAAAGAAATGAACTATGATCTTACTTAGGCCACTGTTTCTTGTTTTCAGATACATATAGCCAAACCAAATATAAAAACACTCAGATGAATATTATAGTAAGTCCAGTGGAGCACAATAGCAAAAAAAAAAAAAAATGCAGTTTTTATTGTAGTTACTCATTAACTGTCATAACTCCCAGACCAGTACCAATTCCTTTCCTTCTTTAATATTTCAGCTCTTATGGAGTCATCCATCTATTATTAAAGGTTATTTTGGTAAGACTATAAAACAATATACCCTCTCTCATAGGCAAGAAGTAGGTACAATAGCCAACTTTGATAATGAGATTCCATATGCTGTAGTCATGGACCTTGAGTGACAAAAACATGACCTATTTGCAGATGACTCTACTACCATCATCCTAAAGAGATTACATTTTATTTCTAATCAGTTGAATACTGAGAATCTCTAATTGCTGTCCTTATTAGCCTATGTATCCCGGATCTGTTTCTACTCAGACATACATCCCTTTTCCTTTGCTACTTAGAAATACCAATCTTCCCTTTTCATCCTTGCTAACAGAAAAAAAAATATGTATATATGTGATAAGAAATTTTGAATGACAGTCTTAGATTCTAATTTTCTCTACTCTGATACTAATTAACTCATGGAAAATCCATATTTTAAAAACATTCTAATGTTTCATATTAAATCAAAAGACAACACTTATGCTATTTTATGACTTAAATAATATATACAATTTTACAAGAGAGACTGAATTATTTTGTTTTACATCTGACTAGAAGTCTGTGATTCTCCAAATGAAAGGATTATAGAAAACATACCAATTGAAAATCAGTTTTTAAAAGTTTCCCAACAACTTTATTTGAAGGAAGTCCTTTACTTTAGGAGACGCAGAATAATATTTCTAAATATGTATTTTTTGTTTCACAAATTGATTTCAATTTACATAAAATGATTGTGTGTTTAAAATCCAGGCAATAATCTCAATGTTTATGACAAATAAATTTAAGTGGCCAAGTTTTAAAAGATTTGGTACATCACATCATTTTAACATTAATTAGATGAATATACTTTGGATCTACACTTAACAAGTGAATTATGGTTCTGACTTACTGAAAACACAATTTCAAAGCATTGATTTCTTAATATAATTAAGAAAGGTAATTTCACATTTGACTCTTGTTTGAACAGTCACAGTGAGCAGGTATTTATTTTGTCATGTAATAGAATTTTAATAAATTTAATTGGAAATGATTTGGTTAATCAGTGGGAAAATATCAAAACAAATTATCTGACATTGTCTAATCTTTCCTTTACTATCTCATCTTGCAAACTGTCACCTCTAAAAGAGGTTATCCTTGAATTGCTTACTTTTGCTCTTTTGGGCTTATCAAGTATTTGAATAGAATGATCACTGTCAGCTCTAATTAAAGTTTTTCCTCATCTTCTCCTATCCCATTTAATGGCAATGATAAATAGGGGATACTTTTATCATTGCCCAATGGCATATGGTTGTAATTTTTTAAATATCTGATAATTATTTAGTCGATGATTATATCAATATATAGCAAGCACAGAACATTTAAATAAATATTATTGTATCTACATATATAACATAAAAATAAAGGTAACAGAATTTTTTTCCATAGTCTGTGAGCAGCACATTTGTGACAGAATTCTTCATATACTTTGGGCACAGTGGTATCTTCTATCTCTTGCTAACATTTCACATTTTCTTAACATGTTTCTTATTTTGTTGATTTTGTCATTTAACAGAGTAAAAACTCAATGTCCATAGTTTGAACTTTGGGGAGTTGAAATACTCTGGGCCAAGATAGACAATGGTAGTTTTATTTTTTATTTAGGAACACTGGAATTGATATAAAAATCCTAAGGAACAATTGACAATTAGACTTGAGTCATAGAGATACTAGTAAAGGGAAAAAGGACAGCAAATCAAAGACAGAAAAATGACACGTGGTTGGAAAATTAGCAAATGAACAAAATAAACATTGAGAGTAATGTGTTCATTCACCATTTTGATACTGAAATTGAAAACCAGATATAGATTGAAAAAAGAAGTAAACGATACCTCAGCAATCATTAGTCTAATACATAAATAGAGGTCTTGTTTACTCACTTGAACATAGGGACAAAAAATTTTATTGACAGAACTTATTGTATATTTCACACAATTTCTTTGTTTTCTGTTTGACTAAATTAAGTGAATTAGAAATCACATTTATTGACTTCTGTGAGATGGACTTTCCAAGATTTATTTGACAGAATTTCCTAAAAATGATTATTTGGACTTTAAGACTGTTGTGGCTGGGAAATGCTGATTTAGCTATGAAAATTTGTCCATGAAGGAAGAGCACTATCGTGGCCTTGAAGGGGAATTAGTAGATTTCAGATAATAGTGGCAAAGTGGTGTCATATACATTATTCTACAAATAAAACATATAAATCTTATATATAATTAATTTTTAAAAAACTGGTTAAAGACTTGAAGGAAGCCAAATGGAAAAAAAAAACAAAAACACCAAGAGAAATTGTAATCTAAAAAGTTGTCCTTACAAATGGTAAAATATACCTCACCTCACACCTAAGACCACCTATACTGTAAAGAAAACCTATACCCTAACCAAATTAATGCACAGGAAAAAGTTCAGTCTTAGAATCTCAACTGAGAATTTAATAGGCAAATCCTGTGAAAGAATTGCAAAGTGTTAAGACCCAATATTAGCATATAAATTCTGAAGAAATCCATTACTGATCATTACACTAAAAATGTGCAAAGTAGAGCCCTGGATATCTGGCAAATGAAACAGGGAAAATCAAAGCAGAATAGAACCTTGAAAGATGGATTTACTAGGTGAGATATATGAGTTTATTGCTTTTACAAATTGTATTCCCTAACTCTCACATTCCAATCAGTCAAGAGAAATTTGAAGACTTACTGATTTGATACATTAAAAAAAATAATAAATAAAAGCCTGAAGCTTGCAGACTATTTGGAAATTCAAGAGAGAATCTACAGAAACAAAGCAACCATGTTAAGTGAGTCAACACTTGGCTAAGTCTTCAACTTACCACTATGCAATCATAGTATAGTCCCTAAGGAGAACAGGCTTAGAAAAGCAATAATTGATGTGAAAGATGAGCAGTTATCAGCTGCTACATTCCACAGGAAAACAATGAAGTTATAGATTTAATTTTCAAGAAAGAAAAATAGTAATAATATAGTAATAATAATAAAAGTATTTCCAAAGGAACACAACAGAATCCAGAATTGCTACAATATTTTATTTATGATATCCACTTTTCAAAACATATTACTATACTTACAAAGAAAGAGAAAAATGTAGTCTATATATAGGATGGAAGGAGAGAAGTAAGGATTCTAGAAGTAAAACTGATGTTTCAAAATTAACACTTTCTTGTATTTTTAAAAAATATTAAATTCTATTCCAAAATGCTGTCCTTTGCCAGCAATGTCTGAAGTCATTTTCTTTACTGTGCTTTTAAAGTAATTGAAAGTATCATTTTGAGAGTTATTATTTTAATGTATAATAAATGGCATCTATATTATTCATTGTACATTTATTTGATTACTAATTAGGTTTATTTTTTTTCATTTTTTTAATTGTATATTCTTTTGAAAATTATCTTTTAGGTCTTTTGTGCTTAGGAATGAATTCCTTGAAGATCTGTCTGATTTTATGCAACAAAATTTTTATAATCATTTTAAAATTATCAAAAGAAAATAACTTTTTAAGACCTCATAATCTTATTTTTGGAACTTTATTTTTTATTATAGAAATAATATCTTTGTAAGTATTCTTACTGAACATAAATGAAATATATAGTAGAGAATAGGCACTTTACATGGACTATTTCATTTAATTCTTTTTGTCAATGAAATTCTTTTAATAAGAATTACCTGCAAAACAGGTACTATTATTGTGATTAGTAGAGAAGTGACTGAAAAGAAGTTTAGAAGATAAATTACCATAGGTTATATAACTGGTTAGCGCTGAAGCCAAAATTAGATCCCTTGCACCATATCCTTTAGCCCCTACAAACCTCCCAACACAGGAAGTGTATTTTAAAAGAAGTGTTTGTAAGAACAATCTGTCACATGGAACCTGTTAAAAAATGACCTAATTCATGCTGTAACATTTTTGAACTTGAGTTTTAGCATTGTGGTCAGAAAATAGCAAAAGAATGGTGTAATGATTGACTCTCAACTGAAGAAATGTAACTACAAGGATATTTTTATCATGACCCATGTGAATACACAAAGGAGGCTGTGATGGAGTAAGAGCTGGGCTCTTCATTAATCTTAGCCTTACACTAACCTACTCAAGAGTGTGCAGAAATTATTTAAGCTTTCAGAGCCAAAATAATGTCCTCATAATATTTTCATCTTTCTTAAAAAAGGTTTATGTAGCTTTCCTTTGATTAAATGAGATTATATATGTAATGGACTTGACAGAGTATTTGATATATAATCAATACTCAAAAAATTTACTACTTTAGGGTTCGATTTTCAATGTTTGACTGAGTATGTAGCATGTCAATCACCTCCATCATTTTATCAGAGTCTATCATTCTTGAGAGTTACTAAACAGTTAATGTTTGCAAAGACTATTTTTTTAAAAGATTTATTTATATATGTATACAAAAACTGGGGCACTGGCCAGAGGTGCAGGGGTGAGAGAAGTCACCAGAGACAGAGTGGGGAGCAGAACAAGTGGATTGACTGAAATACACTGCTGAGGGGAACAGTGGACAAGATAGGAGAGGTCTGCTGTGTCATGTAGGACACCTCCCTGACCGGGGATTGAACTTTTGCTGCAGTGGCTATGGATAGCTTCATAGCACTGTGCCTTAACCCCTTGTGCCACCAGAGAGCCGCTGCCAAGACTTTAATTTGAAGAAAATAATTCATTTTTAAAAAATCTAACAGGTTCTTATACATTGGAAACCTTCCATTGTAGACTAAAGTACTCTTATTGCATCTCTGGACAATTTCATGTCCTCCAAAATCTCTGTAACTTGACTGTAATCATTGTGTAAATTCCTGAAATAGGTTTAAATAATTGATTGAGGAAAAGTATAAAGGAAATCATACTTTTAACAAGATTGGATTTTGACTCTCATAAGTCTCATTACCTTCCCCAAAAGGTAGTATTCTGTACACTTTGACTACTGTCTCTTAAAACAATTGGCTATAACCTAATTTTTTTTCCTGTTCATTACTTGCAGATTCTATTTTCAAAGTAGGTATATACAGTAGTTTATTATTTTCAATCCAACACTGTTATAGGCATAAATATATTATATCGATACTTGGAAGCAATTTGTTTTGAAGTCTTTTATAATATGAACTATTCCTGATTCCATAATTTTGTTTAAAAAAAAGATGCCCAATGAACACATATTTATTCTCCTGTCCTTCATGTGGCTCATATTCTATTGCTTCTTAGGTAGATTGTAAGTCATTTGTTATTTACAAGAACAGCATAAAATCCAGCAGGTGCCCCATGTAGGAACTAGTATGAATTTACTTTCCTCCATTCACCACGTGATGAAAAGAATATTTGGTATATGTAGAGATCAAATATTTTTTCTAAAAACTATTAAGTTCCTTTTATAGCATTAGTTTATGAAATTGTATATGATTTATAGATATAGGCTCTCTGCCTTCAGGCATTGTTACCACACCACACCCACCACCAGCATCCATAGTCTCCTACTATAGTTCATTAAGACTATTTTTGAATGACAAAGATTTTATTATTTAAAAGTATTTGTAGGGGCCTCCCTGGTGGCACAGCGGGTTAAGCAATGCACTATGAAGCAAACCGCAGCTACTGCAGGATGAGTTTGATCCCTGTCGTCGGCCAGGGAGGAGACCCACATGGTGCGGCAGACCTCTCCTGCCTCACCCACTTCTCCCCTCAGCAGTGTGTTTCAGTCAGTCTGCCTGTTCTGCTCCCGCTCTCTCTCTGGTGAATCCTCTCACCTCCCTGGACTCTGGCCTGTACCTCAACTCTTGTATGCATAAATAAATAAATCTTTAAAAAAAAATTAAAGTACTTGTAGTGCTACCTACATATGATTTTTGTCTGTTTGGGCTTTAACAATTCAATGCACACTTAATTGAAATAGCAGTATTAATTCTTATTCAGGGTGTTTGGTAATTCTATTCCTAGTGTGATGGCTATATCATTTGGAGGACATAATCCTTAATAACCTTTAACAAGACCTCAAACTGTAATCTGTCAGAATTACTCCCTGAATATAGTTATTCTTTCTGCTTCTGCTGAATATTTATATTGCAATGAAATATTAATAACTCCTAAGAGGCTTGGTTAGGCTTTATTATATCTTAGAAGGAGCAATTATTTCTCTGAGCATCCAAGATTTAAATTGGATAGTCTAACCATAGACTTCAACTTCCGGCACTCCTCAAAACAATAAATAATCCAGAGAAACCATTGCAGCAGACACAAAAATTTCATCTTTTTCATCAAGATACTACCTGATGCTGATGACATAAAAATGATTGAAATGTTTCTTTTTTGACTGCCGCTTTTTAAACATGAGACTTCCCTGAATTTTCCACTTATCACTTCATAAACTCTACATTCCTTTTTCCTTGACCATCAGGTAATTAAATGTAATCTAAAGCACCTGATCATAATGTTTGTTCATGATAATATAGATATCTTGCACCATTTTGACAGAGGTGATCCTTAGAATTTCTATCTGCAACTGTGTCAACTTCAGTTTTTGTGTATAGACTTCATAGCATGTTTATTTTTTTAACCTGAAATGTTCATTTCTGTTCTTGCTTTGATTCTGACTAGAGAGAACATATGTTAATTATAACTATGACTGCCACTTATACTTTATTACAATGGGTAGGGTTTTAATCTCACTGATAGTTAATAGATAAGGTTATATAATAGATATTAATTTAAAAGTGATTTTCTCTCTTCTGAAAGACATCTTAGATTCCAAAATCATTTTTTAGTCATTTTGCTTGACTATTTACTATTCAGTTAACATGTGTCTTAATCATGAAGTTGAGACAATTAAGTAGATCACTCAGATCTCTTCTTCCACGTGAGTTTTAAAATGTTTTTCTGATGGTAAGTAACTTTTTACAAGAAGACAAATTTCCATGTAAATTAAACTAAAAATTAATTTATTTTAATTCCATGTATATTAACCCTAAATATATGTATGTACTCAAATGTATATGCATATTTGCTTCTTCACTCCATAGAAGGAGGTATACCTACACCTAATATTTGGTTTGTGTATTTAGACTGATGATGCCCCACATATTCTGAGAGAGTAAGGAAAGGTGTATTACTCACACAATAAGTCTTCTAGGGATCAGGGTGTCACCTGTACTGGTCAAAAGTGATTTGAGAGAACAAGGTTTTCAAAGTGATTAAGGAGTGGGAAATTCTTGAGTGTGACTTGAATTTCCTGTAGGAGTCAATGGGAAGATGTCAGCCTATCTTTTCCATTTGCTTAGATCAACGACAAAGGAAAAAAAGGAAGAGAGGCTTAAAAACTGTCAGTATGCAAACATCAAATAAAGGAATTAAGTACTTATGACAACATTATCCTTGCACAAACAACACAGATTTGAATACATCTTCCTACACATGCTATCTGATTTATCATCTTTCCCATAAGATTTCTGTGCATTGCAAGTATTAGGTACCTGTGACCTTCCTGGCTCATAATTCCTGCTCCCCTTTTTCCAGGAGCCAAGGGCAGGAAAATTAAGGTGAAATCCATATTTCCTGCTCCCAAATTATACCAATTTTCAGAACTGAAATTTATCTTCCACATTCTCTATCTTGAATGATTTCATATACAAAATGAGTTACATATTTTAAGTAATAATTTGTATTTCCAAAATTTTAACCAAGGGCATATAGTTAATCTTTAGTGCTTCTTATCAGCCTAAATTGATTGAATCTTTCCAGAGCCAATGAAACTTATTTGTGTTAACATTTTGGGTCTTATTAATGTCATTTTGGAGGCAGTGGGTTTGGAGAGCAGGGTTCTTGGGTTCACCCAGGGAAAGGTTTCACTAGAGCTCCCTGTTCAGCAGCACACGGGGAGTTCCCAGGTGATTTTCTCTATGAGGCAGAGATGTTAGTTATTTTAAAGAGCAGGTTTATAGGGAAAGGGACAGAAAAGTAAAGTAATTTGCATAGACACAGTGGGCAGGACAAGATGCTGCCCCATTGTGGGGGCAACATTAGGTTTATCCTCTTCGTCTGGCAGAGAGGAGCTCATCTTTGTGAGTGCTTCAATAGTTACCAATTTGGGACAAATATGCAAAACCGGAAAGAGACCAGAGATTCCATAGTGGGTAATAGCTATTACTTTACCCTCAGATCTGTTCTCCCAATATTTCCTACAGCACCTGATATCTGCTAGAGCCTTATGCTTTGTGATAAAGCACTGGTGCCTAGGATCTTGTTTTCTATATTTGGTTTTATAGTCCTATTTATCCCCTCTACCCTATCTCCTTGTGTGAGTCAGGTTTTAGTCTAGTCTTGTGATGCCTCCTTTAGGTTTTCTAGTCTTCTCCTCCATCAGTACCATGGAAAATGAGATATTATTTCCTCTTGAAAAATTATTGAAGTCCTAAATTCCCAAACACAAAATAGCAAATATTAATTCCCCTTCCTCCCTGCCTGCCTCTGGGTAGTATTTATTGCCCTGTCTTTTGTATTTTCTTAGTACCTTGGTCACATCTTGTGCTAGAAACTAGCCCCTTAACCGTTAAGACTTTAATTACAAGACAACTAGACTGTTCTAATTTCTGGTACCCAGTAGATTATAAATATGTATTTTTCCTCACATAAAAACACTGAAATTCTTCAAGTCACAAAAAGCATTACTTTGGCAAATGAATATACTTTCTGGAACCACAGGAGGAATAATCTAGATAATTGAACAAGTTGAATCTCAAAGAGATGGAAGTATATTATTGAAATCATAACTATTTCCTAACTTACAACAATATACTTCTGAAGAAAATGTCCCACAGAAGAAGGGTTCTATGAAACAATTTTCCACATAACAAAGATTGAGTATCAGCACAGTACTCTGCTCTTCTTCAAGGTGAGTCCTTGGATTTGGAGGGTTTCCTAGATTACTCAAACACCAACACTGACATCTACTGGAAATGCACTCTGCCCACAGTTGCTGCACTTGGTTAAAAAGAAAAGGAAAAAAGCACAGAAACAAGATGATAAGAAACTATTTAGAAACTACCAAACATAAAACTATATGAAGAAAACATGAGATTGAACTACCTTGGACATTTCTTTTATTGAGAATTTAGCATATACATTTTTTCCTATAGGTTTCTGAATTACTAATTCTTGTATAAGTAACATTTAGCATGAAGCCCCAAAGCATTTGATAGATTTTTAAAACAATAAGATACATAACTCTGTAGATGACATATTCAACTAATTTCCAGTTTATGTTTCAGAAATCTCGTGGGCCATGCTTTCTGGATCATAGGACTAAATCATTAGAAGTTCTCATATTTTCATGGGTATAAATAACAATATTTTGATGAATGGTTTGTTGTGGTTTTTTTATTATTCTGTTTTCCTAAGTCTCCTTTCTAACTATCTTGCCTGTGATAATAATTAGGTATTTGGGGAATAGTTAACTGAAGAAGAATATATTTTTCTCTACTTGTTCATAAATTTTAAATATCAGATACAAACTATTTCCTTCTACACTTATTTTTCTTATTCATTAAAATATTTTAGTATGAGAAAAAATTCTTTAAGTTGAGGAAATTTTGTTTTATTGTTTAAAAACTCCCCAAACTTGCATACTTAAAATGATTAATTATAAAAAGTTAGCTCCTATCTTCCTAGTACAAGACCTCTATATTATGTTCATATTTTCTTTCAAATGTATAACATAAATTTTCTTTTTGAGGAAATAATGTATTTATTTTGTCCCATCTTGTTTTTTTATTTTTAATCTCCTTACTGTAAAATATAACAAGTTTATAGAAAAAGTCTAAAAGACACAAATACAGTTTACTGCATTGCAACAAAATGACCATTAATGAAACTGGTACTCAGATGAAGAAATAAATCATTGCCAACCAATTTACAAAAACCTAGTTGTATTTCTCAGTTATAATTTTTGCTTTTCTTTACTACAATTTTTTTAAAGATTTATTTATTTATGGTACAAGAACTGGGGTACAGGCAAGAGACGTGGGGGGTGAGAGAATCCACCAGAGGCAGAATAGGGAACAGAACAGGCAGACAGACTGAAATATACTGCTGAGAAGAGCAGTGGGCAAGACAGGAGAGGTCTGCTGTGCTATGTGGGTCACTTACCCGGCTGCCAGCAGGGATTGAACTTGTGCTGCAGTGGCTGCGGTTTGCTTCATAGTGCGTTGCTTAACCCATTGCACCACAAGGGAGGGCCCCTTTACTACAATTTTAATTTTATATAGTTGTGATTGTAGTGCATCTTTTATGTTTGCCTCCATTCCATCAACATTCTGAGTTTCATTTGTCTCGCTGCTTGTAACTGCAATTTTCTTCACTGCTTAGTAGTATTCCATTATGTTAATATGTTTATTTGTTACATTTCTTCATCCAGTCTATTTTTGATAGATATCTTTTTTTTTTTTTGATTTGGGTTTGGGACTATTTCTAATTCTAACGCTTCTGTAAGAATTCTTGTGCCTGCCTTGCAAACACATATGCAGGCATTTTTGTTGGATATAAACCTGAGTATATTTGCTTTGTCTCAGGTTATGTGAATCTTCAACTTCAATGAGTAACACCAAAGATTTTTACAGGTAGTCTTACCAATTTGTACTTTATCCAACAATATAAGAGTGAATAACTCACTTCACATCTTGCTCAACCACTGATATGAAAATATTTTTCATTAGACCAATTGGGTTGGGTTTATAGTAGCATCTCATTTTGTTTTTAACTTTCACTGGTTTTTCATTTTTCCCCCTTATAAAGTAACTATATCAGTCCCTTCACCATTTTCCTAATGGGTTGTCAGTCTATTCTTTATGTTTCTAGATTTTAAAAACAAAAACAAATTCATTTTATCAAACTGTCATTTTTACAGTTTCTTAGTACTTTCTTTTGTTGAAGAGAATTGATTAATATTACTATGGTTAAATTTAGCAAGTTATAGCACATAAATAACTTCAGATTGAATGCTTCTTAAATCTGAGTTTCCTGCAAACGAGTAACTTCATCTTTATGGGTATCTATTTTATATAGCTAAGGATGAGGAAAAAGATAAAGATAGTGTCCATTGGGAACCTAGGTATTTGCAGATATGTTTTCCTAGTTGTGGGTTAATAGTATCCACATAGATATTCCAAAACACTGAAGATGCAATCTGGTAGAATTTAACTACATCTCTATTAAATTCCCCATTCTCTCTCATCAGTCATTGCTTTTTACCAGATACTTCAAAGCCACTCTTGTGTCCTTTACCCATCTCTGTCCCTCCACATCCAATCAATTACAAATCTCTTGAGTCTTTGGTCTCTGAATGCTGCTGCCCTCAGAACCTCAGCTGCTAGGCACACTTATGCATGCCCACACCATACTCACGGTGTCCACGGAACTTCTGCGTGATAGCCACACAGGCTAGTAGTGTAAAAGCCTGACCAATTTCACTTACCCTATATTGGGAAGTTTGTCTTTTTTTTTTTAAGGATACATTTATTTATGCATACAAGAATAGGGGTGTAGGCCAGAGGTGTGGGTGGGTGAGATGATCCACCAGAGATGGAGTAGGGAACAGAACGGGCAGATCAACTGAAATACACTGCTGAGGGGAGCAGCAGGAGAGGTGGGTTGTGCCATGTGGGTCACCTCCTGGGCCAGCAGCAGGGATTGAACTTGTGCCGCAGTGGCTACGGTCTGCTTCATAGTGCATTGCTCAACCCATTGCACCATCAGAGAGGCAGGCCCGGGAAGTTTGTCTTCTAATGACTATACATTTCATCTTCTAGGCTCTATTCCTCCTTCGCTTCGTAAATGTTAGTGACCTTTCCTTTCCTTTACTGTGTAGTCCACTAGTATATCAATTCTAAGTTTCTATTACAGTTATTTGTTGAAACTGTAGGGGCAGAGAGGAAAGGATCCCCTACCCCCTCAGGGTTCCTTTGAGCTGACTGAGCAATAAAGTCGACCCCATACAGATTAGTAAGAGAAAAGAAAAAAGATTAATCTATGGCCAGTGATGCAAAATGTAGGTATATACCCTGAGCAAAAGAACGAGAGGCCTGCAGCTTCAATAACTGGGGGTAGAGGGGGGAGTTGGAGGAGGGGACTCATGATGGGGAAGGGGTGACTTAGATGATGAAGACCACATGCTCTATGATTAGATCTTTTCCCCTGACTTCTAGACAGGTTTCTCAGATGGATCATTTCTAGTAAGAATCCTAATTCTGGGTAACATACCCCACCTTTCATTCTTCTGGGTAGTTCATAGAGTCGTAAAATTTTCCCTTGAGCCTCCAGTGTCTTGAGTGATGTCAGCATAAAATAATCCACATGCCATAGTGACATGTCTCGAGAGTTCTGTTGTGAACATTTCTGGGAGGCTTATTCTTCAACACATATATCTTGCCAACTTTTCATTGGGTTCTCTGGGCATGGAAATTTATTCAACTTAATTGTATCCTCCTCAATGTCTGCTACACTGTATGGTACCGATTAGCATTCTTTAAATCCCTACGCAAGAGAGAACAGGATAAAAGCAATGAAGAAAGGAAGGGAGAGAAGGACAGAGAAGAGGAAAGAAATAAAATAATATGAATTGAGGCATTTTCCCACAATGTCTTTTAAAGTATTTAGCTCTCAGTAGCTGTAGAATGAAACATCTCATCTCTTAATCAAGGGGTGTTAATTAGCAGTGAACAGGTGGGGAAATGGTTTGTAAAGGAATGGAGTGACTTCCAAGACCCTTTTATGCCACATCAGATGGAATAAGTGTTCAATACATCTTTTCATAAGGAGGTTCTGTTAGGAATTGAGACTCCAAAGTTATGTGTGATCAGTAATCAGCGCCTTGGAGAAAATATAAAGGGAACAGGGAAGAATAAAAAGAAACCAACAAATTCAGACAAGATAAATATATTAAAAAGCATTTGAATGTAGGTGTATTTTCTGTACTTTCCACTGAAATTCTTAAAATCTGTTCCTCTTCTGCACCACCGTTAATGCTAATTAATGCAAGCTTGAGGAGCCTGGGTAAAGAAATAAATATGTAAATAAAAAACAATTTAGTAGATGAAAAGGAAAGACATTTGCATGCAATACAGCATACTCAAAATTTCAGACTTAGAAATACTTTAAGGAATTAAAAAAGATTGTAAAGGTATGTTATCTCTTTCATCACAGAATATTTTTTGTAAGGTACATCTCACATACCAAAATATTCTTTCCTACATTCTGCTTTCCATAGATAATAAGTTAAGTAATCATATTTTTTTTTATTCAAGGAGAAAGAGAGGTTTTAATTAAAAACATTCTATATCACTCTATTCGTGTTATAGTTAAGGGGAGATGAGCTGGGTGGTCTTGGCTAGGAAATACCAGCTCATTTCTCCAGACTATTTTTCTTTATTTCTTTTTTTAATATTTATTTATTTATGCATATAAGAACTGGGGTACAAGCCAGTGGTGTGGATGGGTGAGAGGACTGACCAGAGACAGAGTGGGGAACAAAACAAGCAGATGGACTGAAACACACTGCTGAGGGGAGCAGCCAGCGAGACAGGAGAGGTCTGTCACACCATGTGACACCTCCCAGACAGCAGCTGGGATTGATCTCGTGCTGCAGTGGCTGTAGTTTGCTTCACAGTACTGTGCTTAAGGCATTGCACCACAAGGGAGGCCCCCTCTCCAGACTATTTTTCAAAAAATGAAAGGTATTGCCAGTGTATCAATCTTCCTCTATATTCAGTGGTTACATTGTTTTCCTGGCCTGAAAAGTGAGTCTCATACAATGCCCCTGCTCTGCATTTTCAATCAAGTTGGGAGAGTTGGTTTTTTTAAAATTCAAGTAAGCTTAACATTCAACCAACTCCTAGTAAATACTAAACTGGGTGCCAGGCACTGGGTTCCAAACAGAGATCAGTTAGACAGGTTCCTCCTTTCTTCAGGGAAATTCAGACTGGTAAACAACAAACCTGCATGTCAGGCAGAATAAAATAACTATGGAAATAGGTAAGAAACAATAAGCCTCAAGGAAATAGAGCAAGAAATAATTCACACTGATCAGGTGGTATCAGGAGGAAAGAGAAGAACACGTCTAGATGCAGAGGCCTTTAATTTATAGAAATGATGAGTCAGTTGAACAGGAAAGACACAGGGAAGAGTGTGGCACCAAGGTAATGTTATACTGTTTTTAATTCATTCATGTCTGCTCAGGCATTGCACATTGCCATCAACTCCCTGGTAAATACAGTTGCCCTGCTAGCAAATCTTCCCAAGGTATGCTGCACAAAAAGTTTTTTTCCAGAAAATTATTTTTTTTTAAGATTTATTTATGCATACAAGAGCTGGGGTACAGGCCAGAGTCGCCGTAGGTGAGAGGATCCACCAGAGACAGAGTGGGGAACAGAACAGGCAGATAAACTGAAATGCAGTGCTGAGGGGAGCAGCCAGTGAGGCAGGAGAGGTCTGATGCGCCAGGGTCACCTTCCTGGGCAAGGATAGAACTCGCACCGCTGTGCCGCGGATGCTTCACAGTGCAGTGCTCAACCTGCTGAGCCACTAGGGAAGCCCCCTCTCTAGAAAATTATAATAAACATTTATTAATCAATTTTCATGGTCATTTTAGGGTATCTTTTAGAAGCTAGAGAGTGAAGAGGTAACCACCTAAATAAATATGGAAAGATTGATAGATTTAAAAATAGAAATATGCTATAAATCAAATGTAAATTGAAGATAAAATCTCACAGAAACTAATGAACATTTTAGAGAATGAAGACCAAAGATTACACTAAGAGTGATTTTATTATTCTTTTACAATTTTTTTCTTAAAACAGTATACATGATTCACTGATTTTCTTACTATATGTAACTTTTAAACTGGCAGCGACAAGTAATGTGAATGTATTATAAAATATTTTTATATTCTGAATTTGGCACACTTTTTTCTTAAATGATCTAAGCAGCAATGCAAATGCATTCAACATAAAACATGAACAAGATATGAAGTCATTTAAATTAAAAACAGTATGCTTACTAAAAATTAAAAATCTTGAAAACCCAGAATAGTCTCCTATAAGCCTATCACTAAACTTAATTCCCCATGTAATTAAATCAATTTTGAAAAAATGCTTTTAAAATAAATATCACTTTACTAGTCATTTTTTAATTTTGAAAAAAATGTTATTGGATTTTATTATAAATTCTGCAGTGAATGTATTAATTTTTTCAATAGTCAGATTACTTTCTAAGATTAAAATGAGCAAGTAGAGATATTGTGTTCAAAAAGAGAGGGTAGTTTTTATATAATCTATTTTAAACCACTTTAAAGTACAGGTAAAAAGTTGTGGAAAGTTATGGACAGTAGAAAATACTGGATCAGCATGTATTCAGTATATATTATTTTGGTCATTAAACTCTGAAGTTCTTGCCATTCAACCTGTATCTCAGAGCCTAACATGACGTCTGGAAAATTGTTATATTCCTAATGTATATGTATTTTGCTGAGTCAGTATTAATATTAGCATCCAAAATAAACCTATAACAAATTATGATGTTGAAATATATCACTGTTATTTAAATGTAATTTCAAATATTTTTATTTTTAAAAACACTTTAAACATTGTTTAGTGGCACAATTTTTAAGACCATTAATGCACTCATCCTCTTATTAGATCTAGAGCACAATTTAAGCAAGGGAGGAATTCAACTAGTTAAGCTTAGATATGTGTCAATAGTCATTTTCAAATTGACATAAGTCAATTCATTTACATTGATGCTTAAACCTTTTGAGAAAAGTGTGCCAAATTCAGAGTATAACAATATATTATAAAGCATTCACTTTACCTACCACTGTTAGTTTAAAAGTTACATAAAATAAGAAAATCAGTGGACCATGTATGTTGCTTTATCTGTGATATTGGTCTTTCTGAAGGTAGTACCTTCACTACCATTTACACTGTTGTCAATTCCAGCCCTTCTCTCTTTCCCAAATCTTACCAAACATGCCTCTTGCCCCCTACTCTTCCCTGCTCCAATCACCATGTTGCTACTTTTATTTTAGGGGCCCATCCAGACTCATATCTGGGAGTTGGTTGCACTTGTTAAAGGAAGGGGTTCTGAGCAAAGAAGCACTGAGTTTCTTTTGTTGCCAAGGCCTATTCTGTGTCCAGACTGTGATGCTTGATGTCAATTACTGAGGCTTATTTTGTTTATCCTGCTGTAGGAGATGATGTTGTTTTATGGGACCTTAAGTTCTAAATTCAGGCAAGAGGCTTATAATTCCTTCCATCATGAGTCATTCTAAATGGACTTTGGAGATTTGCTTGATTTAGTTTGGGGTTCTATGACACTTCATTGCTCTATAGTTAAGTTCAAATAAATAATAAGTAAATTTACACTCAACTTCTATAAACTGCTCACTTATTTCTAATCGTCAGAGTCACATGACTGCTGATTTCTAAGTCCATTATGAATTTGGAGTTCTCCTGGGAATAGATGCTGATTTGCATGAACAATCTTGGTCATAACTGTCCTCATCCAAGCAGCTTCTTTATGACTTGGAATATATAACTCAACACAACATTGAATTCCCCCATACAACTCAATGTCTAGCTCCAGAACAGGTTTAAGCTATGTACTTGGACTTGAGGAGTCACCACTGATGTGTGGGCTTCCTTTGGAGGTGTTATTTTCCTGTGGGCACATTATTCCTTAGCTGCTGTATTCATGACCACAGCACAAGCAGTGATTGCAACTGTTAGAATTTCCCACAAGCAAGAAAGTGTGCCCACACAAGCACTGGCAACTGCAAGGGTTCTTCAAGTTCAGGTGTTTCATATCCCAGAATCCATCAAGGAGCAAACATGACTGATAGCTGGAGTCATCATTTACGTAAGTATCCAGTGGCTCCCAACCACTATGAATAGCCTTCAGGCTTATTCTTTATCTCTTAAAAAAGCTATGTGTTGCATTATGAAACCTTACTAGGGAGAAGGAAACAGATGACTGTTCAGTGAATCATTTCTGAAAGACAAACAGTTCATTATGGTAACAGATTTTATCTTCTTGTTTTCTAACCTGTTATTTATCATTCCTAAAATGATAAATGTAAGGGTAAGTTGTATTTTTAAATCCATTTCTCAACAGTAGGTTAGCAAAAAATAGCATATGAACAAAGACGAAAAAGCTCTAGCATCAAAATGGCAGAGCATGGAGATTCCTTTGAGGGTAGAACGGAGTAGGACCTGCTCCCTTGGTGGTGGGAATAGGGTGGGACAGGTAGTTTCCAGGGCAAGTGCAGGCAACACTAGGGAGCTTGGCTTCGAAGAGTTCCTGAGCCCTGGGAGCAGGTTAGCCCCAGGACCTGCCTTTAGCTCTTTGGAGGTTCATAGTACATAGAAGCTGGGAGAACCTGGAGTCAACCCTGGAGGAGTTAGAAGAGGGAAGTAATGGCTGAGCATGACCTCACACAGTCATTATCTGAGCAGATTCACTGCCCAGCTAAATGCTGCTGTTGCCAAGGGCTCTTCAGGGATAGGTCAGGACCAACTATAGGAAAATGGAGTGCTGAAGGCTGGGGAGAGAGGTGGACCATTTTAAAGGCTTTTCAATGAGAACCAATATTGTGTTGACAGAACATGAGAAGTCAAAACTAGTCCCATGAAATTTAAATTTCTATTCTTCCTATTTTTGTACTTTCTGATTTTAATACAACAGACTTTGAACATTTAAAGTGGCTGTATTCCAGACATACAAAAATTTCCAAATTCTTAAACAAGAATATAGCATTTTCTCCAGACCATATTGGATATCTTATCAAAGTGACTCTCTTAGAACCAACAGAGTGGACTTAAAACATGTCGAAAAACAACATCTTATTGCTGTTTGTCCCACAGGTTCACATGCTTGCCAATTGACCAGTTCCTCCATGATGGGATCTACGGTTCAGAAGTGTACCTCTGTGTAATGACAGATTGCAACCTTAGGGTCATTCCAAAGTGACCCTGACTTTGAGATTGACAAGGGTCTATAGTAAAATATAATAAAAAAATAGCTCTAACAAGTGATTTTGTTCCCCCCAAAACAGGAAACTTAACAGTTCTGAAACAGTCCTGTCCTGTAAGCTGAGGACCCCTAGTGGTTCCTAGAGTAATAGCTCCTTCTGAGCAATCAGCCTTTTCTGGAAAACTGATTTTATCTCAGACACCACCATTTTCCAGATTCATAGATAAACTTTTGTGATTAATAAACTATAGTTTCACTGGAAGTACTGAAAATATCACAACTACCTTTTGCTATTTTTTTCAATTAAGAGCTCCCCCTCTCCACAATCTTATCACTAATTAGAGAGAGCCAGATATTTTGTTATTATTCAAAAAAGATTGTGAACCCCTACTTTAGATAATCATCTCCAGGGTAACTGCACCTTTTGATGAGTAGAACCTAGAATAGTTGAGTCCACAAAGAATAAGTAAAAGAATGAGGAGTTTTATAGAACTCAACCAGTAATGCACTTACTGTTACAATTAAAGTTGTAGAGAAAAAGTTTCTGTCTACAAAGAATGTGCAGCTTTCAACCAAATACCATGTGACACAGTCACATAAGTACAACTAAATGATCAAATGAACAAATTTCTTCATAGTGGAACTTTGGCTTTCATTGGTCCTCTGTGGACATTGCAAAATGCAAAGACTCTGGGACATTAGCTTTCACTTCAAATGCATTTTAACGCACCATCAAAAAATGCAAACACACAAGTTACAACGTGATCGACTTAGCTCTGTGTGTGTGTGTGTAACCTCATGCCACTTAATCAAGTGTCATTGTTATTTCATTATGAAAACACTGTCTCAGACTGCCAGATTTTCAGTGCTAGTCTTTCTTGACAAGGAAAATTGTTTTTCAAAAGAAACAAGAGGTCTAGAACTGATAAGAAGTTCATCTTTTCTTTATAGTTTCCTCCCTATACTTAAGACAATGTTAATTTGGACTCAAAGCATCAGTGGAGGGGAGGGGAAGATTTTTCAGAAAAAACTGGGCAGAGGATGGCAACACTTCATGATTCTCATTCTTATTCTTGGTATCAAAGGGCAGCTGGTGAGAAAGGCAATGAATGTCTTACAATTCCTTAAAACTAGTTAATGAATTCTCTTCTCTAGGTTTGTAAAGGTATACACAGGAAGAACTACTTGAAACGCGCAAAAATAATTCACTCTTCAATCTCAGATACACAAATATACTTAAGAAAGAGAAGTTTTATTAGGGCAATTTCACTTTATTTTTCCATACAGCAAAGTCAACTACTGCAGTAATAATAAAATAAGCATAAAACAAATTGCAGCCCAAGACAAAATACATAATTTTAAGCAACTACAAGCAGAAAGTAAGTTGTGATTACATAATAGTAAAACCAAGCACTTCTGTCCTTTCAGCAGATGAAAGTGGAAGGGTTGCTGATAAGTGCAACATTATAACCAGCTGGAGCTAAGGCTGGATATAGTAATTCATTAAACAAGTGCCCATTATCACATTTGCTTTTTTGAGTGCTTCTGAGTTGAAAATTAAAACCGTGAAATTTGAACTGTGTTTTATTTTTTCACCTGCTGAAAGAACAGGATCCTACAGCAATTAAAAAACAATCACATAACAACTATAGCTACGGTGTGCTGTTTGGTTTGCCTGTTTATGGTTTAAATTTGTGAAAGTCAATACTTGTTTTGAAGATTCGTTTTTGTGAACAATAAACCACTGATATTGGCAGAAACTGATTTGAATAATATATGTCCTTAGTATAGTTCTTTCTCTCTTTTTTTGTTGTTGAAGTTTTAAACATGCAGTAGTTTTGAAAAATGTAAGGAATATTTGATCCATGATTTCACCTTAATGGTTGAAGTACCTGCTATTTTTGGTAATGATCTTCAGGCAGATTTGGCCCAATGAAGTTTTTGTCAGTCATGAGATCTCGGAAGGATGGCATATCTTTCCAGCTGAAAAAATCCTGGCAAACTACAAGCTGTCCACAAAAAGCAAAGCAACATGTTTGAAGGGGTATGGAGTGCTAACTCTGTGCCACTTTTGCAAGCAATTTTGCTCAGTCTGTCATTTTATTAGCCTTAACAAAACTCCTTGTAATTATAGACGTTTTTATTCAAAATAAGATCTTACTATTATACAGGTTTCTCTCTTTTGACTATATACAGAAGTGCAAAAAGTCAACCTTCTCTCTAGACGTTCCAACATGCTAAATTGCAGCATAATCAACCCTCAAGAGTTTGCACACACGCTATAATTCTCATTACGTAAACTTTGAGTATTTGGATTATCAACAAAAAGTCCCTTGTTCTATTTATTGATTATGCAGCTTATTTATAACAAGGCCTGATATTCAGGGATTTCAAAAATATTAAACAATACTTTAACATTTGAAATGGATACAGTAGAAAATAAATTTTATTCTAATATCTAGGATCTAGATCTTCTTATAATAACTAATTACAAACAAAATAAATCATCAAAATATTACTCAATTGTCTGCCAGGATTGTTGCCATAGCAACAACTTAACTTCTTACTTAGCAATGATTATATATTTATAAGATATCCATATAAAAGATCTTTGTTCTTTTAATGAAAACTAGACAAGAACTAACAATGACTGACATTCTTACACTTTAATATTAAATCAGTAAAATATAAATCATTTAGTTAACAATAATACGAATATTCATATGACACTACATGTAATTCAAAACTGAGTATGTTATGAAGGAAAAACTACTTTAATTTTTTTTTGTATTTTGAAAAATTCATTGGTAAAATCTAATAAAACAATAGTCTATAAACTGAAATGGTATTCAATTGTTAATAGAAAATGAAATCTAATAAATGTAGGAAATGAAAAACTACATTTTAACAAGAAAAATAAGTAATATTCTATAATGTAACTAACTACAATAACATGTGAAGTCACCATTACTCTCTTAACACGACTGAAATTACATTGGTATGGGTTCCAACCCGTAATGTAATAATCTAAGGCTTTAATAGATGTACAGTACAATCAGTAAAATCAACACATCAGTCTTATATTAGAAAGCATCTCTCTCAAGCATAAAAACTTGCAGTAAACTTGGAAGTATGGAAAGTTCTATAACTGAACTTTCACTTCTCCCATTCCACTAGAACTACCAGTGACCTGGCCCCTACTTCAGCAATTTTTAGAACTGCTGAACAGAGCAAAAATATCCTTTACTAGCTGCAACATCCAAACCACAAAAAAGGAATTCCTTTGGATGAATCCATTCTTAAAAACTGAATGCACATCTATTTTTTTTTAAATTTTGTAAAAGGCTTTCTAAGGCTATAAGCAGTTAATCTGAACAAAACAAAACAAATCACATATAAAAATTCACCCATGTACTTAACCCACCCAATTACTAGGTTAATTAAACATATCCCATTTTCATATTTTGGTTTATCATGCATCTGATGACAGTGCTGCTTTCTTCTTTGTTTAGAGTCACTATTTTAAACGTGACTGTGATGAAGCATTTAAGCAAATGTGAAACCATTTTTGCAAAGCATTTATAGTCTTTTGACTTTTGACAGAGCTATAAATAGAAGCAAAATAATTTCCTCAAACATTTTTTTTTGTTATCGTGTCTCAGAAATGGCATATCCCTTTTGAATAACATGTTATACAGTATAGTATGCATAAATATTACACTACAATGCATTAAAATAATTTTATATATATATCTACTATATATATCTCCAGTATGTGTGAGTTTATCTGTATTGAGAGTTTGTGTTGTGCTGTCTATTGTTATTGTTACTGTAAAGTTAAATTGGCCATTTCTGAGACAGCTTTGGTTTCAAAAAAAGAAAGAAAAGAATGGTGCCCTTTGACTGATTAGTAATAGCAAATAAGCAACAAAATGTGGCTCTGAAAACAATAACACTGAAGAAATAATACTCTAATTTGATGTACAGTCTATGGCACTTCATGAGAATCCTTAACAACATGGTACTTAAAGCCATGATGTGCTTTAAAAGATACACAGTTGTGGTTTTGCTTGGCACATTCATCTCTGTCAGATCCCTCCCTCACCAGTCTTACAATCTATTACATTAAAAATATTACTCTTAAACAAAAATGACTGTGCATGCACGCTCTCATCTATAATGGCAATTTTAAATACAAGGTGCACCTTTGTTATTTGTAAACCTTGAAAGAAATAAACTTATTTTTAAAAAATTATATCTTGGTCTACAGACGTACCAATACATAATAGAATCATGGTTACACCATAGTCTGTCTTTTCAAGATGGCATGAATATATAGGAAACTAATTAAGTATGCATCCTTTAATGCATAACTCTGTGCTAGAAAAGAAAGACAATGCTGTTCTTCTAGACAGGAATATCACCTCAGCACAAATATCAATTAAATGTACAAAGTGTATAGGCAACAGTGTGCAGTGGATTTCCATGTTCTTTTCTTCTGTTTAACATGCACTAGGTGATGTCTTGTGGCTGAGGGGCTTTGTGTGTGTTGCTTGACGGTATATACAATATGGCTAATGACCTCGTCCTTTACTCTAACCAAGCACACTGTCCTTTCCTCTTTAGTATGATCTACAAGGGAAAAAGAAATAATCTTGGTTAAAACAGACAATACGCAGAAGTAGTTTCCAACACATAATTAATATGGAGATTGTATTTTTTTATTTAAATAGCATGACTATGTGGATGTCATCAGATTTCCATATAAAAAATTACTTCATTTGTGTGACTGGGTCTAAAATTGTTTATCATCTCAGAATAAAAATACATGCACAGTTTAATAAAATTAGGAACCGTTTTAATCAAATCAGTCAATACTAAATTAAAGGGGTCAATATATTTTTAGAGTACGAGGCATAATATAACAGGATTCTTTCTTATACTATCAGCATAGGGCAGAATTTAAACTCATTTTACTTCTAAAGTCTAGTATGTTTTAAGGGAAATGACTTGGCCTCCAAAATAAAATCCATGTGCTGCTAAACATGATTCACTATATTTGGGTGACTGATTTGCATAATATGTGTTGGGGCAAGGGCGTGGGGGGAAGAATGATACTTTAAGTGACTGGGTGGTTTAAAGTTTGGAATTTTTTTCCTGAAAGCCAAAAGAGGAAAAATCATTCCTTATGTTCCTGATGAAATAACGTTGGCCAGATATTTCAATGAACTCATAAATTAATAGTTCCGGTTTTTACATAAATTTTGTTCTCATCAGAGAATCTTTACATAACAAAGTATGCTTTCAAATAAAATCCTGAGATTGAAAACAATTGTTTTGCATTCAAAGACCAGTTAAATATCACAAAGCCTTGTGAAAATGAGCTACTATTTGTTAAATAAATATGACATTAAAAGCCTAAGCTTCAATGCAGAAAAATCTACTGGATTACCGATTACCAATGGACTTATGGCAATTTGGCATCATTCCTTTGAATTTACATTACTGCTGAGATGTAGAACCTAGTTACACATATACAGATACCAAACATACCCGGTTGAAGATAAAAACTTAAGTTTGTTTTTCCATATCATAAGGAAAACTTGTCTTCCAAACCTATAAACTGCGAAATGATTATTCAAAAATGTGGCTATTATTCAGAATAATGAACATTACTATCAGAACTGCTTAGGAAACATTATCAGAAAGCTTAGGAAACAGATAAAAATCAGTGTCAATGACTGACTTCATGAATACAGTATGTCTTTGGTATTATTTCTTGAGTCTACCATTTCTTTCTTTCATGGCTCTCAAATTTTGCTGATCCACTTCTGCACAGGCTCGACTTTGGGCTCTTACTATGGATTATCCTCACAAAGAACTCTGAACCATTTCTCTGCCTTAGTATACTGTCCCTTCTACTGGACTCTTACTCCTTCTTTCTCTATATAACCATCTTCATTGTCCAGATTCACTTATTTTTTCACTCTGCTGGGAAGAATGACTCTTTCATTTTTGCTCCAGAAGAAATTGTTTAAACCTCTTTTGTTTTAATAGAATATACTGGTATTTACATCTTTCTCTCACTGTCTAGTCACCTTTATCTCACTGACAGGGTAACTGTCACAAGTAACACCAACATATCATTACTCTTTCTTAATTACCAGATTCAGTTTTAAATGTTATGACTCTAAATATAAGTCCCTCACATGCTTCCAAGCATGTACTATGACTTGAATGCACACACACTGACTACAACATCCTCTATCCATGAAAGGCTCTCAGTTTTGCTAGAATCTCGGCCAATGTCTGAGGGCAAACCACAAGACTTACCAATAACTTTTGAGCAATGGTGACATTTTCAAAATTATATGATCCTCTAAGGTGACTGATTATTCTGAAGTACCTAAAGGTCTTTGGTTAAGTGGATGTGTGTGCCTGCGAGTGAGTACCTCTCATACATCTCTTTATTAAAACTCACAGTCCACATTCTAATGACTATGTGGTGGAGTGTGGGGGAAAGTGATTATATGCGTTCCTAGATCTAGTTTATAAAAAATTTAAAAAATAAGATAAATGGGGCCCTCCACCAGGAGTCAAAAATTAGTACCTAGGAGTTAAACAAAGCCTACGGCCTACTTTTGTAAATATTAAAAGTTTGATCAGAACAGTCACACCCTTTCATTGACATAGCACCTCTAGGTGCTTTCAAGCTACAGTGGCAGAGGTGATTAGCTCCAACAGAAGAGCAGAACCGCACAACAGGAACCACAAGGACTCCATAGCTAAAAATACATATTATCTGGCCTTTTAAAGAGAAAATCTGCCTGAAAATTAAAAAGCAATAGTTGTCCAGCCTCTGATCTCTACCTTCTATTTAGTTTTAAATGTTTTTGTCTTCATGTTTACTTCTAATAAGTATACACAAAATTAATTTCCTTTAGTATTATGTACATTGAAGTGATACCAACAAATTCCTTGTAAATCTGAATGAAAAATTCCTCATAACCTAAGATAAAAGTATGAAATTTTGAAAAATTTCCTTATCTACATCATACAATTGCTATCTTTTTAAGAAAAAAAAAACACCACAAATATATACTATATATTACATAATGAACTTACTGTTTAGTGATGAAAATTCTACATCTGGGTAACATACTTGTGGCTAGTCAGATGTTCGGCAGATATTATGGGTATCTAGCAAATAAAAAATTATTTAATGAATGACTCATGCAGGCAAGCCAACAACCAAGAGATGAAAACATTTTAATACTAATTTTTTTTTAAGAAAAGTGAAATTCGGCTGTGAGGTGATAGTCCTTATCTGGTCAACATAACAGTACATTAATGTAAACTTAATACCAAAATAGCATAATTTTTAATCATTGTGTTAAATACTATTCTATGAATGTTATCAGTTTTTAGGAAGTAAGAGAAGTAAAACTATCAAAAATTCATGCAGAGCAGTATTGAAAGAAGCCCTTTTTGTTGGCCTACACACACACACCCCTGCGTTTCAGTTCTTTGGTAGTCCAGAAATCAAAGTAGAAAATGTCTTGCCTATTTTTTGTGCAACCAACTTCTAACATTTTCATTCAACTTATGGTGCTTAACTTTCTTCTCAAATTAAAAATATCAGAGAAAAATTCTTATTTAAAAAAACAGGTAAGAACATAAATTTAATTCAGAACATATGCCTGGGTCCTGATTGCACATTTTATTGTATTTTAAAAGAAAATTAAAGAGCATGAGAGAAAATACAACGAGGAACCAATATAGACATGGCTGATTTCAAAAGTCCCCAAAGCCACTAATTTCCAATTTGTAGCCTGATTCTCCTCTAACCCAGAATCTTGGCTGGTGGCCTGGAAAAGGCAGCAGGGTAGATCCAAAAGAGGACTGGAAGCCTGAGTTCTAACACTAGTGATCCATTTCCTGGCTGTATAACCTTGAGCAAAGAGCTTGAATACCCTGCACTTAAATTTCTTCATCTATAAAATGGCACTAATCCCACTGCAGCAAGGTTGATGGAGAATAGTGAAGTCACATACATGAAGGCATTTTTTGTTGTTGTTTCAATTTAGATGTTCTATACTAACTCAACATATTACAATCCACCATCAGGAGTGTAAATTAAAATATCCCTAATTTTATGTCCATTTCTCAGCTGACATCTTTACACAATTTACGGCATTGGCGAGTGGCACGAAAATGTGCTCCAAGCATAATGAAGCTTCTCATACCATTTTTCCTGCTGCTGCAGGACAGGATGTTGCACCCAACAGTGTAGAAGCATCAAGGATGGGGCTGTCGAAACATACCAAGGACCTTCAACACCAATCGATGCAGATGAAGGGCCAGCTATAAACTTCTGCATGCATGCAGGCTGCATTTTGTGGCATCAGCTATCTCCAGCATTGCTAATATACTGTAGGCATATACATATGTATGTATATGTAGATATAATATATGTGTGTATATATATATCCATTCCCTTTTCTTCCTTTTGGTTGTAAAAAAGTATGAAAACCCAAGATTATGCATGAAATGGTCACAGCACAATGCAAAAAGTAAAGTGTCCCCTACAACCCAGGTGGCCAAAGACATGTTGAAATTTGCTTTGCTATAGTTTTGCTTACACCAGCAATTCTATAGTCTTAAGAGGTACTCACAGGAGCATTCAGCATCATTGATCTGCATATAAATAGATTGCATTGAATCATTAAAAAATTCTGCCATAGATTACTTACTAACATGCCACATATGTACAATCTAGCATCCTTGTTAATGAGTCTGAGGTGTTAGCATACATACAGGGCTATTTTGACAAGTTTTGGGAAAACTGATGATTCTTTGCCAAGAAATGTTTAAAGCTTGACTGAAGTTCTAAAACGCATCCATTTTGGTATGCTGTTTTCAAAAGTTTTTAATGGCTATATCAACAGTTTATAGTTCTTCAACAATACATGTTGTGTTGTAAAAATAAGGATGGCGCCTACTCATAGCAATATGCATCAATTCAGATGGATCGTAGTCGGACAACCAGATACACATCTGAAACTGATTCTTTTTTGAGTCACTGGCCACATTTAACCTTAGTCTGGGCTAGCTGAAATTTGATTTGGATCTATATTTTTCTCATAGGCTATTGATTCTATTGAACTTTACTTTCATAACATATCCACATATTCAAGTCAAAACCTATTTTACGTAAATTTGATTTTGATACAACCAGCATTTCCTAGAACGTAAGTTTAGAAAGGACTAGAAAGTTCTGGTTGAATTAGTCAATTTTTAATTTTTAAATATTTTAATAATCATTTTTTAAAATAGTCACTCTTGTATATCAGAAATTTCAATTTCTGAAGCAGACCCCTAATACTTGAAATAAGTATCTTGGGTAATTGGTAACCGATAAAGTTGCATATAATAGAGAAGGACTCAATCCACCATATTTGATCCCCTTTTTTCCCCATCATAAGTTGCCAGTGTTTATGCTGTATAATAACAGATGGAAGAGCACTTAGGATTTTTTTTTTCAGTTAAAGCTTGGATATGCTATACACAAAATTTATTTTGAATATGTAATCTTATTAAACAAAACTATAATGAATTTATAACAAACTACATGAGTGGTGATTTGTGGCATATTTGGCTTTTTATTAAGAATTTAGGCAACAATGGAAAAATTGGATATACCAAATATTTATAATAAAAATCTTAAATTTACTTCTGTCTTTGGCTCAAATACCTGCATGTTTGATTGAGACCAAATAAGAATTGCTTGTGTAAATATGATTTTAGTAGCTTTAGAAATGGAGCTGCGACAACTTTGGAGCACTTGTAAATGGCATAAAAGCATTCTGCTGCTCTTCATAGAGAGAATGTGTAGGCCAACAAGAGGCATCTTTGAAACCCCATGCTAGTAAAGCACCCTCTACAGCCCTCACATACACACGATTCCCACTGACCTCAATGGGAAATCCACGTGCGCAAGGGCTGTTGGACTGAGCCCTATTAGAGTTGGTTTTTAAGAAACAAAGCTGTAAATTAGCAAACCTGGTTGGCTGTGGCTGTTGCAGCGAAGGGAACACTTGTGGCAGATGTTGTTGCTGCGGACACAGTGGCTGGCGTAGCACCGTGCACCATGGGAACTTTCGGAGGGAAAATCATATAAGCAAACATACAGAAGAGTGTAGCAATATGGAAACCATGGCAACATGGAGGAGATAATTGGGCATGGTATTTATCACAGCAATAAGCCATGTGACGGGACATCATCACCAGCGAGTGACATGCAATCACAGCGCAAAGCAGGACAACATTCCAAGGAGAGAAGGGGAGGGAGATGAAAGAGAAAAAAGGGGAAAAAAGCTTGTTACCATCAAATCAAGAAAATTGACACAAACAGGCTTAATTTGCTAAGTCAAAAACAAGAATTTTACATAGTGTTCATAGTCAGACATTCAAAATCTAAGTCAAAATACAGGAATTTACTTCACACATACAGTTATCTGTTTCAATGACAGCATTTTTTCTTATTTACTATTATAAATTATACAGTATATTACTTTTAATAAGATAGATATTTTTACACACCAGAACTCAGAGTCCAATCAAAATCCACCAAAGGTGACTAAAGGAAAATTGTGTGTAAAGAAAACATTTATGTGAGTCCATGTCAATTAAATAGAAAATGGCATTTAATTGACAGGTGTTAGTAAAAGGGAAATGGACTTGCCCAATAGATACAAGTTAAACTTAGCAGTGGATTTTGAGGGGCTGTGAGGTGCACCATAGGTTTAAGATAATCAAGAAACAAAGCACCTACCAACACTTGTAGCGGGTGTCATGCACAATATTGAGCCTGCCCATCATGCATTGCAACAGGAAGGTGGATTTGAAAAGGGAAAAGAATTAAAACATCCCATCACACGTGTAATTAGGAAATTCATTTGAACAAAGAAGAAAAATTGTTATTATGGGAACAGTGGCATGTATCCGTCAGCACAATCAAATCATACAATAGCACAGTGATCAATTAGAACCAGTCTCAAGTGAAGAATAAAAGCCAGTTGAACTGTGTGCTGGTACACTTTGTTTCTCCTAATTGCTTCATATAAATAAAAGTTTGGGGAGAAAAATTTAAACCTGTTTAATTCTATTAAAAATGATAGTGCAATTTGTTTTGCTTTAATCTGGTGACTCGACATCTGGCAGCTTTGCTATTTCTGACTTTAATGTATGACTGTATTTATTAACGTTTTCTTTCTATCAAGCATGTGCTAAAAAATAGAGATTTTTTTTATTATTCAAATGATAAATAATAAAACGCACAAAACTGATAACAATGTGACAAAAGCAAAACATTCATCTTCATTTCCTAGGTTTTGTTTCCCTATTCACTGTAGCAGAACCACACAGACATGGAAGGGGCTGTGGTCATCCATACAAGAATTTTATTTGGTGGGACACTAAGCAGTAAGTCATGCATAAAGTGAAAGTTAAACTTCTGCCAGAAATTAGTTTGTCTTAGTTTGGAATTTAAATGCAGGGAAAATATTTCAGGGCTAAACTTTCTTCTAAGCCTCAACTTATTTATGTAGGTATCTGGGGAAAGGAGACTGATGCTCATTGCTGGTTTTGACCTTTTGGATTTCTTGGAATACCAAATGTGCTACCGAATTTCACATAGAAGAAACTGTTAATTAGATTTTAATCAAAACCCTGCATGGTAGGTAATAAAGTTACAATATCACATATGGAGTGTAGCATGGATGTTCACTATCGTTCAAGTGAGATAAGCAAAAATTTGTATTATAGATACAGCCTATGCACCCTGACATATAAACACTGAAAAATCAAAATTATTTTACCAAGTACAGGACGCTATCCCAAATACAGAACTACTGTTCTTTCTGAGATTATTTTAGATTTTTAGGTTTTAAAATATCAGACGATCTTATATTTCTATCTCAATCTTGGCACATCCTATTTAAATACTAGCAGCATCTGGGATGAACATTTGTTAGAAAAATATCTGCCAATTGAGTCTTGTCAGAGATGGCCCTACAAAACAAAGCTGCCATTGAGAAACACAGATTACTTAACTGGCATCCCTGAAACAGCTGCAATTAGTGTGTTGTCACAATTAGATCATGGGCACAATGATCACTGATTAAACTTGGTAATGGATTTAGGGCCGCATCCTCTCGGGTGGAGTAATATTATATTGATTGGCATTACTTAAGACTCTGGAGGATCTCTGCCATTTGCTACTACTACTGAGTCAAAGACTTGTGCAAGACAACAAAAACAAAACAGTAAAAACGAAGATGTTATTTGAGACAGTAGAGCAAGCAATATTTAATCCTGGGTATAGATCTTATGAAATCCTTATCCTTTAATGGAAGGATGGAAGGAATGGGAAGGAGAGGATGAAGAGATAAATGAAAGAGAATAATGTGGTATTTAAAGAATATTAAAATCAGTTTAAATATACAGGTTATATGCTTTAAACTTATTACTTATTGTTATGCTGCAATTTGCCTATTGTATTTCATCCCATGCATAATTAAGCCTGCACATGCTGAAAATAAGTTAACTTCATCTTATCTCTTTAAAACCCTAAACTTTTCATGATTTGAATTTTAATTTGAGTTATCTTCCTCATTACCTTTATAACCAATGCACACAGTTTTGAGGGATTTGCAGCAAATAAACATAAGGCAGCAATGAAAATACTAGCCAGGGTGCAATGACTCACAAATATGAGGACATAATGCTGTAGGACCCACTTACCAAAAGCAAAATTCACTTTTAAAATGACCATAAAATCCATCAAATGAGTGGATTTACTAATAATAATGTGCAAAGAGCCAATTTAATTTTTTCCCCTCAATTTTCAGCATAAGGCAAAATTTAAGTGAATGTATTTGTTTTTTAAAATTAAATTTGTAATTAATCTGTGTGAATATGCAGGGAAACAACCATGGAGGTAATTTACGAATATGATAGTTAAAAGAACTTCAAAGACAAGAAAGTGTAAAAAAAGTAATTAAAATGGAAATCTGGTTGAAGGTTCAATGTTAGATGTGATCATTCAAGTCTATTTAAATATATTAATATAAAAATTACACAGCTGATTTAAGATCTTCTAAAATAATTTATATAGTTAGGACTAAAACTTCATAATCAATTGAATTATTATTCAAACTGATATCCAAAGAAGCAACAGCTATTCCTGTTTCTATTCAATTTATTTATTTATATTTTACAGCACTACTGAATTCATGCAATAATTATAAGACTAATGTGCTTACTATGATCCTGACTTTACCCTAATTGCCTATATAAAAATGTCTTGAGAATGTGCTATCAAATTATGCTTAAAATTAATTTCAACATAATCCTATGAAACAATTCCCATTATTATCCCAATTTTACAAGTAAAAAAAAAAAGGTTTAGAGAGCTATAACTTTCAGTACAGTTGGTTTATTCTTTCAAGGGAGATTTTTAATCACTATGCTAAGTTTTGAGTAAAACATCTGCATTAATTTCATTAATTATAATAAAGGTAACATGATGGAAACCTTTGTTTTCTTTTCTTTTAGTAAAACCAAACATATCTCCCTGCTTCTCACTTCTGTACTGCCACCACAGAAATTTTCCTGCCCATTTCTTTATTTCTGGTGGAGTTACAACTCAAGTCAAAGCTGGAAGTGCTTAGAACAAGCTTATTTTTACAACTTTTAAGGTCATAAGCCTACATTGATTGAGGGCAGTGTGCTAGGAAGACAAAGGAGAGAATGTGCTTCTGGAATGGTAGGAGGCAAAAAAGATGAGGGAGAGAGAGAAGACAGAGAAAAGCAGACAGTCTGCAGGGTCCATATGTAGTTGGACCTGAAATCTGTTCTTTCAAGGGTCCCTGCAGGGAACACAGGCACTTAAGAGACAGACATTCAAGCCTTCAGGCTTGACAGTGATACCTGGTTGCAAAGCAGGTACAGAAACAACGGGCAATCTGCCTTTGAGAGGCTTTGTAAGCCAGGCCAATAAGCGTATCAGTGTTAAAAATGGAGAAAGGATAGCTTCTCTGAAGCCACAGGACCCCTTTTTGAGATTTAGGGGATGTGAGAATGGGACTTAGAATTCCAGTAATGCCTGATAGTTCTATCCAACACATAATTGACTTAAATTAAATTCAGGAAAATAACCTGATATAAATGAAAGTGGCATTTCTTATACACCCTAATTTCAGGGTAAAATACATACCTACAACATTAAAAGATCCTAGAGTATGCATAAACTATGTGAATAATTAATTTAGTAACTGAAGAGAGTGAAAGTTAAAAAAAGTAGGATATATACATACCTGTATCTAAAATTAAAAAAAAAATATTTAATGTGAATATAAACTAATGTATGTATGTTTACAGGAAATGGGGTTGTGAAACACAAGTCATGAAGTTAGGGACCAGTAAAGGCTAGTTATATTCTCCCAAATTCTTTTTTGCATCTTCATGAAAAGAGCTCATACACACTGACAGACTGGCCCAAGTCTACTTGGTGAGTTATAGCTCTATCTAAACCTTGAAAGATATATAACTCAGTGCAAATCATTGGGTCCTGGTAGGCCTCAAATTACTTACTGGTAAAATGGGAATAATAATGGCAACCTGCTGGCACTGCTGTGAGAGAAAAATGAGATAATGTATACTTTACATACATTACTGATTACCTCATAACAGAGAAAAACACTCAATAAAGGAAGCATTTTTGCAAAAAATGGGTGAAACTCTGTGACCAGAGACAATAAGGAGTTAGAGGGCTAGGAACTGGAGAGTATGTATAATTTCTAGAAGACTGACCTTGTGTTTATGTAAATACTCTTAGACAAATTATTTTGAGATTCCAGATTGTCTTTGAGTAATAAATTTGCAATCCCTATTATAAATACTTCATTCTTTTATCCAGAAATAAATTCTCAGTCTCTCATGGCAATATGAACCTAAAACACTAATTACTACCAATATAAGGTTGGATCACTGATAGATGCACTCAGAATTTAAATTATTTTAATAAATCTCTGAATTCAGCTTACTATAAGAGGTAGAGAGAAAAATGGGGTTAAGAGTCTCTGGTTAGTTGAGTTCTAAATTATATGAGTTTAATATGTATTTTCTGAAGTAAGCAAAGAGGGAATAAATGGCATAACTTTTTAGCATAGTTTAGTTTTTAAATTTTAAATCCTCATGAATACTTCTACAGTATGTTTATGTAAGTTTAAATCAGCTGAACAATAAATACATAACTCAATAATAAATGCAAACTTTACTGAGCACTGAGGAGGATTCTAATATTAGCTTAAGAGTAATAATGATTTAATAAATGTACTGACTGACACAGAGTCAGTTTTTGATGCTCCACCTTGAAAACAAAAAGGCTGAAAAAAAAAAAAAAAAAACCCTGAAAGTGTCATTTCATGTCATTCAAATTTATTCTATGGTGTGATGAAGGCAAAGGGGTCTTACAGCAGGAAAGTGTCATAAAATAGCTTGACAAACATAGATCAGTGTTGAAGAAAGGAAAAAAAAAAAGAGAGAACTATATTTCAATTCCAGATTACACAAACAAAAATAAATATATAAAACATCATTGATCTTTACTCCATGTTTCATTAAAGCTACGAGTCTCAGTTTTTAAGGAAAACCACATGAAGTATCTCACATAAGTTGCCACTGTTGACCACCTTACCTTCCTTCCACCTTATCTATGACTAATGACAATTGGGGAGCTCTACCAGTAGAACTCTATGTGGACGATCACATTCATCATTGACAAACTCAAATCTCTTACCTGGTGGGATAAATGTTGCATGCTGTTGCAACTGCATGTTGGCTAGAGCCTGTTGGTATTGGAAAATACCAGTGTTAAAGACTGCGGTGGCACCGTTGGTTTTTTCAAGAGCAGGCCTCTTTGGTAATGGGGGAAGTACAGCTTGAGGAATTCCCTGTTTAGTGAATGAGTATAAAAAACAAATACCAGTAAAAAGAGAAAAAGAAAAAAGAAAAATCAGTTGAAGGCAAAAATTGTTAGGAAGCATGAGCAAAGCAAGCAGCAGAGCACTTAACTACCCAAGGGGGAAAAATTCAATAAAAAAAAAAAAAGAAAGAAAAGAAAAAAAAAAAAAAAAAAGCAAGATAAAGCTTTAAAGGAAGCATTATTTTCATCCAAAAAATCAAAAAAACAAAAAACCACTAGTACGAGAGCATATGTTATCATGTGTGTTAAAGTGTTTTTAAGTCCCATAATGCTTCAGGCTTTCTGTGAGAAGCCGTTGATTTGGGAAAAGAAGAAAAGCCGCACTGCGCGCTCCATGGATTGACAAGTATAAGCAATGTTAATAGTTAATTGTACAGTGACTGAAACAGGTCAAATAAAACCTAATCCCACTCTGCTCCTCCCCCAGACCTACCTAGACATGCAAATGTCCCAGAACATGCAAGTTTTTTTTTTTCTTAAACACTTAACTATAAATATTCAAAAGTAACTACTACTTCTATCACTAAAGCCATGCTAACCAAACAGGTACATAAATATACAGTCAAAAATACATTTTTTATGTCATTAAAGTATTTCATTAGAACATTCTACAATGTAGTTAAACTGAATGTGGGCTGCTGGGCTTTTGGAATCTTTAATTGTATGATATCCCTCCAGGTACTTATTGTACAGTCTTTCCACTAATTTTGTCAGGAAACCACACTCAGTTTTTTTTCATTGTACTTTACAACTTTATAACAGAAAAAGGAATATCTATTGTAAAATTGATTAAAAAAAAAAACTTGTATCTACAATAAAGCTACATGCCAAGCTAAAAGGTGAAAGGTCATAGTACCAGGTCAAAGGTTGCCTCGAGGGGTCGCTTCAGTGATTTGACAGCCGACTGAGTCTTAATTAGCAGGCAGCGAGCACATGATGGCAATGGGCCAGTGGGGTTCAAGCGCATTAACATAAACAGCAAGCAGAGGTGCATCATGGGGGCAGCAGTGCATTTTGGGTAGGTGAGAAAAAACAAATAAAAAAACAAATCATCGGAATGCCATATACAACGAATAACAAGACTAAGCATGCACAATAAAGGCACTACTGAGTTGTTATTGGGAGGATAACTCCTCTTTGTAGTTAATTACAAACA
The DNA here is from genome assembly GCA_019455555.1 of Galemys pyrenaicus. Lineage (NCBI taxonomy): Eukaryota > Metazoa > Chordata > Mammalia > Eulipotyphla > Talpidae > Galemys > Galemys pyrenaicus. The sequence continues at coordinate 13,650,626 of JAGFMF010011796.1, forward strand.
AGATACTCTAACAACAAAAAAAAAAGAGTGAAAGGAAGAGAGGAGGAGAGAGTCTGCCTTCTGTATTTTTGCTCAAGTATCCATAAACAAACACAGAAAAGACCTCTCTCATGATCATTTTACTGTGCTATGAAATACCACACAGTGATTTTTATGAATATTTTAATGATTAAGTCATATATTTATGTAAAAAAGGACAACATTAAAACAGCTAAGCAAAGAACAAAGAATGGACTCATTAAAATTAGCTATTAGATGACATTAAAATTTACCTTAAGAACATAGTTTAGTGTCTATTCTAAATAATCCAATTTCCTACTCCTTGAGTATTGCTCTTTCTCCTTTCTGTTGATGGCATAGTCAAGCTGCTCTAGTTTTATAATTATGTTTATGCCACAAATATTATTTAAGACAATCTCGGTAGCATAATTTTAAAAAATCTTGTAGCTAATTCTAAAAACAATTTTTGAAGCAATTCTCCTAAATAGTTCCAGATTTTGTTATTGTTAAAAGCAAGATTTATATAGAGAAGAGTCTTGATGTGCAAAAGAACACACCAAAGGAAAACGATGGCTGATCAGATGGCACACAAAAATAAGAGGACCAGAAACGGCAATATCATTAAATTGAAAGGGAGACGGGGGGTGGTTTTGAACAAAGAAAGTTCAGAAATTCCATATCCAGAATAAGAGGAACTAAGAGTTAGGCCAAGAGTGGGAGCAATCGGAACCATTTGAGGAGTTACCCTCACTTCTGTGAACAGTAACTTCGTTATGTATTGTCTGGGATACCTGAACAAACATATCTTCAGCAAAAATTAAAAAAAAAGTCAATAAATGAATAGCTTGTAGTCAGATATAGCTGTTCACTTTTCTTTTTTGATTGCTAGCAAAAGAGGCTGCTGTCTCTACTCACCATGGCAGCTGCGGTGGCTGCAGCCTGGGCTGCTGCAGCCTGGTTGACCTGGTATTGGGCAGCCTTGATCTTGGCTTGCAGATGTGCAGGAGGATGGAAGTATTTGCACTTTTCCCGAGAGCATCTCCCTTTGATGTAATCCATGCACACGGTGACTGTGTTGTCATTGGTGTCAATCATCGTACTGTCAGCAGGGTGAGCAAACCGACAATCATTTTCTCCTCTGTTGCAATTTCCACGCTGATACTCTCGACATACCTGCGAGGTCATTAAGTGCATGGGGGTCAGTGAACATAATCAAGAAGATTCTTTTTGAAGATTTTAACTGAGAGTTCAAGAGTGTTCACGCGAGGTTACAGATGAAAGGGAAAGGAGATCACTTGTAAAAATAACTTGAAAATTCCTAGTTTGGTATAAAATTATAATCACATATAAAATGTCCATGAAAAAGAAAATGCATTTGTGATTCCAGGTACAGTAAAACATCTGATCAAAAATTATGTTGATATATTTATTAATCATCAAGGGAAAAGGAGCAATTAGACAGTGGAGAAACCTAGCAGACACCACTTGAACCACATGATCAAAGGTAATGTCACCAGCAAAGAGACATTATGTACTTGCTGACTGGATGCCCTGAGAAAGGGGCACATTCCTACTTTGCTTGTATTATTGCTGAGGATGCACTTCCTGAAGCTAATCGTGAGGAAACATCAGACAATCTGAAAGGGTAGGTGTTTTACTAAACCACCGATTAGTACTTTTTCAAAGTGACAAGGTCATCAAATGCAAGGAAAGACTAAAACCCTGGATGACCCTGGAGTCAGAGAAAGGATATGGTAGGACAACTGATGAAATTTGATTATGGTCTGTAGCTTGGGTAATAGCACTGTATCAATGCTAATTTTCTGGTTTTGTAAGTGATACTCTGGTTATATAAGATGTTAACATTTAGGTAAGTTGGGTGAAGGATACACAGGGACTCTTAATTCTGTTTTTGCAGTGTTTGTGGTAATTTGAATATTCTTCCAAGTACAAACTATAAAAAGTGAAATGTGATAGTGTTTTAGTAATATATTTCCAAAGCTAATTCTTTAATCATTACACATTCACTTGGTAGATATATACAGTAGATAGAAAAGTATTTGTTTCTGTTATCTCTTATTTATATCCATTAATTTTGCCATTGGGACCCATGGGAAAAGGTGGAACTGGATTATTTCTTATTCACAGTCTCGATTTTGACTCTTAGTTATTGTAAGTTGCTCTTAAAAGGTTTCCAGCACTGTCTTCATTTGGGATAATTTGACCTTTTTACCACAAGAGGGCCATATAAAACACAGAATGTCCTTTTAATACCTTCATACTCTGACATAATGCTTCAAGGCAACAGTTTTTATTTTTCACAACAAAGCAAATACTGACCCCCATCCTTTATTTTGAATTCACTAAGAAAAAGAAATGACAACATTGTTAAGATTTAAATAGCAAAGGTTTTCTTGGACTTGTGTACGTAAGATTGCATTTAATTCCAGGTGTTTCTCCCCATTATATTCATATCCCATAATTAAGGAAAGTACTTCCTTTAAAAAAAGGACTCTGTAATTTGTATCATGATACATCTTTTTAAAAAGAACATTATTCATGACATCTTGCGCTATTTGGAAACTTCAAGCTTGCTAAAGTGTTGTGTGCCTCATATACAATGATGGGGAGATTCTATTCTTCATCTCTTTCAATTTATTTCTTTTAAAAGAATTATTGTATAATTACTATGTGCCAGACACTCTGAGAGGTCAAGAATGCAAAGGTGACTGAGAAGTTATAGAAGACTGTACGTTTTTAATCACTGGACAAATCTTCTTGAACAGAAAAAAGACAAGGATAACCAAGAACTTACAATTTGAAAAGCAAAAGTGATTAGGCTGCTACTCAGAACTGTTTTGCTTTTGTCTAGCTAAACATGGAAATCACTGTGGAGTTTTCTAAACCACAAATCCCCAGTCTATAATCAAAACTCACAAAATCGTCAACATAGAAAGAGACACACATTTACATGAGCATAAAATCTTTTACTGTTACTTACATGTAATGTATGCTAATTTTATAATTTAAGCTAAATTTATACTAAAGCCTAAATAAAAGGGTTAATTTTCTGTTTAAGCAAATCTATGAAATAATTCCTGCTTTTTCAAATGTGCTAATAAGAAATTGGTAGCAAGTAACCAGCACTGTTTTTTGACTTATTTTTTGCCACAAAAGAAAGTTGAAAAGTAGTTTATTTGTATATTCTTTTAATAACTATCAATATCAAAGAAATGCTATTTTTCAGAAAACAATAATGCCAGTGCTGGTACCAGGAATTTGAGTGTCTTTCTCCCAAAATATAATCTTAGTGATGGGTTGCTTCTGACTTTCTCCTTCTCCATGTTCTTTTATTTTCAGTGATATGACCTTAAGTTGATATCGCATAAAACTGGTCCTTCTGTGACATCACCTCATCCCTCTCCATCAGTTTTATGTATGTGTTGTGTGGTTACAGGTGACTGTTTATTACAATGTAATCCATTTTACTCTCTTGCAGGATGCATTTATGAAGAACTCTAAAAATATTTAAGCAAAGTAATGATGATCTACCATTAGCTTAGAATTTCTTTTTCTGGAATTCAAAGAATTTAATCAACTGCTTTTGCATGGTATACATTTCTGACTACTTTATTGGTTTTTTTTTTCCTTCTACATTAAATTTTCTCCTATGAGCAATAGGATAGAAAAAATATACACTGAATTAGCTGTTCTTTCCCATTATTCTTGCCTATGAAAAAACAAAGACAAAACAGAAAATCTATTGTGAAGACTTGTACTGGTTAGAGTTATAGGTCAGAGGGAACTGGAGAAATTTGCCAAGTATTAAATGTGCAACTGAGTTTGTTGGGTACTTAACTGAACAGATCAAACTTCCCAAAGCTTTTAAAATACATTTTTTTTTCTCTAATAATCACCACCAATCAAATCAGATTTTCCCCTTAAACTGCTGAATATGGATTTGACTTTCTTTCTCTGGTAAACTAATATATAATATATATAAACTAACATATATATAATATATATACACATACACATATATATTGACTCAAATTGTTGTAATTATAATATAGCTACTAAGATCAGTTTTTGCTTAACAGGGTAGCATAAACTGCCTTACTGACTAGGATACAGAATAATTATTGTTAAGTTTGCATCAAATTCTGTCAAATAGAAATGTATAATATAGGCACTCTTTCAGAGAACATCTAGATTTCCAATATTTCCATATTACAAATAATAATGCAAAGAATATACTCATGAAATACATATTTTGATAATTTTTAAAAATAAGTGTGAAAAAGCAGTATTAGTGGGTCAATAAATGTACATTTTTAGATTGATAAATGATTTTTAAAAACATTAAATTAAGTGCTTATTTTACATAAACACATAATATGCACTTCAATCAAGAATATTGAGTCTTTTACTCTAATAGTATTAAATAACTTATTTGCAAATCAGATAAATTTCATAAAACTGTATACAAAATGGTAACAGTTGCTTTATGTTAAAAGGCATGAATTCACTGAAAATATTTAAGTACTAGCATTCTATTTCCAGAAAAAAAATCTGTGGAATAAAAAAAAAAAAATCAAAAGAAAAATAATAAGAAAGACTTCCCAAAGAAATGTGAATTGATTCTATATAAACCTTCTTTTGTTATTTAAATAGTAGTATACCACTGAAAGGTAATACAGAATTGGAAAATTATGGAGTTTAGTACCTCAAGGGATAAATTTCTATAGGAAAACCCATAGTTAATATCATACTCAATGATGAAAAACTGAAAGTATGTCCCCAAACATCAGAAGTAAGAGAAGTATGTACACTTCCATCATTAGTATTCAACATAATATTGGAAGTCCATACCAGAGCAATTAGGTAAGAAGAAGATATAAAAGTATTCCAGATTGGAAAAGAAGTAGTAAAACTGTAACTATCTGCAGATGACATGATAATATACACAGAAAATCCACAAGACTCTATTAAGACTAGAAATAGTAGATGAACAATATAACTGTGGAATAGTAGATGAAAGACCCCCACATGGCCAAACCAGTCATGAGAGAAAAGAAGAAAAATGGAGGTATCATGTTCCCTGGCTTCAAATTATACTACAAAGTGATAGTAACCAAAAACAGTTCAGAATAAAAACATAAACAGTACTATAGAATAGAGATCTCAGAAAGAAACCCACACAAATATGGGCAATTGAGCTATGAAAAGAAGCCAAGACCATACAATAGAGAAAGTAATGTCTCTTTAACAAATAGTGCTGAGAAACCTTAAGGGCCACATACAAAACTCGATCTTTATTTAACTCCATACACAAAACATTAATTTAAAATGAGTTAAGGCTCACAGATACGACTTGAAACTATAAAATACATGAAAAATACATGAAAGAAAATACAGGTAATATACTCCTGGAAAATCTACCTCTAATGGTAAGGGAAAGAAAAGCAAAAATAGACAAAAGGGACTACATCAAACTAAAAAGCTTTTGTAGACTGAAAGAAATCATCACAACAAATTAAAAAGTCAATCTACCAACTGGGAGAAGATATATGCACATCACACATCCTACAAGTGGTTAGTTTTCATAATACATAAGAAACTCATAAAACGGAACAACAGAAAAAAAAAACAACAACAACCAACCCAATCAAAGAATGAGCAAAAGACCTAAATAAACACTTCCAAAGAAGATATATGGATGGTCTGTGGTCAAATGAAAAAATATTCAACATCAATTATTATTATAAAAGACATGTAAATCAAAACCACAATGAGATACCACTTCACCACTATAAGAATGGTATATATCAAAAGATAGGCTACAAAATGTTAGGAATGTAAGCTGGTGCAGCTTCTATGAAAAACAGTAGGGGAGTCTTTTGAAAAACAGAAATGGAAATATCACATGACCCAGCAATGCCACTCTTAGGTATTTACTCAAATAATATGGAACTACTAATATGAAAATACTTACACACCTCATGCTCATATTAGCATTATTCACAATAGTCAACTCATGGAGTCATCCATAAACAGGTGGACAGAGAAAGAAGTTGTGGTGTATATACGTAACAGAATACCATTCAGCTATTAAAAAAGATGAAATGGTGCTTTTTTGAACAAAATGGCTGGATCACAAAGTGATTACGCTAAGTGAAAAAGGAAAGTGAAATACAATTCTAGGTGATCCCACTCATTTGTGGACTATAAATAACCAAAAATGAAAAAATGCAATGTATAACAAAAAGAACAGACTGAAAAATATGGTGATTATCATGGGGGAGGGGGAAAGTTGGAGCTAATAGGGGAGGGATGGTAAACTTTCTTTAGCACCAGAACTTTGGTGGAGCATGAGTGAAGCAAGTGTACATGTTTAGATATAAAGTTGTATTTCCAAATTATATAGTTAGGTAAACAAATGACAAATTTGATTTACAAGAAATTGTAGAGTCTAGTTCCCACATTTACAAGTTATAGCATCATGAATACTGGATAAGTTAATGTATAGAGTAAAATACATTATATACACTTGGTTAAAATAAACAGATGTTATTTGGTCTCTCATTTTTAATAAACATAACAAATATTTAAAATGGCCAAAACAATAATAAATTTTATAAACAGGATTAAATTCAGCAGTGCTTTGCAAGTTAATGCACTGAGATTCGAAAGAAATCAGTGTCGATGTCTGAACTTTCTCAAAACTGCAGAGTAATTTACATTTTATTTAAGGAGACAGTTTTTTGAAGTAATATGCTCACCATATTTTTTAAATAACTCCGTCATCTTTGGAGAATAATGTCTAAATATAGGAATAAGGAACAGAAACACTGTCCTTTTTCATATTTTGGGAAGTCAATTTAATGTTGATGACCAATATTAAGAAGCTTATTCAAAGACATATTTAAAACCTATTTTCAACAAAAAGCATCATGTGCTTTACTTTCTATTAAGCTTCCACCAACACTTTAAATAAAGAAAAAGTATTATCAATAATTTTATCATCATAATCAGAGCATTATAGTTATAAGTATAAAATCTAATGCAAAGCAATTATCTATATTTTCAATTCAAAAAGGATTCAAAATGCCACATTTTAAAATTCTGGTGATTAGGGGAAATGATCTTAGTCACTATTTATTCAGTTAAATTTCCAAGAAAAATATTAATGGCATGATAGCTAGTTTCAATGTATTTTCTGCTCATTGGAAAACATTGGTCTATATGAACCTTATTTTCCCTAAGGGGAAAAAAAAAAAAAAAAACAAAAACTGGGCATCCTTGGTGCCCTAGGGGTTCAGTCTCAGCACTATTATGCTAGCATTGCTCTGGCCTGAATTTGTCCCGGGCAGCAGACTTCTGTATTTCCTGCTGCTCCTATTAGCAATGTATTTCAGTGAATCCACCTATTCTGTTCCTTACTCTGTCTCTGGTGAGTCCTCTCACCTCTTGCATCTCTGGCCTACATTCCAGTTGTTTTATGCATAAATGAATAAATCTTCTTTTAAAATGAGGGAAAATACACCTACTTCAGCTACCTCAAAGGATTTGTGTTAAGATCAAATAGAAGTTTTCTTTGAAGTCTAAATGAAAAACACTTCAATAAATGCAAGACCAGAGAACACAAGCCTATATCTATAGATGATATAACTGAAAACTCGCAAGACCTAATGTAATTAAAAAAAAAAAAAGAATCAAACTTGGATATACAGGAAAGACCAAGAAGAGAATTTCCCATTAAATCTACTGCCAGGATTTCACTTATTCATATCTTTGAAAAAAGGTGCAAAACAACAGGATCAGGAAATACAAACATCTCTGAAACAAGTACATCAATATGTAAAAATGCTCAGATCTCTAGTTACTTTTTTATTCTCTCTAAACAGCTGCAGATAGGGAAATTTTTACATTAATTTGAATGAACAAATGGAGGAACAGTAAAAATGAGTGTTCAAATTACCTTATTTTGTGGAACTTACAACTATGTCATTTTCACTTTTTTTTTAAAGATTTATTTATTTGTGCATACAAGCACTGGGCTACAGGCCAGAGGTGTGGGGAGGTGAGAGGACTCGCCATAGAGAGTGGGGAGCAGAACATCAACGGAAGTACACTGCTGAGGGGAGCAGCGGGCTCAGCAGGAGAGGTCTGCCGCAACATATGGGTCCCTTCCCTGGACAGCAGCAGGGATCGAACTCGTGCTGTAGTGGCTGTGGTTTTGCTTCATAGTGCGTTGCTTAACCCACTGCACCACCAGGGAGGCCCACAACTATGTCATTTTCAAAACAGAACTCAAATAAATTAATAATTGACAGAGACATGGTATATTCACTATTTTACATGAAGGCATGAATAAACTTTAGAGAGCTATTCTAAATCCCTATTACAGGGTTTTCTTTGTTTATGTCCATTTGGTTGGCAAAAGAAAAATAGCATACTCATGAAGAATTTACATGGATGTAAATTAGAAGAATAATGGAACAAAATGGGTTTATTCTGTGTTCAGGGACCTGAGGTATCAGGAAGGGGGTGAGGAGACTTCACATGACAGATGACAAGGGGTTGCCTCAGCTTTGCTCTGAGACATTAGAGATCTTTTATAAGGAAAATTTTAACTACACAGACTGTGCAAAAAAAGACTGAAGAGGGCCTCCCTGGTGGCACAGTGGGTTAAGCAACACACTATGAAGCAAACCGCAGCCACTGCAGCACGAGTTCGATCCCTGCCGCCGGCCAGGGAGGGGACCCACATGACTCAGCAGACCTCTCCTGCTGTGCTCGCTGCTCCCCTCAGCAGTGTACTTCTGTTGATCTGCCTGTTCTGTTCCCAGCTCTCTCTGGTGAATCCTCTAACCGCCCTGGACTCTGGCCTGTACCCTAGCTTTTGTATGTATAAATAAATAAATCTTAAAAAAAAAAAAACTGAAGATTTCTTGGAATTTTTTTTTGAGAAATAAAAACATCATCACAGAAATAGTCAAATATTCTCCACAAAAATACAAAATTAAAATAATCCTATCAATAAGTCTTTCTAACATTATTAAGATATTCTGCTTTTCTAATTTTTTTTAAATTGAATGCCTTTTATATGCAATAGATAAATCATAGCAAATCCATTAAGGTCCAATTAAAACCCAAGTCTAGTATGTCTTCCACTATCATTTACCTTTAAATCCTTTTTTGTGTGTGTGTGGTCAATAGGTATCATTTTTACTATATGAAAACAGTAGTTATCAGACTCTGATGTGTCACTGAGCAGTGAAAGCATTCATTACACAGTGGCTGAAATTAGAAAGTCAAGCCAAGATTTCCTCCATAGAATAAAACTTTCAGTACAAGCATATTTCAATTTCATAACAAACTATAATGGAAAATATCAGAAGCTATGTGATTTGCTGGAACACATCATCTTTATGTGACAGAGGCTACCAATATAAAAATAATGCTGTTAACCAGCTGACGTCTTCATCAGGATCTGGAATAGGTGGTCACTGGTTTGCCTTTTATTTGATTAATGCTTTTAAATGATATAAACAACCTTAATAACCATCTGTATTTACCAAAAACATTTCATTATTTTGTTCGTCATGTTCAGCATATTAACAAAATGTGAAATGTGAGGTGAAATTGAGAAGGCGAATTTTAAATTCAGAGTCACACTCAACTGCACATGAGGTAAATGATAAGCTGAGTCTTAAATAACAGCTGCAAGTATCCTCTGGAATAAGTGTTTTATAGAACATTTGCATTTAAAATTGCCTCGCAGATCTGTGAAAGATTCCTGAGCTCCATGAAGGTCTATGGAATCAGTCTGTGAGGATGACATCCTGCATTTTTAACCATCATCCCTAGTGAGCTAATCATATTCAAACTTGGAAATCATTATTTGTGAACTAGGGGCATGAATAAAATGCCATATTTTGTAATTGGAATGCTCAAAATGCAAACATATTCCCAAGGAGAATGCTAACAAGTGTTCTAACTATGTCATGTTTTATTTCCTCTGTTGGATTACCTAAGCTCTGAATAAGGGCATGTATCTTTTTGACATTAATTAATTAATTGGTTGAGTGTTTGATTGACTCATTTATCCATTGAACAAGTTATTGGGCATAATTTTATGAGCATGGTGTTCTGATATGGCTTTCTCTAGTTATTGATAAGTCGTTTAAAAGGTTTTCTCCATTGGATATTGTCGAATAAATGAGAGAATAAATATATTCATGGGTCCTTTTTGCACCATAGAAAATTACTGTGTATCTTCAAAGTAAGTGAAACAATGACCATTAATCGTGGAAATTACTACTTGGAAATTTACATCCCAAGGTCACAAGATAGAATTTTAAAAGCCACATTATGGTAACCAAAATTGAAGATTATTTGTTCCTCTTTGCAAAAACCATGGTCATTGAATTTTACATTATATGAAATTTTCTAAAAGATACCAACAAAGAATAGACAATATGAATCCTGAAAAAAACGATTTATACACACATTTATGTCTATTTTAAATAAACTTGCGACAACTTGCAACTGGTATTTGAAGCAGGAAAAGGACCTTTATGTCCTTAACATATCCTAAATGGAGGTGCTCTTAGAGATTATCTGGGACAATCCTCTTATCTTATATGTGTGGAATATGAAGCTCAGAGAATATGAGAAACTTGGAACCAAGTTTCCTGGGTTAATTAGCACTATCGCTAGTGCTAATCCTTGATTCCCATTTTCAAACTTAACATTTTTTGGTAGTATCACATTGATGTTACAAATAGGTCATATCCTTTCAGTAATTAAATAAGAACTAAAAGGCTGATAATCTACAGACGTTAATATTATTGTCTAATAATTTTTTTCTTCTCAAAGGAACTGAGGATTTTAAAATGTACATCAGATTTCATGAGGAAAAAGCAAAGATTGAAACCTTTATCAATTAAACATGTGACCAATTAGTAAATAAGTGTGTTCATTTATTGCCACGTCTTTTACACTCCGATATACAACGCAAGATGTAGCACACAAGAGGAAATAACCTGAAGATAAGAGTCACTAATCAAAGGGCAGAGCAGAAAGCCTTGCCTCTTAAGTCTCCCATGGCAATACTCTCAGCAGTTGTAGCAGTGGCACCGGAACAGATCTTGTTAACATGAATTAAGCTAGGAAGCTGCCCTCCCATCAGGCACTTAGCTAAGGAGAATTCAGGTTAAAGGAAATGAAAGTTCATGTAGCAGTAGCCATTTGTTGTAACTAGTGCAGATGAAAACAGACAAAATACATGAAAGAAAAACAAAACCAAGTAACCACAGGCTTCACTCGATTTAAACATCATACGAAATATAACCAGTTACAAGACTACCTAAACTTGTGGGAGGATTAATTTAGAAGGATCTGGCTACACCACTCAGCCTTCTTAAGAAATTTAAATAGAGAATTCTGTTTTTTGAATATCTGTGATTAATAATTAATTGATTGAAGTTCATCTCATATTGTTTATTTGGTTCCCACTAATCAATCATCAATTATGCATTACAAACCCAATGTTTGCCTCAGAAAGGTCAAGCATGAAAAAGTGATTTGCATGTTGGCCATCCAGTAATTTTGGAATATGTACAATTTTTAAAATTTCCTCCTAAATGAACTTCACATATTGTTAATTAGTGAGTATGTGCAACTGTATAATGACAAACCACCCATAAGGCAAGATGTATCTCTCTAGCATAAAACATAGCCCCTGGTTGCTAGAAGGCTTGTTCTCAACATCCTTCCTGAATTTTCTTTTTTTTTTTTTTTAAGATTTATTTATGCATACAAGAGTTGAGGTACAGGCCAGGTTCCAGGGAGGTGAGAGGATTCACCAGAGGGGGAGCAGAACAGGCAGATCAACTGAAGCACACTGCTGAGGGGAGCAGCGGGCACAGCAGGAGAGGTCTGCCGCACTACGTGGGTCCCCTCCCTGGCCAGAGGCAGGGATCGAACTCGTGCTGCAGTGGCTGTGGTTTGCTTCATAGTGCGTTGCTTAACCCACTGCGCCACCAGGGAGGCCCCCTGAGTTTTCTTTATTACACTTTCTTAATAGCTCTCCCCAAAATGTTCAATTAAAGGCCTATATAAGAAATACTTTAAATAAAGAAACTTTAAAAGTATGCAGGAGTCAAAATCTGATGGTTCTTCTTCGTATTACCACCTCAAGGGAGAGGGAGTACAGTGTTTAAAAATGGAATTCTGTACCTGCACCCCTATGTTGATAGCAGCACTCTTTACAATAGGGAAGACCTGGAAACAACCTAAATGCCCAAAAACAGATGAGTGGATCGGGAAGCTGTGGTACATATGCATGATGGAATACTACTCAGCAATCAGAAATGAAAAACTAGACTCATTCATGGAAACATGGATGGATCTGGAGGGGATTGTGTTCAGCGAAGTAAGTCAGAAGGCAAAAGAAAAATACCAGATGTTCCTCAAAGAAAGGAATAAGAACAATAATAATAACAATAACAGCAATAAAGACACAGAAACCAAAAAACGAAAAGACAAGGACAGACTGTGGACACTTGGTAGGGAGGGAAGAGGGGAGGAGTTGAGGGCAGAGGGGAGTACGGGGACTGAGGTGATGGTGCACTGGTGAGATGGTGATGGGGAATACATGGGGATTACAATTTATGGCAAGTATATGTAAATTTTAAAATATTTTATATTAATAAAAAAATTTAAAAAATAAAAATGGAATTCTGAGTTCATATGCTATTTGAATATCCTACTATGTAACCCTGAATAAACTACTTTATATCTCTCCCCTTAAATTTATTTCTTGTAAAATGGAGTTAATGAGACTGTAAGACTGTTTTGAGGATGAAATGTGTGTTGCAGTTGAAAAGCTGATGATATATTTGGTATATAGTAAATATCCAGTAAACATTAACTAATGCTATTACTATCAAAAAGGTAGTAGTGATTGTTTAATTATGCTGCAATCTGAGGTCCCTTGTCATGCAACAAAACAATAAAGAAGATATTGGTGCTTATTAAACAAATTCCTGCTAACCTGATAAATTATTAGTGTCAATTATCTTCACATAACAGCCTTATTTTGCCTGCTTTCCAGTAATTAATACAGGCAAGACTTCTCAGCACCAACTATTGCCTCATTCTCATCAGGGAAAAGAGAAAGAGGTTATTTTATTCTTTAGCCGGAAACCAGGCCAGGTTTTAGAGCTTCACTGTACAGTAAATGTTACCATTTTTCACTCCATCTATAAGATTACCAAATCCATTAATTTACAGTCATGCTGAAAACTCTGAACAACCACTTCAATATAAGATTTATATCTTTAATTTCTTTTTCATGGAACACCAACAAAACACATACATCTGATCATACTTTAAGACTTAGAGCATTGTGAAATTTCCAATTAAAAAACTTTTATAAGAAAACATTTCACTAACAAAGTTGCCTTGGAATTCCAACCCAAATATTGTGAGGCTCTAGAGGAAACTTGCAATAATAAATTTTAAAATGTTTTATAGATAATACATTAAATCCTTGTTACCTCTTTATGAGAACAATATTAGTGGGTTGGTAGAATTTGTTGTTTTTGAGAGCAGCAATGACATGAACAGTTAGGAAATGTGTCAGACAATCCTCCAAATCTTTGAGGTAGTGCTATTAAGCTCTCCATTTTTAAAGAAGGACTCTGAGGCTCAAGTAAACGCTCTTATCCACTGTTATATATATGGACCTTGTGGCTGTACAAACATTGTACTAATCAAATATAGCATAGCTACATCTTAGTAAATGCTCTAAATCCTAAAGCAAACTCTGCTTTTAGCTGCTATCACCTGTAAGGCCATGGAAGAAATAACACATTTCAAAGTTAGAATGGAAAACTAAAAAACACCAACTGATCATTCCTACCTCAAGTCTGTCTGTCCGCATTAGTTTCTGTGCAGCAGCTGCAGCAGCTGCAGGTACAGGGACCCCAGGATTCCCTGTCACCAACATTGGTGCCGTCGGCAAGATTTCTGCTGGAACCAGGCTTGGGGAAACAGGCCCCAGGTACGGATTAAAGGCTGCTGATGCATTGGTGGCTAAGCTTGGTGCAACTGAAAACATTGGCTGGAAGTAAAATAAAAAGAGAAATTTAATATACAGGTGTCATTTCAAAATTGATATCTACATTATATACCTACCCTCCATCAACACATCCATTTGTAATCCATCCTTCCCTACCTCATTTAAATCTGTGTGTTACTTACAGTCATTAAAGGCAAGAAATCTTTCTTAAATAAGCATTCATCAAGTCAATGTTTTTCTAAAATCAGTAAAATATTCAATTTTTCACTGGGATTTTAAAGTTTGTGGTGTATAATACTTGTAATATTTTTTGAACAACAGATTATTCAGTATAGAAACACTTTTTGATCTTTGTTCTATTTTAATCCTAGAAACTTGTCTAAGAAATACATTTCATAATTGCTATGTCAGAGGTATCTGAAAGACCTGTTTACAACAGTTAATAGGTTGCACGTATCCTATTATCTGGAACTCCCAGTGGATAACAGAGTTTCACAGTCAACATAACCTGTGTAAATCTCATGGGGAAGGTGATGATGACAACATGCTTTTCAAACACATAAGATAAAGTGTTTGGCATATTCACTTGTAGGCTTTTCTGGGGGAAATTATGGTCTACCAGCCTATTACATCAGGTGATGTAACAATGAATTGACTATACTAGTGAGAAAACATTCTGAAAAGTTAAGTCTGAAATAGAACATTGCTAACGAAATGCTTGACGATTGCTCAAGGAAACACACATGGCAGCACTGAGTGAAAGGTTAAGAGATAGAATTCTGCCAGAAATGCTTTCATGGATATATGAGCATGGCTTCAATTTGTTGATAATAAAACTTGCATATCAGGTATCATATCTATTCTTGAGTAGAATTAAATAATTTACCTGAAATTTACTTGAACAATATGCTTTTCCAGTTTTTAAAGCATAACCTAGCACAACAATGTTGCACAGAGCAATGGTATTACTTTCAACTTGCTAATTCAATGACATTTCATTTTTTAAAGTTTAGTGCTTTGCATAATAATAGTATTTGTCTCCAAAACACAAAAACTCAAGTACAAAATGGATCCTGTCCTTTAAGGTAATTTTTAGTGATTTACTTTCTTTACCTGGTGGTAAAGAATAGAATCATAATGAAAAGGACATTACAATGTTGATAATCCTTCCCTCTGCAAGCAGTAAGAAGTTATATGATCCCAGAGTTTATACAGCATTCAAGAGTGCTGAAGGAAAGGGTTATGCAAACAAAATGTATATTTAAAAAGTAATTCTTATTTCTCAAAAGAAATATGTTTTAAAAAATAAAATACATCTTTTGTTCAATCTGGGTCTGATTCATCAGTTATAAGAGTAAAACAAAATTCAAGTATTATTTTTTTCTTAGGGTATTGGTTTTCAACTATGGATGATTTTGCACTTGGCAGTATGTGGAAATACTTCTGCTTGTTACAGCTGAGGGTGCTACTGTACCTCATGGATAAAGACCAGGAATGCTGTCAAGTGTGTCTATACAGCATAGAACAGTCCCTTCTCAGCAAAGGACATCCAGCCCAACATATCAATAGCGTCCACACTGAGAGGAACATTTCAGGAGATCACACTTGTTCTGACCTCATAAATTCATTTAGGACCAAATCTTTGCAGTCAGTACCTGCATTTTTACTAAGAAGACTGTAAACACAATCTATGGAATACATAATTTGACTTACTTGTGAGAAGAAAATAACACACCAAAACACACAGACACCACTGCCATTTTCAAGTTAAAATAATTCTGCCTCTGGACATGGTAGTATACCAGTTAGCTGCCCTGCCAGGTTGTTGGTTCTTGCCTGTTGAAGTAGCTACTGCCATGAGTGATTCAGATCCCTAACCCCAGCCCTGCCCAAAGCAGACATGCACTGACAACAAGAAACTATCTGTACATTCCACATATTAATAATCAATAACCTGGCAGGATTGTGGCAACCTCTGTCTACCAACTATTAATGGAGTCACAGCTTATTTTATGCTGCTCTACTGCCTGCTGGCTGCTCAGGACAAGTGTTGACCATACGGTGATACATATTGAACTTGAACTTCTATTCAGGTCTATTCAGTTTAAATCTACACTTTTACATGCTATCAGTTACAATAAGATATATGAAACTGCTGCCAGATCAGCACTATAACATCTATGTTATTAGCTATTTAAGAATTGTAAAAAATTTAGCATTGAAGACTTCAGGAAATGGAGAAATCAGTTCGTATCATTTTCCTCGCTATGAATTGTTATTTTGAGATAGTGCATTTTTAGTGCATACTTCAGAAAGTTATGTTTATGTCACTGTGCACTATCTACTATAACTATTTAGAAGCAGAGGTTAAATTTACAAATTCGTTGGAAGGAGGAAAAATGTTTTCATTTTAACAAAAGAAGACCGGTGGCTCAGTTTTATTGAATTGAATAAAAATAAATTAATGATCTACAAAGATATGGAACTCAGTAGTTGCATATTATAGATAAGATGATATTTTTATGAGATAAAAATATTGATCTTATTAACTGGCAACAATTTTCCCTCTGGATTATTTTTATACAGTTGTCACCTAAATTGATTTTCTAACAATTCATCAGAGCCAATTCAAATCTGCAGAATTTTAGGGCACTGTCCCCAAATAAAATACATAGCATCTTTTAAAAGTCTGAAACATCAACTATTCAGCAAGCATTACCTCAAAATGTTCCCTTTCCAGATAAGTAGAGCTATTTTGCTAAATAGGCAGACAATCAATAATAATAGCTCTATAGTTTGAAACTTGATTCCAAAAGCTGCTACCTCTCCATCTCCCCCCCCCCCCCAAAAAAAAAGAGAACATTCCTTCATTTCTTTGGAGTTTTTGTGAATTTGTTACATTCCTTTTTCAAAAAGTACCTTGCTGGGTGTAGGTCACAGTTGGTCCCCTGAGAAAGCCCTAATCGGATTAGTGAGGCACTTGAACTACTGCACTGCCAATTCTCTCTTCCAAAAGCCAGCCTGTAGTGGCTCAGCAGAATCACAAGGACAGGTATTAATGCAATGGTTCTATCAAAAGGCATCCTGTTTTCTCTGAAGTATCCACAGAATAATGTATAACTATGTAATTGGTATATCTGATACTGATTACATCCTTGTAATAATGATTTACAGATATCTCTGTTCCCAGAAAGGATAGAGTAGATTTGCTTATGATTGCCTTTGAACACTCAGCAGAGAAAAATAATTGCAAACTTACTAATGCTGGTGCTTTTATGGGGTAATCACTTATTTGTTTTAAATGAGACATTCTCATTCCATTACGGTAATCAGGCTTTATTATAAATGAAAATGCTATTCAATTTCACATTATGATCCTGGTAAATTTGTATAAACATGATTATTATTATAATTACCTCTATTTATTGTGTTACTGTGTGCCCTGCATTGTGCCAAGTGCTTTACCTGTGTTATTGTATTTCATCGTCATGAGAGTATATAGTATGAAATCCTTGGGGCAAAAACATCATTGCCTTTGTTTTAAAGGCAGGGCTGGGAGGGAGGGATGAAGGCGGAGGATATATGCTCAGTTCACTGTTAAAACTCCAGAAAATAGAATAATATCTGGCACATAGTAAATACTCAATAAACAACAAATTAGGAAAAAAGGCTCATAGGATTAAACACCCATAGAGAAAAATGACAGCAATTCCAGGTAGTTCTGAAACCAGTTGTTCTCAAGGCTGACTGTGCATCAGAACCACCTAGGAAACTTTAAACACCCAAAGCTCTAGCACTCCCCACACATCACAATCTCTGGGGAGAGGTATCTAGGCAGCAATCATTTTTTAAAGCCCCGGCATAATTCCAATTCCATACACTTCGGTCTTTTATTAGAAACAGGAACAGTTTCAGTTTTTTTCTCTGCATTAAAGGCTGCTATGGTGCAACCCAGCTGTTTTGATTCCTGAAACTTACATAATGTTATATAAAATAATTTTCAGGGCCACCCTGGTGGCGCAGTGGGATAAGCAATGCACTATGAAGCAAACCACAGCAACTCCAACATGAGTTCAATCTCTGCCGCAGGGTGGGAAGGTGACCCACATGGTGCAGCAGACCTCCCCTGGCTCTCCTACTGCTCCCCTCAGCAGTGTACATCAATTAATCTGCCCGTTATGCTCCTCGCTCTGTCTCTGGTGAATCCTCTCATCCCCACACCTCTGGCCTGTACCCCAGTGCTTGTATGCATAAATAAACAAACAAATCTTTTTAAATAAATAAATAAATAATTTTCAAAATAAAACATCAATAAAAAATAAAGCTGATGTTTCACAGGTGACTTGGTGGTGGGAATTTTACAGAGACTACACCTGAGAGGAGAAATTAAACACTGTACAAAAATGAACAATGACATAAAATATATATATAAAATAAAGATTAAAAACTGTTTGCCACTACGAAAATAATAAATGGAAACTAGCCATCATAATATTTAACAGTGTACAGTGTATTTTTCGTTTTGTATATAAACATTTTTCAGGATAGAAATTTGCCTCTCATGACTAATAAAATAAATGTAATTATCTGTAATCTACTGAAGAAAAAAATTAAAATAAAATATGCTATCAAGAAAAAAAGAAGATGAAGAATCAGGACCCTCCTGTCTTGAAGTATTTTACTGGATCTACCTTCTTCTCCCATTATAGAGCTTTTCTGACCATTGGTTCCCACAGCACTCATCATGTAGAACATAGCTTTAGGAACCACATTTTTATTTGAGTATCTATCTTAGCTACATTGTAGGTTCTCAGTGGACCAAATTTTTGTCCATTTTGTATATATGCTACAGTTAGCATTTAAATAGACCCTCTATATACATTTGCTTAACAAAAATGAATGAACATGTGAACTGGTTTTCTTTGGGGGGAAAAATGCATTAAGTATTTTCTAGAGATATTTAAACTTTAAAAGAGAGATCTATATTATTTCCTTTACCTCAAAATGTAATAATTAATTCCACTAGTATGCTTGTTTGAAAAGTATAATTTATTTTATTTCTATCTTGTAATTTTTTTATTGAACTTCTGTGTTTCAGTAATTATTTTTACTAAATTATAATGTAGCAATTATCACAGGGGCTCTAGTTTATTTTAAAACACTATGTGAAATTGTGTAGCCCCCAAAATTGTAATTTTTAATAAAATGAAGGGAGTATAAAAACACAATCAGTATCTGTTGAGATTTATGGAACAAAAATTTAAAGTTAGTTTTTTCTAGATTTAACTTTCTGCATGTATATATGTATTTTTGTATATTTTTGAAGGTCGAACCTTCACAAGCAGTAAAAAACTAAGCCCTTTCTTTATAAATTAACAGCATAAGCACAATCTTTTATAAGAGCTCTAAACAGTCTCAACAAATAATTACCTTGAATAAAAACATAGGACCAGAAGCTAATAGGAGTTATCAACAAATTCACATTCCAGTGTCTTTTTTTTTCCCTAAGAAGATGGAATATGGCTGGAATAAAATAAATACTGTTTTAAATTCTGCTTCTAGACAGACCTGTTCACTGGGCAAACCAAATGACCATTTGTTTTATTTCAATTTTACATTATCCTTCAACCCAGATTTACTGAAATGATATACATTTAAGCAAAGAAAACTCACTTGCAGCCCCCAAACAGGTTGGTAGGTATTAAGAAATATGATCCCCATTCCCTAGGATCTAAAATCCATTCTCAAATTGCTTGAGAAGGTTCAGGCTCCTGTTTAAACACACAACATGCAGGGTAGAATAGATAAAATATATTCAGAGTAACTGATACAGAAACATTTTGCCAGAAACACTTTGGGATGAAGTGGCATTATCTCAACCACTAGCTGGCTAAACTGGAAAATACTAAAAAAATAACTGAAGAATTCTAGGTATCCCTGGAAGTATGGCCAAAAAAAAAAGACTTCAAAGCTTCAGCATCTAACTGCCAACAAATGCTGGAACACGAGGCCACAGCAAAGGCGAGGTGTCAGGAGAAGCAAAGAAGCTCCCAAGAATGCAGCAAAATCCAGTAACGCTGGATTTGTCTATGCCTAGGCCACTTTAAATTCAAGAAAGACATATAAAGTTCCACATGAGTTACACTGAATAGCCAGGAGTGTGGATCTTCAGGATAGCTGCTATAAGAAATCATGGGGGCCTCCTTGGTGGCACAAGCGATTAAGTCACAGCACTATGAAGCAGCCCTAGCCACTGCAGCACGAGTTCTATCCCCAGCTAGGGAGGTGACCCACATGGCTCAGCAGACCTGTCCTGACTCACCGGCTGCTCCCCTCAGCAGTGTACCTCAGTTAATCTGCCTGTTCTATTCCTCACTGTCTCTGGTGAATCCTCTCACCCCCACCCCCCACACCTCTGGCCTGTACCCCAGTTCCTATATGCATTAACAAGTAAATCTTTAAAAAAAGAAAATAAAATCATGGATGGCCAAGACTGACTCTGGGAACAGGGAAAGGCACCAGGGGCCACCACAAGAGAACTCCTGAGCTGATGCAGCTTGCATAACCACTACTTATTCATAGTGGATGAGCCTAGAATCAGCAATTTCTGAGAAACATCTTGCTTGGATGGGTCAAAAAAGTATAACAGATGCCTCCGAGTTGTGAGCCACTAGGTACAATCTATCTTTTATTAACAACTTAGTAATTTCTCGTTAGATTACCTTCACACCAGATGGTGCAAAGTAGCAATCATTTTTTTACAGTAATCCTTAGAAAAACAACTCAGAAGCTCCATTTTTAAAATTAGGACCATTAAATACTATAGGTCTTCCATTTATCTTCAAAGATCCTTTGATAAAGAGAAATTTTTTAACATTTTTATTAGTGCCTTTAAAATTTTATTAGTGATTTTAAAAACTAGAAATAATGCCAATTATTTAAAAATTCACTATGTAATTTTAGTAAGGAGATACACAATTTTAAATACTTGTTGTCAACTACTTTTTCCCCATCATCTTAAGAAATGGGAATAATTATGTTTACAAGATTATTAGGACACTCCAGATAATAATACACTTTAAACTTTTAACTATCTGTGGAAGGAAGTCAGAAATGTCAAATGGGTCATTCAAGGATCAGAGGTGGTTGTTAGCATGCCTCGATTGGTGTATCCATAGCATGCATGCCAGACTCTGAATATCCTGAATAACCTCTCCGAACCTGAATCTTCATCGCTAAAGTTGGAATAATAGTACCTACCTCACAGAATGGTTGTGAGGAACTGTGATACAAAAAAAAAAAAAAATGAGTACAGTAAATGCTCTTAGAATATTGCAATTGTCTCCAAAATGTTAAGTCTTTTTTCTGATTCTTTACTTGATACATTTAATTACAAGGTAACAAAGTCCATGAAACGGGAAACATAAATCCCCACACTCCCCAAGTCAGCCTACTCATAGGTCCTACAGATCTTTAATTCAGATTCAGACTCAGACTCAGAAACTTCATGAGAACATTGAACTGGTTCTAGAATAGTTATTTCATGTTCCCAACAGTACCTGCATCAAGCCCTCTGCTCCCTCTGCTAACAGTCTGTTAATAAACATCCAACTCTGTACCCCACTCATTCTATGCTTCAAGTTCTATAACTGAGGTTGTATTCTGGTTCCTGGCTAACTTGGACTACCATGAGCCTCTACCTGTTTTTCTCAAGTTCAGGAAATTACCTCCCCTTCATTCATTTTTTGACTCCAAGCAATTTCTAACCTCTGCTACATACACGCACAGAATCAGTTGCTTCCAAATAGGATTAGACCTCATTGACTTTCCCTCTTCATGTTCCCCCAGTTGCAGTTTGGGCACCACACCAGTTGTCCTAGAGAACTAAGATGTTCTACTTGACTTCAGTCCTGTCACTGAACAGATACTCCTGATAGTTCTGATGATCTGCTATTGGTGATGTCTCTTTTGCGATCACCATAATCTCGCTGGATCCAAGTTATGCTATATCTTCAAATACCATCATCAGGTGGTCATTCTCTTTGAATAGAAGCCATATTCCATACAGTCAGCTGGATGCTTCCAGCTCCATCATAACTCCTATCGGTAGGTCCTGCATTAAAGTTCCAGGAAGCAGTTGGCTATGGCCATCTCATTGCCTTCTGAATAGCCATATCATTATCATCATCAAAATAGGGCTGAGGCCAAGGCTGGGGAAGTCTCAGGTGGGGTTGTGAAGGCAAGTTTCTTAGATTAAAGACTTCTTTACAGTCATTAAAACCCCAAATGCTATAAAATTGAATAATTAAAATAACCTCTAATTATTAAAAAAACGTCACTCTGAGTAGAATGTATTTTTAGACCACACTCTCAGGATGCCTTTAGCAGAGGGTAATACTACATTCAGATCTAGTCGTATGAAAGAAAATTAACATAAAGTCTGAATGTGCTCATAATTAATAAAAATAGTGCGGGGACATTTTTGATGGTTTCAAAAATCTGTGACTTAGTGATTTTATAAATAACAAATATTTGCTACTCATATTTCAAAGACATGAGCATAAATGCTATTTATATGCTGCTTTGGGATTATGTATAAAATGATCCTGGAACGGACCTGAAAGTAAAACCCAAGGACTAACAAAGGTGATGGGCCAAGACATCACCATAGGAAGTCCCTGCCCTGTCGTGGACTGTTCACTGCAGATTGGAACCACACTTGTGATCTCAGGTCATGAAGGAGGTAGATTCTGGCTGGCCATTAGCAGGCTTACATGCTAAGTGGAACAAAGTTTCTCACATCAAGGGGAGATCTAATAACAACTAAGGTAGTAGCCACCCCCAGGATTTATCAGACTACTGAAACTGTTTGTGAGGACTAAGTATGAAAAAGACCACTTGTTTTATAACTGAACCTTTTTTCACCAATTGGATATCGTCATATTTCAATACTGATATGTGAAATTAGCAGGTATCACAAAAACAAATTTAGGGTGAATTTTTAACTGAGTCTTCAAAAATGGAAAAAGGTAGATCAGGTTAAACTTGACAGAGCATGTCAAATTATATAGTATTGGTAAGGTAAGGTGTATCACTGATGATGTAATCTGGTTACCCCTCTCATCTTGAAATGTAATTCCCCCCCCCCTTTTTTTTTGAATGATTGGTACATTTGGAATGACTGGTACATTAAGTTCTAAGAGAATAATAATTACACTGAGTTCAGGTAATAAAGTATATTAGGAAAAGATTAATTACCACACATACTACAGTTAGCATATCAGAAAACTATGGGTCTTCACATTCCCATGAGTCCATCATATTGTATATAAATAAGTCAGTGACATAAATTACTGGCAGATATATCCTGATTATTGCAAATTTCATCAAGCATTTAAATATAGAATTACCATATCACAATTAACATCAAAACGACTTTTAAAAGATAAAATTATGATGCTAATCTCTTACATTTTTATGTATGTGAGCAGAGATTTTAAATTTATCATACCCCTAAAATATCCCAATATATAAATACATGTGCTCAGAATAAAAAACTATATATACTATATATATTCTATATACATTATTTAGTAAATATCAAAACTCTACAATCACTTACAGTCTGTCCTTTAGCTCTTTTCTTAAAAATCTTGTTTCTACCTTTTCTGATCAGTTTTCCCTTGATAAGACTGTAAGTTCATGATATTGATTCATTACTGTCAGAATTTTCCTAATATTGGTAAATATGAAATCATTTCAATTTTAATTTAAAAGTATAATAAAGGGTCCTCTCTAAGAAAGAAAATACTACAGATGGATTCTCTTCAAGAAGAAAGAAAAAGGAACATGTTTTTCAAAATTAAAGGCACTATCTACCAATTTTAAACATTACAATTACCTTTAAAGGTAGCCTAGAAATACACACGGACTATACTGAGGGGTTTTTCAAAAAGATTTTAACATCTGCTAGTCTTAGGATTCAATTTGATGAGAATTTCAGGAGGAGAGGGGAATGCTGACATAAATTTCTACCTGACTTAACCAGATGATGAGTAACTTTGGTGTGAAAATTGTTCCAGGTCTGATTGATAATTTTGCTATAAAATGTTAGGGAACTGATACTGCTACCTGTGTTTATTTGATGTAGTACAACCATCACTTTAGCACTGAAGTGGTGCATTGGGCACTACAAACAATGAAAGAGACTGAAAACACGCTCACCACAGGTTGTAATGGGGCACCGGGCATCATGGCATTGGCTATTTGCATTTGCTGGGCCAACATGGCCATGTTCTTCTGCTGAATCAAGTTATTGCGCCCATTTATCTCCAACTGTGTTTTTAAGTGTGGGGGTGGATGAAGATATTTGCAGTTCTCCCTGGAACAACGACCCTAAAAGAGAAAAAAAGCAAGAAATATTTTTATAACATAATAAAATAAGCAATTCTTAAAACATAATAACAAAAATGCAAAGCACAGTATGATAGGTTGAATCTACCAGGGGTTTTCCCCACAACGTACAGTCCATATCATTTATCATACATTTAGCATAAGTAATGAATTCATCTGAATTCACAATTAAAATGAGGTATTAAAATATTTGAAAAACCTTTAAAGTACTAATAACCTAGATTTAAATTTCAAAATTTAAAAGCTATCAGGGTAAGTCAAAACATAGAAAAGTAAATATAAAGAATAGGCCCTTGCCACAATACCTCTGGCTGACTTTAATGAACTCAAAAGGTTTAACCATCTATTTTTACTTGTCTTCTGTTCTAAAGAAATGAACTTGTAAGACTCAAGGCAAACTATATCTTCAGTAAAACATTTTTACAAACGTCTCATAACAAGCAAAATTAACACTAAACTCTAAGTCCATTTATCAAGATATTTAAAAATGAAAAGAAAAAGCCCCTGCTTTTGCCCATGATCTAGAGATTAGTAAATATAATGAAATATTAGTGAAAATGTAACTCTTAGCCATTCAACCATAAGTCTAGTACCCAACTGCCCAAGAATTATAAAGCAATAAGACAATTTACCCTCTAAAATTTTTGTAATGTAAAATGGAGAAACAAAGTTTCCTTGAAATGAGAAATGTGAATATATTCTTCTCTACAAAATTAAATGTTAAAATCTGCAATATGCAATACTGTGTGAGCGACTGCACCATATTATTCAACTACATTAGCATATTGATAGAAAAAAACCTCATCAATTACTACCTTGACAACTTATTTCACCAGTAAATCTGATTAGAGCTATTTGTTTGGGTAAAAGAAAATATTCAATTAAAGTCATCAACCACATTCTCAAATTTTCTTAGAAAAATCTATTAGCATAATTCGATGGCATACTGTAAGCTGATTTGGAAAAGTGATGTTTTTGTTTGTGATACAATCTGCCACAATTCCCTTTTGAATGATCTGTTTGGGGCTGGTTTCAGTTAAGATTTTTAGGACTAAGTCCTATATCACACTAATATCATTACCGGTTATTTTACAAGCCTTATGTAATAAAGCATTACTAACAATACTTTAAACCACAGCACAGTAGAGGGCAGTAGTTGATAGCTTGGATCTGACTAGTCTTAAGACTGGGGTGGAGGCCTAGCTCTCTCAAGAGTGGCATGAATTACATAAGAAACTAACTTCGTTAAGCCTCAGGCTCTTTAGCCATTTCAAAAAGTGCTATGTAACCTATATATACTACGTAATAAATATAATGCTTAATAATGCTACAGTACCAAAATTGCTAATAAACGCCATAGGTTTACTATGAAGATTAGAGAAAATAATGTGTATGTCACAGCACTGGCACCACATGGAACTCTGAGCAGGGTGAGGGTCAGGAACTGCTTTCCCCACCATTCCCACCATCGTGTAACTATATACCCAACAGGAAAAAAAAGATATTAGCAGGTGGGTCATTTTTATAGTATCAGTTTTGACCCTCAGTTTTGATTTCTTCACAAATAAAGCAATGTTCACATAGCTAAAACGTTAGGAAATTACCATTCTGAATCACTATTGATACCATGTACATGTATTAGTTTAAAAGCATCTCAATGCCAAACAAATTTCAAAAACTGAACTTAGAGTCACCAGATAAACCATAGAGAATAAGCTCAAAGATGACTAAGGTCTGATTTTAGAGACGTTTAGTTAAGATCTCCTAGAGAAAATCCACTTATTCATTACAAAGTCATCCTGACTAGAGGAGAAATTCTGGTTCTCAACATTCTCATGTTGTATTTCTCATAAAACTACATTTGTTTAACCGAAGATAAGCAGCTTATGTGCACCCTGTGAGGATTGCTTCTTTGGTTCCTTAAACAGCACAGAGATAGCCCTGGGCTGTGGGAGTCTCTCCAAACCAGTTGCATTCCAGTGCCTCCCTGAACACAAATGACCTGAGAATGCCACATGTGAACACAGCGCAGATTGAGTTCATGAAGTAGGGAAATCATATGCTTCCGTATATTCCGCGTCCATGCATCTCAAAACATTTAATACAAGCTCAGACCTTTGGGTCTAGTTCTGTATTTACTATACCTACTCAGGAAGAATGTTGTTCTACCACATTTCTTAGATGTCTGGCTTGATTTGATAGCACTAGCATCTCAACTTCAAAAACTGAAGAAATTTTGTGAAAGTATACAGACCACTAAGCCTCCCCCACAGAGAGTCTGGGGCCCCTTTAACAAGTATTCTGATATAGTAGAAAACACTACAAGCAATTCTGCAAAGCCACATGAATTTTTCATTGTTCTGTGTGAAAGAAATAACAGGTTAAACCTCTGCAATTGAGATTGAGTTAAACTTAGCTTCTTAGGAAGTTCAAAACTTATTGAATGCTGACTGTGCTGCTAAATAATTGTGGTTTGACAAATAAAAGGTCAAGAATAAGTTAAAATCAACATCCTCCTCTAGAGAATTGCCTAAAGCCCTGGAAAAAAACACCAGTAGCATACCTTTCATTGAGAGTTTAAATAAATAATGACATAGGGACCTCACCAGGTTGATCCAAGTTCCCAGCACCTTACCTCAATAAGCATTTCAGAATAAGTGCACGAACACTGCTTACTAAGTGATGTGATATGAAATCTGCTCTGGCTCTTTTCTGAAAGCCACAAATTTAGCAGTGAAAACTAACTCTAATACCAAACTGCAATTCTGAGTTGTACTGACTTAATGATGCTTTTGACTCAGAATCTGGTAAACTCTTGGTGAAAAAGACAGCCACAATAAAAAGAGAAAAGAAACAGGTTTTTAGGTTTCATAGCTGGGGGCAAGGAGGGAGAAGATTTGAGTCAAGAGTCAATGTATTTGGTATCCTATAATCTACATAGTGAGAGGCAATCTAAAATAGAAATTCAATTCAATCAGTATCTAGAGCTCACAAATGTAGATTTTTTGATAGGTGATACTACTCTAAATCACCTAGAGACTTCATCTCAAGATACATTAAATCAAGTTGCTAGGAGGAACATAAAAACATAAAGAAATTTTTATTCAGTGTTGGTAGTTATATGTAGTTCCACCTACTGCCATATAATTGTACCAAATAGAACTGACTTCAAATAGCAACTTTGTTAATTACTTGTAGTCTAAGCCTGTGAAAATCAAACTCTAAAGGACCACATCTTTTCTGTTGAAGAGTACCAATACCATTATCTCATTTGGTGATAAATGAATATTAAACAAGAGAGTGGGCCAATCTTACACAGCGTTAGGGTAAGTATTATTTTTCTCAAACTCTCAAGCTAATAACAATCAGCAGTTGCTTAACTCATAAGCATATCTGTTAAAAGTACTAAATATAATTCAAGTGATATAATCAGGTGACAATGCAAGTCAACCAGCAAGAAAATACAAGCTTTACCCTTGATCTCCATTCTGTATTTGCCCCATCCACTATGGAAAAGCGTTATTTTAACACATTTATTATAGTGTTATATTTCTACAGCTTGCTTTTGATGACTGCCCTGGAATCTTTTTTTTTTTTAACACTTGTTTATTTATTTACTTATGCATAGAAGAATGAGAGCTGTCCATCAGACAAGGTGGTCTCTCTACAATCTAGAGTATCATTATAAATTTCATTCAAGAGGCTTTTTAGATGTTTAACTCAACATAGATTCCAAAAGCATCACTGTAATGCATACACAGTATCTTTTAAGGGAATGGAAGAGATTCAATAAAGTATTGATCCAGACTAAGTCATTTTTTCTCTAATAATTTCTCTACATCTTTAAATTTAAAGTAAGATGTCCAACAGGGTGACAACATCCCCTTATAGCCTTAAGAGCCTGTGTGAGATCAATAAAGGTCATTCAGAAATAAATTCAATTCCTCAATTTATCAAGCTACAGACTGTTCAACTGTGAATTTGGAGATTTTTCATTAGTATTTGAAATTGGCATAAAATTTGTGATTCTACCAAGGGAAAATTTATGTTTGGGTTAATGTTTGGGTACTTCCATGTAAGTACCTGGTCCATTTTTAAAAATTATAGTTTAATGAATAGTGTGCTTTTAAATAATCACATACTATGAGCATATGTAAATTATCAAAAATAAGAAAACAATTAAATTTCTATTTGAAAAATGGAAAACTAATTTAAATTAAATGAATTAAAATGAATATTCTGATTTATGAAATAAGAAATAAAAAGGCATTTTATTAACTGTCCAAGTGGTAACTATGTAGTAGGATTTGGACAGTAAAATTTGGACACTAGAAGTAGGGAACAATGAAAACATGAGAGGTGTAACACCTGTACTTATAAATCTTTTTCAACTTGCATTGGAAATACTGCTTTTCTGGTAAGACAGTTCAAATTACAGTCACTTTTATTCTTAAATTTTAATTGTTAAAATAAAATCATTAACTCCTTTGGGACAGCTAAGATACACAAATGTTTTTGAAGGACTTTTTAGAGATAGTCATTACTCAGATATTGGCCATAAACTCTGGCAAAGAAATGTGGTGGCTTCTAATGAAAATTCTCATGCTGTTTTTCAGTAAAGGTGATCGATTACCTCAGAAAAAATTTTGTCAAGGTTGGATGAAACATTGGCAGTTGTGACATAACATGAATGTGCTTCTTATGGCCCTGTCATGCTTTTAAATTATCCATTCTAATGCAAAATTTAATGAATTACATGCACTCATTTTAAAATTATAAATATCTATAGTAGGAAATTTGTATGAAGTATCATTTCTTTCAAAAGCTAATCACCACTTTAGATACATACAAACATGGTATACCTATGCAAATACACCCAGTATTTTGTTTTCATTTAAGTGGATACAAGTTTGATTAACTCTACAAATTACAGTTTATCAGCTTTAGCAAATATTGAAAACAAATTAATTACATCTTAACAGAGAGGCTATTGCAGCTTTTAAATCTTTACAATCCACTAACTCTTAAATCTTTATATTACACTTGTTTCCAGAGGACTTCTATCACCTCATAAGAACACATGCATTTGAAAAGAAGTTCCAAGGTTTCTAACCTCAATGCTATTGTCATTTAGGCCAAGTGAGTGTTGAAGACTGTTGTGAATATTGTAAAGTGTTTAGCAACATCCTGGCATATTAGATACCTGCAGCACACTTGCCCTCAGTTACAACAATTCAAATGGTCCCCAGATACTGTCAAATGCATCTGGGTTGGAGAAACAGTCAAAAATATCTCCAGTGAGAGCCACCCACTCATTTACACCTAATGGAATTTAATAGGCGGCCATCATTGAATATCACAGATTGGATGGTTGAAGCAACATAAGTTCATTTTTCACAGTTCTGGAAATTCAAGTTCACAATTAAAGTTCTGACCAGTTTGGTTGTGACAAGAGCCTTCTGCATGGCTCGCAAAACTACCTTCTTGTTATTTCCTCACATGACCTCTCCCTTGAGTGAACACAGGGAGAGACAGCAAGCTCTTTTTCATATGGATACTAAGCCTACCAGATCAGGAACCTAACCTGAATTACTTTAAGCTTAATTACCTCCTCAGACTCCCTTCTCCATAGATAGCCACGCAGGAGACAGGGCTTAAACATGTGAATTTTAGGGTGACACAAACATCCAATCCAAAAGAGGTGAACACAAAATTAAAAAGACCTAATCTTGAATTATTTGTAAGTAGCACACTTTCACACATACACTTAAATGGTAGGGATCTTTATTGTGGGAATCTCCTCAAACATACATTAACAGATTTTACATAACCTGACTCAAAAGGAATGGCTGAGTGGCTAGTTATTCCTTCTATTTTTGCCAAACTCAAATAGCTGCAACGTCTAAAAACTTCAAAAGTGAGATTTAACATTTGCTTGTTTTTCTTCTATTTAACATAAAAACAAAGACAGCACCATATCAGAGTAAATAAATTCCAAAATCATATCAAAAGCTCCATGCATCTGTTAGCTATAATAATGGAAATGCTTACTCTTTTTTAAAGGCAAGCAAAATATTTTGGCTTTACTTTGCTACGTAAAGTCTTTTTAGGATAAGTAATAGACATGTATCCCCTCCTTTAAAAATGGAGCTGGAAAAGATAAATTGAAGTTAACTGGATAACTCAGAAAAACAAAGATTTCTCACTACCATTCTAGTGGACCCACTATATGATGTTATTTTTAGTCACATGCCGAAGTAAACATGTGAATGTATGAGATTATGTATATACACACATTTATATATATCCACTCAAATTATGCATCTATTTCTAAGAGCAGCATATAAAATTAGATTTTGCTTTTGTTGTAGAGTCAAGAAGCACAGAGTAAGTGACTTAAATTTATATTTCATGCTTTATTTGGAAAAATAGGTAAGGACTCTCAGAGAGTTGCAGAATAAAACCTAAAGGATACTGAACTATCATTTGGTAGAAATTCCTAAAGTGTCCTTTCGGTTAAAACAGGTATCTTTATTTTTTATTTTAGAAAGTGTCTATGTCTTCAAGTTCACAGATTTAATGTTATTATTTGTTTTGTTTTACCAATAATATACTGTACTATATCATAAATATAATATATATACTGTTAATAAGTCAATACAATATGTTTACCATATTTAAATAGTATGGCATATTATATGGTAAATACGTAGTACTGACATACTAGCACTATTTATTTCATTTGTTTATTTTCAAATATTATGATCCTTTAATTCAGATAAGTAAATGGATTTTATTTTCCTTACATAATTGCCTATTTTTAATATCCAAATACCCTTGTAATTATTTCAAGTTTTTATCATCTAGAAAAGAAAAAAAGTCTTTAAGTCAAACACAATTTTTCTCCTGTTTTAATTCTACATTGAACTTTTAAGCTGGCCCCAAGAACAAATGCTTGCATTCCTATAGATAATGAAGGAGTTAATTCTTTTCTTATTTTGTGAGGTGATTAATCTGTACCATCAAAACATAACATAAAGTAAATATAGTGACACTAATCAATATTTAAAGCTTACTTACTAAGTGTTATTTCTTTACCCAATCAACATAATGTCAGATGCTTGAAAATCAGTTCAACACAAGAGTTGGGAGAATTCTTTTTCCAGCGAGGAAAAAAATAAAGTGGAAATTTGTGAATGCATTTTCATTAAAAAAATTTCCAACTTTTTTCAATTACTTTTCCATAGACATAAGCTGTTTTCAAAAGAAATATAAGGCAAATTTAGATTTTTCCCTTTCATGATCCCATAAAAAGTTCATATTCTCAAATACACTATAGCTTAAAAATTATTGAGACTGCCAATAAAGCAAAGGCCAAAACAGACATACATATACACACATACAGTCTAATGAGTTTACATTTTTAATTTTACAGTGGCCTTAAAGAATGTGACAGATTCCATTCCATCAGCATTGAACATTTCCTTGTGGAAGTCTAAATATTATCTCCAAAAAGTGATTTTTGATTAGGTTTTTTTCTAGCTACTTAAGAGTCCTCTCCAGTATTTGATGGCTGTTCTAGGCACTATTTTATAGAACATTCCTAAGTTTGATGGTGAAGATTCTTGGACATTAAAACCAATAGTGACATTTACAAAATCCTAAAATATCCTCAATGCTGACGCAATATCCACGCACTCCAAGTCAAACATCGGGATACTATGACTTTTTCCCCAGAGAACTTAGGAACGTTAATTGCACAACTCCCATTAATCATTTTGAAAATGGCATAAGTGAAACTCTACACATCTAGATAAGTATTATGTAATAGCTACAAGTTGGGTTAGCTGCTGCTGAGGAGGTAGAGAAAAGGAAAAAAACCAACAAATCACATACACATTCTTGTTACAAAAATACCACTCCTTTCTCCTGCAACAGCTTTTGTCTGTGCGAGATCAGACATACATACAACTGTGACAGCAGTTACATCAGTACGCTATTTTAGCTGACAGTCATCTGAAGAAATCTTAGCCTCCTAAGAGAGGGCCCACAAGGATTTTATATTTAGAGCTGCTTGCGATGGGATGCTGCAAGAAGGAACAGTTTCCCTTTCTCCTTATACCCTATCCCATAGAATCCCACAAAAGTGTACAACTCCAGGAAGAGCTCTGAAGGGTTTAACTGTACCTTCTCTCTGCCCCTATTTCTCAGTCTTCCTGGACTCCACAGATGGTTTTGGTTGGCATCCCTGAGCCAAACCAGAGTCTCCACGACCTTGTGAAAGCCCAGTGATATTTGGTAGGTGCCAGCATCATCGAACAGTCCAACATTTGTTGGCTGCTTTTTTATAGCATCATAAAACTGGAAATGCCAGATCACTATGTTTCTATTATTTTTTCAATTGCTTCATTATTTTTTCGGCACAGCAACTGTCAGACTTCTAAACTGTTTGTAGCAGAAACACTTCTGAAGTTTTACAGCATCCAAATCAGACACTCTTCAATCTTGGCTAATAATTAAATGCCCCAACATTTACATAATAAAATTTAGTGCTCTATTTGTAGTGCATGCCTTTCAATTGAGAAATGCAAAATGTTTTACAAATAGTACCCAGTACATCATCTTACCATTATTAGATGGATTGCAGCACGACTGTCTCTATTATATCGCTAGGGCTTTCTTCATAGTAAAAAGAAGGTAAGCTTCTTAAGTTAAATGCTTAAATATTTTCCTTAGCAAACTCCTGGTTAAGCAGATCTTTACAGACCTACTCCAGTTCCTAATGTATTGACAACACAAAAGCTTTTTATCATTAACTGCCCTTAATGTGTCGGGCTATACTCCCCAAATTATATCATTATGTAAACAACTGAAAAACTAACAAATATATTAATGAACACCCCTTGGGGTGAGGGCTTCTGTACAGGGCATCTAACTAAACCCATGCAGTTGAACTACAGAGTTGGGTCCTTTTATCATGAAGATCATTTGATTCATTAAGCTGGTATTTTTATTAATCACTGTTCGTACTAAAACATAGCCGACTTTCATCAGAATAGATCAGAACCACATGGCTGCTTCAATCCTCTTTGAGTTCTGCGAAGATGTTTCCCGATATAAACAACTGATTTTGGAGCAGACTAATCCACATATTTCCAAATTAATGAAAAAATTAATTATCTCATAAATTTCAGTTTTTCTTCATTCACTTTTTTTCTTAACAGAACTGTGATTACAGGATAAACAGTAAAAATAAAATCAGTGAACATGAAACAAGTTAAAAATTTGCTTCATGTTTCCCATTTCAGCAGGAGACAGTGAGGCAAGAAGTTCTTTGGTTATCTAAGGGATTCCACTGGCCTGTCCTCAGTGATTTGGACAAATAAATGGTGATTTTAGAGCTATATAATTTATATTTACATATAAAATGAAAAACATAAAGTTATAGAGGATGGTAGATTTTACAGGGAAAGTCATTTATTTAGCAATATAAAAGCACTAAAGGACATCAAAGAGGTAAAATATTTTGGTCAAACCAGTCAAAAAAAAATAACACCACTTGCTATATTTGTACTTGCTAGATCCTACATAAGCCTACAGATATAGGAAAGAAAATCCTATTTTTACGTCTCTAAAATGGTCGTATTTATTATTAGCTACGATAAACTTTAGTATAATATTATGCAATGTTTTCAAAGTCTCAGTTCAATATTTTCATTGTACATCTTTCATCAAAGTCTACTAAATGGGGATAGTGTATATTATGCATGTGATTAGTGCTTATAGTTCTCTAAGCTATAACAGCTGCCTAAAATTTTGTCTGTCAGTTATATGTAAAAATTATTACATTGCTCTGTTCGCCAATCTTTTAGCGACATCATTCATTGCCTTTGCCAAATATCAGAGAACCTTTCTTTTCCCAGCGTTTCATTTTGACTCCTAATAAACCTTTGGGATTCCTTAAATGAAAATAAATGTTGTCACTTTTTGGTCTTACAGATTTTGCCTCAAGTCCAACTATTAAATGCTACTGCTGCACGTAAACAACAATGACAGAGCACGGAGAAAAGTGAAGTGACAAAGGTCTTCACCACAGCTGACCACTGTCTCCTTCAGAGAGATCAACTTTGTACTTGAACAAAATGTGCTCGACTACATCGGCTCTGTCCCTCTGGGGAAAGCACTCCCTCCCTCCCCCCCCCCCCATTACAAATTGCTAAAATTGTGCAAAGCCATCAGCTGTGTGTCAGACTCCAGGCTGCAGCGAAAGGAAGACACTGGCTCGGGAGCCTAGAACACATCTCTACTGGATGCTGACTGCAGCAGCACAGGCAGTGAGGGTGAAAAACATCTCTAGAAGTGAAAAAGCAGTATCACAGCACATGTTACCTGAACCTGTCTCCTCCTCTGTACTCCCTCTGTACCCCTTGAGATTTCTACTGCCTCACTAAGGTTGCTCCCAAATAAGGAAATAAGTAACACTCCACAAAAGTTACCTAAAAATGATCATGAGCAATAAAGCAGAAACTCTCAGAATTTTGTGAAAGCATCCATGTTTCTAATATCCTTGCATTGATCTTTTAGAAAAGGAGCCCTATTAACAATAAACAAATAAATAAGACAGCTGTCTATGAACTATACAACTTTTCTAAAACATCTATAAAATATCTATTAACTAGTGAGTTTCTAAGGCAGAAAAGTATTGAAGTTATGACTTAAGCAAAAAGCTTGAACATCACAAGGTGTTACCTTCTGAATGGCAATCAGAGGCTGCGGAGTGTATTCTTAAGTGCTTATTTAAGAGGAGAAGTATGGCGATGTTGGGCCTCACAGGAACGTCAGCCATGGCAACACTGTTTTTTTAACAAGCCAGAATGTGAATGTAAGATGGAGAAGCACAGACGGCTGTCACATGATGTTTTTCTCTTGCTATCATATCAACAACATTTAGGCTAGAAGCCCAGATCTGCTAAGCACCCGACTTGGGTGCATTAAGTGAGTAAAGTGACATATTTGTTCATTTTAGACTCTCTACCTCTGGCTGAAGCAGGCTGTGTCATTAGGAACAGTTAGTTGTTTTCCTTTCCTTTGTACATGCCTCTGTCCTAATAGTCACAAGGTTTGACTGCTCTCGTCTCAACACCCTCTGCCCACAGCCTAGGTCAAACCAATCAACCCAAAAATGTTTGCCATGTGAGTGAATTCTGACACGTATCAGAATAAACTGTGTCCCATACAGTAGTTTCAAACATTCCTCTGCATCTTCTCCAGGACTCAACATGCACACTGTAGCCCCATTTTCTCATCATTCACTTATATTTCTGTGTCCCCTAGTTTCCTGCTGTTTGCTCCTTCTTTAGCTAATTCTTTATTGTTGGTCTCTGACCACAACCCTGTACATTGCTCCCATCTAAGTATGGTCTGGATTTATCTTAAAACCTGTATATAGGAACTGTTCTGGACATGACATAAAAGTAATAGTGCCCAATTCAATGGTTAATCAAAACATTATTCAAATGCCAACTTTGAGAGTTACTAGATTTTGGGTTAATTATTCAAAATCACCACGCTGCAATTTCTTTTTCTATTAAAATGTGGCTAAGAATACCATCCTGGTACAATCAGAATAATAAATGAAGAAATGTATACAAGGGTCTCGGTTAGGCCAGTACACAGTAAATAGCGATTACTGGCCCCCTCACTCCTCTACTGTGTTCCTCCATCCCCAGAACCTTGTAATTCCTGCTTCTGGTGACTCAGGCCTACTTCTCTGGACAAGCTTGCCACCACTTTTTCTTCTTTCTCAAATCTGACACCCAAAATAAGAATCAACAAATGTTCATTTCTCTAAACATTAGGAAAGAAGGCATCTGTATTTTAAAAAGGAAAGAAATAAAACCATTGTCATGGTTAAATGTGACAATGAGAGGTAACAACTTTTCTAATGTCATTTTCCATGGGAATTTTCTCTATCTTTTCCTCTCTTCATCCTCTTTCCTTTCTTGCCAGGTAGACAGTAGTGAAGTCAGCACCTGTCAAATTATATTACAAGTAATTTCTACAAGTCTGTCTACCCCTCTAGATTAAGAACTTGTTATAGACAGGACTAAATCTACTTAGCAACCTAAGCATTTTTAGTAAGTGTTTGTAGAATGGACAAACAATTTAGATGAGAGGTAGCCATTTCTGGGTGTTCTAGCTATCATATCCCTGAGATAATACTGCAAGGTATAAGCCAATAGTCCTCAATCATGGCTACATGTTATAAATAAAAAATTTCCTACACCCAGCCACCAGCACTGAAAATTCTGATTTAATTGATCTTGGCTACATTCCAGGCAAGCTCTCAGACAATTCTAATGACTGCTACTCTAAGGACCATAGGTTAGTCTATATATACCAAGAACCATCTCATTGACACATCAATCATAACCTTTTCCATAGGTTCTTTAAACCAGTGTTTGAGACCTGGAGACCAGTAACACTTGTGTGGACAAAGAGTTGTTTCTAGACACCTAGTTCATAGGAAGCAAATGATCTCTTGCGAAAAAGGTTAAGGGATCCGAGTCATCGATATACTCATGAAAGCTTTTAAGTGTTCTTTTTTCACATACTCAACAAAGATGGTACACACGTATCAATGACATTAATAGCATTTTAGATAAGCAATTATAGTTTCTACCTCTACTGAGGACAGAGGCGAAGGTTCTAATGTTTACTTGTCAATACTGCTTTTAACTCAATTATAAGTTGCCTATGCTCAAGTAAAAAAATTCACACTAAACTGGCATAAATTTTCAAGTCAGGTGATAAGAGACTACACCTCCCTCTCAACCTTATTTGGAGAGACCCTTACAGAATAGTTTCAGACTTATAATAGATATTAATTCATTAAAGAGGTAAATAAATCAAGGAATTTTATAATGCAGAATGTAGATTGCAGAGTATATTTTACATATTGCATGTAAAATAAACACATAACACAAATATACTATGTCTAACTTCCAAACACACCAAGAAAAGTGCTTTTTCAAAACTTAGTAGTATTCCCAATGTGTTTATTAAGTACCAAATTAAATTGTATTAGTTTCCAATTTCTTATGATCTGATAATAAATTTCTAGTTTGTTGGTCAACCTGTTACTCTGTTTTCATTGTTTTTTTTTTAATACCAACATAAAAACTGGACAACACATGACAAATACAATCAGAATAAATCTGGATTATTAACTAATCTAGATTACTCAGATAGGAAAATGCTCTTAGAAGTGTCAAGATGGCAAGTAGCTTGGCAAAAATTAAGTATTTCTCAAGAAATGTGCCATTAAAGTAAAACTAAGCATGTTTTCTTTCCCTCTTATAATAACCAACCACTTTACATTTTTCCTGATTCCACAAAACCAAATACTATAAAAACAAAGCTTGTTTGCCATTTTATACCACAAGCAGCTAATAGTGATAATTTTCATATGCATTTGCTGCATGCAACATAAATGTATTCATCTATGTGATTTAAAATATAATAATAATTTATTATCTAACGTACAAGGTTTCTACAATATCATGAAATCGAACAGGAAGCATCTTTCCTGACATTAAAAGGAAATTGTGTTTAAAAGGTGTAGAATATACAGTAATATTAAAAAACTAAGAATTAGTATAAATGCATACTTTCTATATGATTTTTCCAAAACTATTTCAGAGAATTAAGTTCCAAATCTACATATAACTATTTATACCTATTTCAGAATTTCTATTGTCTGCATCATTTTACATTTACCTGTAAGTCAAAATAATTTCAAACTTCATTTAAAAAGCCTTGTTCTTGATTTACAATGAATTTCTTCTGTACTGTAACTGATTCGATTGTTTTTGTTTTATTTTGATTTTTAAAAATAAAGTTGGTCTCAAAATGGCCTTTTAGTAAGGGAGTTTGTTTTTAATATTAATCTCTGGAAGAGGAGACTGGTTAATAATCAAATGGACTGATTATGCAAACAAAAATATGCTTCTAAAATCAGTATTCTACTTTATAAACTGCCAGTGTTTGGCAAAAGTAAACTGGCTTACACAGGGTACAGGGGTAACTCCCTGATCCTACGTGATAGGTGAGCTGGTAAAATTAGTGGAGCTCGTGTAACACATGGCAGGAAAAGATGTATATAATGTATTTGTGAACATGATTATTTTAAGAAAAGATTAAATAATATCATGAAAGAATCAGGAAATATTTTAAGTAATTTCAAATAAACATTTACAAATTATCAACAGCCTTATTTGCAAAACTTTATTTAATTTCTATTTGCATTATTTGTCATCCAGGTAACACTGGTTTACAGCACTGTATATAATTTAGGGGTACAGACTGACACCTACATGCAGGTTTAGATACATCTTCAGATGTACATTACCACACCCTGTTCTCCACCAAGCACACACAGTCCTCAATAGCCTTATTCTTTATGCTGAAAACATTTTATCAATCATTTCAGACTGATTACCTCTGGGAATCACAATGTTCTTTCTAAAGTTGTTGAAATTTCAAATTTTATCACCCATTTTTAACAGTACTTCACACATTAGTGCATGGGCTAACAGCACTGCTTATTATATTTTCTCTTTGTATGATCCTGCCAGCTCACTAGTTACTATGGGTATATTTGTCTGACATTTCTCCTTTGGTTGCCTTCCCAATGATATATTTAAAAGTATGCTATATCCCATGTGTCTTTCTTTAGTATATTTCTATGGTCCCATTACATAAAAACATTTATTAATTCACCATAGACCTATTTTATACTTCATCTTTCATGAGACACAAAACACTTTGTTCCAACAAATAAAGAGGGTCACTAAAATAAATATGTAATTCCCAAACTTTATTTTTGAGAATTTTAATCCACCTCTTTCTTATCTCATGAACTACCAAAAAGCAAAAGATAGAATGAGGCACACCATAAAGCATAGTGCATACTCCAGAAAATGGATCTTCAACCTATGAAGTGTCTTGCAATACCAAAGTAGACAAAGTGCAGAGGACAATCAGACTGGTAGCTAGGTCTTGCACAAGCATTCTAATTAACCTCACTGGTATCAACTACATTATGCCAATGGGAGAGTAAGGCTCACAGAGGTCAAATGTCTTGTCCAGAATCACGGATGTAGCAAATAAAGTTTAAGACTCAAATTCAGGTCTGCTACCAAGTCTGAAGATTACCTCTTCTGTAACACTACTGGCTTCCCAAGAATCTAAAAGGTCAGGAGGTTCTATAGATAAATGTCAGGATTTAAAACCAATCAGGTAGGAATGTTTGGTCTATTCAATAGACAGTAGCCAAACCCATCAAGCTGAGATAAAAGCTTTGTTCAGGTGAGGTTAAGTACAAAGTAAAGGAGTGATAAGTGGCAGTAATTTAAATGCCTGGTTAAAAAGACAATATAAGTAAAGATAATATACACAATAAATGTCATTGCTGAGAACAGAATTTTCAGAAGACACTTCACAATGAAGCTGGTCCAAGTCAACAGGGTATAGAAAGACCACACTCAAACAAAATTAAGAATAATGAATGTTCATGTGGTTACATGGTGCCCAATCATCTAAGACAGACAGCTGTACCAAACTGTTCAGCAGGTTAGCAAGGTAAACAGCATACATGTGTCCTCCATAAAATTTACTACATACCAAAATCACAGAGGAAAAAGTAAACTTTAAAGATAATTACAAGTATCATGTGATATCTTTTTATACTCTGTGAAGAAATGAAATGGGGTCTCCCTGGTGGCACAGGGGTCTTTAAATCTCAGTGTTATGAAGCTATCACCAGTGTCCTAAGTTCAATTCCCAGCAGAGGAGCTAAACCATATGGCACAGCAGACATCTCCTGTCTCACCCGCTGCTCCCCTCAGCAGTGTATTTTAGTAGATCTGCCTGTTCTGCTCCCCACTCTGTCTCTGGCAAATCCTCTCACAACCCCCAAACTCTTGCCTACACCCCAGCTCTTGTATGGATAAGTAAATAAAATACATCTTTTTAAAAAAAGAAATGAAAATATACCCAGTCATACCCAGTCATTCTATTAATCCTGAAGTAAAAAGCTTTCTGCATTTATAGCTTAAACTAATAACCAAAAACATTCCTCACAAAATATAAACTTCCACATCCATATTTACGTTCTACCATTTACGAACATAATAGTTAATAAAATATAAGGTGAGGGAAGATGCTACCAGTACGTTTCAGAAAGCCCAGTGGACACATCTACTCATATGTGGCTCCCCAACACTGCCCCTGTTTCTTCTCTTCATAGCACTAGTCATACCTGCAATTGTGCTACCTATTTATGTTGTATTGACCCGACTCCACTAGGGATGTGAAAGCCATGAAGGCAGGGCCTGGTTTCCCCTACGGGGTGAGCCAGGAAGAACTGAGTCAAGGAAACATGAGATCTCACACAATCTACCTCACACTGCCTTGATGGACTCTCACCCCTCATTGTGCTGACAAAAACTCAGCAATCCTGCAAAATGAAATAATTTCTACTAAGTCACAGAACAATTAAGATGATTGAGATTCATCGGTCTGATTCATTTGCACTGTATAAACAAATCTGGCAGGCTATATTTAAAACTAAGACAATATCAAGTTGGAATTCAAACAGCCAGAGGAGTTTAGGATGCAACAATCAAGAGCTGCTAGAGTATTCCTTTTATTGTACATAAATAAACAGACTTCCTGTAGATATCAAGATAGTTTCAAATACTATGGGTTTCTAGCAATTGACTATGACATTTGTGTAAATCATAAGCAATGCTGTCTAGTTTATCTTTGGGAATGAAAGTAGTAAAACTAAACTTTGCCCCAAAATATCAGTTATGCCACCATAAAAATAGTCTCAGTGGTTCTCACTGTGGATGAAATTATTTTTAAAAATCTCTGATAACCTTAGTTTTAAAAGTCTGTAGGTTCATCTTGAAAAACCATGTAGGAAGAACTGGATGTCAGGGGTAAAAATAGATTCATATTAAATTGGTTACTCTCAAACACTGCTAAAAGAAAAAAGCTTTATAAATTAGATAGCACTTTTCAGTGAGGTTCTTAGAAAAAATAATTTAAAATAAGTTCATACCTCCTACAAAAGTGAAATATCTATGAGGACTCTGAGAAAGAAATGACACTTTTGAGAAAACAATTTCTGCAAAGAACTGGTGAACTATATATAATATTCATATTTGCTCTGACAACGATTGCATTCACACAGGAAAGACTAACTTACATCCACAGTTTTGCTAACATCTTATTTTTTTACATCAATTAGTAAGTACATATTGGGTGTCTATTAGCGTATGATTATGTTGAATAACACAGGATGGAAAAGACATAACTGCACAATTTCAGCTGAGAAAAGAGAGTTAGATTAGGAGACATCAGTGGAGGAAGAGACTTCATGAGGAACATACTCACATACTCAAGAAGTGATAGGAATAAAGTCAGACTAAAATTGCAAGAAGATATTCTCAGACCTGAGAGGATCCATAGTACCCCCTACCCATCATTCTCTTGAGAAGTTCAA
This sequence comes from Galemys pyrenaicus, assembly GCA_019455555.1. NCBI lineage: Eukaryota > Metazoa > Chordata > Mammalia > Eulipotyphla > Talpidae > Galemys > Galemys pyrenaicus. The sequence goes on from JAGFMF010011796.1 coordinate 13,692,703, forward strand.
AAAAGTGGCTAGTACTTCAGGATGGGTCCAAGAACTTCTAGTTCTTTACTGCTATAAATTAGGGTTTTAGAAAGTGAAAGGACGAGAATGACCAGGCCCATTAAAATACTCTCAAAACTGACCCTGAGGTTAGTCTTGGAAATCCAATAATCCTCCAGATTGTAGCTGCAAGACAATCTGTGGTGCTGCCCTGCATCCTATGTTTAGCTCATCAGTGGCCGGAGTCCCTTCTATACAGTCTGACAGGTATAACTGTCATTGCTTTTTAGAGGCTCAGAGCACAGCAGGCACATGTGGGGAAGGGATTTGAGGGACTAATGACTTAAGATAGCAGGGAGACAGACCCATTGAGAGGGATGGGAAAAACACAGATGTTTCTGCATAGGAGGTCTACTGTCTTGTTTATAGCATTTAGGAAAGAGGTTCTGGAGATACCTTCTGGAGATAAGAAAGTATTACTCTAAAAACTTAAGATTCAAGGCAACAAACTGGACATGGCATTAAAACACTGGACAACTTGACAGGTCATCTGCAAAGGCACGTTTCCTGTTAAAAACCGGAAGAAAAAAAAAAAGCTTTGGGATATTTTACTCAGATGAAATTTTTGCATCTCATAAAGACTCCTTACATTACTGCAGAAAGTAGCAGCAGCTACCTTTCAGAGGGTAAGATGGCATTGGCAGAGCCCTGAAATATTCTGAAAGGCTGCTTTTGTCACATGTGTTCCTTCGTCATGTGTATCTTTCCCATTCTGAGATTATGGCTCACCCAATTAAGGCTATTACATAATTGTGCCAAAAATAGAAGGGGGTTAAGAAGACATGTTAAAGAAGACACCTATTATTCAAAAATTAAAGATTTAATAATTTGAATTCTTTGCACTTCTTGCTGTGGCTTAACAAAAGGAGAAATTCTGGGGCAGTTGTTTATTCAAAGAGGCAGCAGTAGGATAAGTATGTCGATTTTCAAAAGCATTCCATTCATTTTTTGAGTTTTGAAACAGCACATGAAATGTAAATATGTACAAAAGGCTCAATTTGTTTAACTCTGTCCCCATTAACACCACTGCTGTGGGTCTCATACCAATTTCTGCTCTCAAATTTTGACTCAGAAAGAGGCTCTTAATATTTTAATAGAAGCATTACACAGCAACAATGAGTGAATGATCTATTAATATGGATACAATATTACCTACATGGGGGGGGTGTATTTTAAAAAATAATAAGGCTCATCTTTAGGAATTCCACGCTGATATTTCTGTTTATATTGCATTACGGAATCTTCATGCCACTACTTTCTATTCATAAATCTCAAGTGCCTCTCTATAATATAAATATACTTTTCTTTTTAACAAAATGACAGGACTTAATGATTCTCCCTCTATTTGTAACCTAGGCTCAGGAAAAGAGAACTTAAATACAGTTTGCAATTCATTCAGATGGTAGAAGCTAGGAGAGTGCCAACACTTTATTACCAGCTCCCTGCAAACTCAGCCTTTCCCACCAAAATAGAACTGGAAAGTATTCATCAGAATTTTTAAAATGTGCTTCCCTGTAAGTTGGTGGTAGAAAGGGGCTAGACAAACAGATTCAGATGCCTGAGGCAATTGGATGCTACTTCTCACTGTTTCCAATTAGGATGTCAGCATTTTGCTGATCAAATTTGATTTTCAGTTCACATATACTGTTTTTACTCTTGAACGATGCCAAGGTGATTAGTATAGGAAGTATCCCCACAGTATTGCCTGGCACATGTTGAACAGAACGCAGCACACACCAACCACACTGGGCAAGAGCTAAATGCACAGGGAATAAGGAGCACATAGAACTCTGTCTGTAGATACTGCCAGGCTTATTCCCCAGGTCTTCAGGAGCTATAAGAGGGATTAGTGTTTCCCAGATGATTCTCAGGCAAGTTGTAGGAACCAAGTTTTCAAATACAGATGACAAGGTCAAAAGGAGGAAAGTTTACAGATATGAGGTGCTAGAAGGAGGAATGGAAATGAAGAAAGAGGGTCAGGAATTTGAAGGGTAATAGCAGAAATCTGTGAACAGAAGCTTACGCAATTACATAACACATCTGTTCCTAGCTGTGACTACGTCATGTTTCAAACTTGGGGTCATCATTACTCATTTAGAAGAAGTTTTAATTTCTCTAAGAAATATTACCACCATGTGTGATATTATAAGTAAAGTTCCTTTAAAGCTGTTAAAGAAGACTATGCTTAATAGTGGGAGTTCCAAAAGTTGAGGAATTTATTCAAGGTCAAGTACTAACTGCCACTTAATGCTGTGACCTTGAACATATCACTTAATTCTCTGGCACTCAAATTTCCCATAAAAAAATGGGAATAACTATATTATCTACCTGATAATGTGACTTAATGAGGATTCAAATAAAAATTTGTAAAGTCAATAACTAGAAAACACCAGCGAAATGCAGTTGTTCTTATTATAAGTTTATCTGGATTTGCTAGGTGCAAGTTTTCATAAAAGTGCCTTTTGAGGGCCTTGCTTCATTGTTCCATTAACCTAAGCCTTTCTACAAAGTTCTTGTTCTGTTCCTCTGGAATCTACAGATTGTGAGGCAAGGTTATTGCTATGTCCTGAATAAATTCTGTCTCCCCTGAATCAAATCACTCGGGTACCAGTGCACTACTCCTTGGGTATGCTTCCCCAGTACAAGAAAGAAGGTACTGAATCTATTTCCTAAAATCTGATCTCAAACTAAGTAACCAGAGAACTATCAAACTATCACCCATTTATATGTGTGTGTGCACGTGTGCATACAAGTGCCAGTGGCATGTGTTTATGTGTGTGTGCATGTCTGGAGAGAGAAATTAATATATATACACACACATATATATGTGTATGGAGACAGAAACTTTAATATACCTACATAGATAAAGGGCATATATGGCGATTAATCCCCATTCAAGGACTATGAAATACTTCATGTGAACATGGTAAGATTAAACAAAAGTGATATAGTTTCTAAATCATTAAAAGTTTACTATTAATCCTTATTAGCAATAGTCACAATCACATTTTGAGTAACTCAGAAGCTACTCCTCCACTATCTCTCTTTCCTTCTCTGTCATTATTTTAAGGCATGATTCATGTAATAAAGATACAGCTGACCTTTGAACAACAGAGGTTTCAACTGTGAGAATCCCTATATATAAAACTTTTTTCTGTCCTCCAGTACCTGCATCCACAATTGAAGGAACCTGGGATATCAGTTGGTTGAATGCACAGATGTGGAACCCACAGATATGCAAGATCAATTATAAGAGCTATGAGCATCTTGGGATTGTGGTATCCACAGGGAGGGGAAGAAGGGTCCTAAAACCAACCCCCAGTGGATAACAAGGAGCAACCGCAGTTAAGTTTTGGGTGAATCAAAGGTATATGGCTATTTTCAACTGCGTGGGGGTTGGCACCTAACCACTATTGTGTTCAAGGGTTAACTATATTCTTTTAGTTACTCAGTCTATTTACTTGTACACTTATGTAAATCACATACATGTAGACTATTCCCTGTGCTTAATGAATACACACTGAACACCATCAATGAATTCTCCAGATCTTCAGCTCTTAACTTTCTACTGCTAGGTCTCTGAGCCAGAATTGTTGGTTCATTTTCCATTTATATTCCTGCTCTGTCTTAACCTTTTCCCATGGTATATGTAGTCACACATCTTCAAAATCATGAATTCCAGGCTGGATATGAGTAGGCAGGCAGAAGAACTTAATGAGAATTTGAAGCACCATGATCAAGACATGTTCACAGTATAGGAATGGAGGGTAAAAGGAACCAGAACAATATTGCTGCACTCAATTATGAGACTGGAATTTCTAGGATTAAAAAAACTGAAGATCTAAAAGTTATAACCTTTATTAGATCTTTTCATTTATCAAATCCTGTTTACGGTATGAAAAGATCCTTGATATTTCAAAGCTGTATGTCTCCCAGACCTTTGTAACTGTCCAAACATTAAAGCTCTACCACTTCATCAGAGTGACTGCTTATGTGCACAGTCAACAAAGACATACTGAGGTGGGTGGCCAATGAGGTGCCCTCTCTACCTGAGTCATCCAGCCCACTCAAAGCACATGACTTAAATTTCCTCTAAGCATAAGCACAATCAATGACATGTCATGACTCTCTATATAAGACTATATATAAGAACATACAGGGTTTAGTAAAAATCCTTTTGACCTGTAAAATAATGGCTGGAGCCTATGGCTCAAAGGAGAGACTCACCTCTATTTTTTTCTGGTTCAATTATAGAATTGCCTTAGTAAGCTGATTTTTTACGTAAGTTAATAACACCTTTTTAAATCATCTTTCTTAGGCTACTGAACATAAAATGAGATACACTGAAATCTACCCACAAAGCAGATGTGTGTGTATATAATGCATATAGAGAGAAATGTTAAATATATATACATATATGTATGTGTATAAATATAATTTGTTTTCATATATAGGTAATGTAAAACTATAAGAATCAAAATTGCTCAGGAAATATAACTGGAACAGAAGGAGATAATGGCACCTCACAAAAGGTAAGGCTGAACTATCCATCTATAAATGCTTCCTGACTTCTGACACAAAGAACAAAGTCATTTGTTAACCAAAAACACACTGAGGACAGTTTTTAAGAAATTAAGAGAAGATATGAGAAAGGAATGCTTCTTCAAAAAATCTGCAATAGTAGAGAATAATTAAGAGGAGTGGTTTAACGTATTTTAGTTCTCGACTCTGAAATCACAGCTTTTGAAGGAGGAGGCAGTTTCACTTACACGTTTCACTTTTTAATTTTTAAAACACAAATTTCATTTTACTATTGCAAGTCTTCCATGTAGACAACTTCTTCCTTTCCAAGGATTTCCTTTGTTAGCTTTCGTTTAATAACAGTTTTATATTCAACACCAACTGCAATGCTGTCTTGGGCTTGGTGCAGGGTTATGCTACCGCAGTGATATAAAAATAGCAAGGCAAAAAAAAAAAAAAACAGCAAACCGGAATAGCTTAAAAATTGAAGCTTTCAGATAAAGCTCACTAAAATAATTATAATAGATACAATACCTGATTCGTTGCTATAAGACAGCTTTCTTCATTATATAATATTAAAATTACCTCAGGGATTAATATTTCTTTCTCCCTAGCCATATAAACTATTAAAGTTATACTGGGTCTCAGAAGAGTTCAAAATCCAAGCTGCATTAGCCTGCTGTGTCTGTTTACTTAATCTATTTTTATAACACTGCAGTAGCCGAATCCAACTTACCAAATACCTGCTTTAACATCCTGCACAACATTGATTCAAAAGATAAAATTTATGAGAAGCAAGCTGCAAACTACGTTTGTTTCTAATAAATCAATCTAGTCTATTCTAGTCAAGTCGGGAGCATAAGGAACCACAGATATCCTGGTTGAAATGTCTGACATAGCCCAAGAGGACTATACTTATTTATTTATTTTTTCAAATTGTTTGTTCTGCCAGGAAGGACAGTTGCCTACTTTACCTTTGTAAAATAACACGAGTCACAAAGCCTGAGTGTCTGTAACAACCCTCTCCAGGTTTCTCCACACACAACAGGGTAGTGGACTAGGTGAAACAGCTTACAGCAACCTACCACACAACTGTATTGCAACAAAATTATTTAATAAAATAAATCTTTGGCCCCGAGTGTATTCCATGCCAAAGAACAATGCCACATTTAACTTTTACTTCATGAAACATTTCTAACAATTCAATGCACCCAAGAAAAATAAGCTTTAAAGTACTGACAGAATATGATTTGCCAATTAAAAGTTGTTGCCATAGGAACAAGCTTTAATATGTTCTATGAAAAATATGAACACGTTATGCTTTCTCTTGAGTCATTTACATTTGAACATAAAATGTGAAAAACACAATTATAAAGAAGGGTGTCGCTCCCTGAGGGAGCATCAAATACATTCTCTTGTTCATAAAAAAAAATAAAAGTTCCTTTTCCCAACCCAAATGAACACACACTCTGTTTTCTTGAATTTTTCATAGATTATTTGACTAATATATCACTTCAGTGTATGGTGTGATTTTTTTAAAGAACTGAGTTATTTTTTTTCCCCAAAGTACTCTACTGGATTTATATTTTCTGAGTCTTCAAACACTGTGCTCTTTGAAAAAATAACTTTTAAAATAGCTTTTGAACTATTCAAGGGGAAGATCATTACAAAGGATCCTTTAACACTCTAAACACTCTAAATACCACATGTTAAAAAGTATTTTAAGTACATCATTGAATGTTCCTGGCTGTTGACTCAAGAGATTAATATGGGTTATACTCTAGCCAGATGACCAAAACCAGCCACAGGATATAAAATAGTGAACTACTCTATCACTTTTATTACTGTTTTACTAACGCAGTCCTTGACAAGAATTCTGAACATCGTGTCATTAGTCTTCAGGTGGTGACCCAGAAGATAAATATTAATGTATTGCAGAAATTCCATCATACAGTAGTACCCAGACTGCTCATTTCAATATCACTCCAAAAAGCAAGTGACATATGTAAAATTTGTTTTTTGAAGGCATGAATCTATTATGATGTGACTTGAATCATCATGTATAAAATGAAGTCATCACTAATGAAAATTTTAAATTATTCTTTCCTTGGTTGAGGGTAGAATATCCATTGTGCAGTAAAGGTGATAAATAGAATACTTAATTAATATAGAAATATCGTATATCATTTATTATAAGGAAACAGTATGATCTGATATACTTGAAAGATTTTAACTGAATATATTTTTGATGAAAGAAAGTAATTAATTAGGAAACAGGAAAGGCTGTTGTTTTTTTTTCTCAGAAGATCATCTGAACTAAAACATTACACAGTATCTGAGAGAACCAATTCTCTAAATTCCCCTTATTTTCCCCTGTGGATATTTTCTCTGCCTCAAAGAGAACTAAAAGATGTCTTTGTTAAGGCTCTTGGAGGATTTAACCCAAGAAAAGCTTAAGATATATGAAGAATAAATATTCTTTTCAAAAAGCACATATTTAAAGGTACCTTACAAATTCATTTAAAAAAAAACCCTAAGTTATTATCTTTCAAATTGTTATAAAAATGCAAATCATAACTCAAAACCAAGTACTTCTTCCAATAGATTTCTCTTTTGGAGGTTTCTACTCAAAATGTGCAACCTCTGTTGCATGATCTAAAAAAAAAAGCATAAATAATTATGAAAATCACGGTTATTTTGATCTTTTCTGGCATAAAGGGTAAATAATAATTATCTAATAAGCTCTCTAAGTGTATTCCCACTCTAGAATCAAACCTGCCAACAATATTCAGACTAGGCAACTCAGGGTCATGGCACAGCTAATGGCATATTTGGAATTATAAACTCCCAACAGCACTGGTTTAATAAAATTAGACATTTCCAAAGAAATACAAAAGAATGTGCACTTTACCAAACAAGAATAATCTTCCACAGATTTAGACTTTAAATTTTAAAATCAAAGTTTGGAAAACAAACATCATATACATGCCATACTTGACCTTGAATGATGAAGGTCACCTGCTTCAGCACTCAGCTGACTTGCACCAGCACCAAGCACCATGTCAGGCTGCTCAAAAGCATGCTAAGTACCATGATTATCATCTATCCACTGACTAGTTTCTTTACCTAAGTTCTGTTGTTCGCAGAGTATCATCCTGCTGTTTTATGGTTTTTAACTTGACAATGGAGTGTTTTTTTTTTCTTCTAAAAATCAGGTTGAATTTAGTTTGAATTTCTTTCACACTACCTTTTATTTTCAATTATTTCACTGAATTCCCTTGACAGGCAAAATCCTGGCACAACTTCTTTGGAGAAGAAGGGTTATGTCATATGTGGGAAAAAAACATTGTAATGTTTCTAATACACCCTTGTATAGAAAGTAAGGAGCATAATGATAGCAGCTACCCCACTATGAAGCATTTCCTCTCAGCAGAGTTTGCTGATAGCATACCTCCATCTACCCCTCCTTCAAGTATAACATTTCTTAAAATAAAACATAAGCTTCTGTTGTACACTAAGCATACAGGGTCTTTAATAATTCAAATACAAACTATTTAAATTTCACATCTTGAAAAACAACATGGAGATGTTTGCACTTTGTCACCCAAATAACTACACAGGTTGCAAAGTCAAATTGCTATTTAATCTAAGTAAATAATAAATCTAAAACCTCTTTTAATGGAATGGATTGACTCAGGTGCTACAGATCTGTTCAATGTTCATCACACAAAATGGAATTGAAGATGAGGGAAGGTAAATCACTCATTCACAAGCCACAAATTAAAAGTACTTTCTCCAAATTCATCATTTCTTTAGGGGTCTTCTTTTTCGACCATCACATAGTTTTCATGCTAAAAGAACAATGAAATGTATTATAACACATCTGCATTCGAAAAACCTTCATCCCTTGACCTCAGCATCAATACAAAAGCAAAACTGTCCAGAGAATTCCACCAAAAACAAGTCCAGAGTGGTCACTTGGGAATTAGTTCCATGGCAGCTATTCCCCAGGGATAACAAACCTCTGTTGATCTTGTAACAATGAATCCTTTACACCAGCTCATCTCATCTCATCTAATCTAATGTATGCTCTATTCATGAAACAGTGTTTCTCTATGACCAAAGTTTTAAGACCTTTGCTATTTTCAGAATGTCTGTGGCTCTGCATGGGGCATACAAACAGCTCTTTTAAGCTGTGCAGGTCCCACACACCTTGTATGGTATGCACTCACTGCAGAAGACTCCACGTGGGGGTGAACATAGTAAATTAGGGACTCTGAATACCTCTGTGGAAACTGTGAACCACAGGATCTGTTACCTGTGAGAACCTTGGTTTAACTACTACTAGCAGCAGTAGTTGTTACGGATGATAGAGAGCGGGACACGTCTGCTTATCCAAAAACAGGTCAGTTTGCACAAAATCATTCTTCACAAGCACTGAGCTAGACAGGCTTTTAGTGAGAAAAGGATTGTACAAAAACTTGTCAAAAAAAACAAATGTTGATGCTACCTCACAGCAGAGTCCTTGTCACATGGGCCACTAGCATCCAGAGATGACACCAAGCAGACTGCCCTCCTCGTTATGGGACTTGAAGGCTAGCGCTTGATCTCTCAGGGGAGAACCACTTCTAGAAAGAAATGTTACCAGGACACTAAATACCACGAGGAAACACTCTGATAAGTATGAAATGATGTATAAAATAAGATGGTGTTACGAAACTACTGAAACGAAAATATCTAGGTTTGAAAACACAAGAAACATTAGAAAGAAATAGTCTTTACCCACTGTAATAGACAAAGCTAAAGAACCAAATACAATCTATCCAACTTGTACATACATATTGCCCTGAGACAAACACCTTCAAACTGAGAAAGTTTGAGCACTAGAGAGATGTAATTGCCTCAGATACAAATCCAATAGCATTCATAAACTTAAGTATTATGAGAATGAACAAGAGTCTCTACTGTCTAGAAAAACATGATTTCCCTACTTATTTTGGATTTTTTAAATTTTATTTTCTCTTTCACCTTCAGATTCCTTGAAATGTTAGGGAAGAGGCAGGAACGTTAACTTATTTCTGTTAACGCTCTAGTTCTTCTTACTAACACATAAATGACTTCTCCAGTGTCTGAGCCTTCTTAAAAGTGTCATATGTTCCACTATATCACAAAAAGGAAGAAGGGGTCTATCACAGATTCATAATGAACTCTTACATTTATGATTTAACATTATTATTTTAGTTAAGTGTTTCCTTTCGTTTACAACACCATTTGGGTGACATTCAGTTCTACTACTGTTTAAGACAAACAGGGTACACAGAGAGTGGTCAGCTCATTTTCCACTTGGCTCTTTCGATTACTGCCAAGTGAGTTTAAAGGCAAACCATTTCATACTTATATTTACTTGCTTGATTAAACATGAACACCTCTGCTTACTAAACAGTCTAAATATACCTTCCTTGGGGTAACTAAGGAGTGTGTTATGGCTACTTAGTTACACTGAGTTTTTTTCTAAATCAATTGACAAATAGGATACACACACACACACACACACACACACGATCCCTGTATTGAACAAGTTAGGATGCTAAAAGAGGAACTGAAAAACAAGGTATAAGTCCATTACTTCATATCAGCCAGCTAAATCATTCCAAACTTTGATGAGATTGATCAAATTGAAAAAAAAGTTAAGTGATATAAAGAAACAACAAACTTTATTCTTTTTTCACCCTACTAATTATAAAGCTAAACCAGATAACATTTTTTAATCACAGAGATAAAAAAACATTCATAGACTCATATGTGGATATTAACATATGTGAATGGAAAGACTATTATTTGCATATTATATTAAGAACAATTTTATAGAAATATGAATGTAACAAAATTAAATTTTGCCAACTATGAATACACTAGATCATCTCCAGAATGAATTTTTTGGTAAGTGATTTTTCAGTAAATAACACTATTTATTATTTCCCTATTCTGCTATGTTTCAATAAGTAACCAATTATCTTTTTGTTATAATAAAATTTAAACTATTCAAGCTGTAAACAGATTCTTGAGAAAATAGCATGCATTTATGGGTAGGGTTTGTTTTTATTTATATGCTTTAATAAGACATTTGCAATTACCATATGTCCTTGGCTTTTTATACTTAAGGTATGCAGATATAATTCTAGAAAGAAATCTATAAACTTCTACCATCTTCACAAATTACTAACTGCAAATCCAGATGTGTTCATCTTTCAGTCTAGTTTTTTTTACAAATATTTTGAGTGTGAGCAGAGTTTAGAGCTACATTTTATGTAAATATAATATTAAAGATATAATTTGTTCTAATGGTAACATCTATTAAATTCACTGTTTAGAGAAAAACACATGACTTTTCACCATTTCAATTTGTCTAAAACCAGGGAAATAGTTTTTGAAGCAAGTTTGCTCTATCACATCCCACCTCCATTTTATTTACTGTATGTATTTTTTTAAATATTATGGTATAAGAACATGCTATTACCAAAAAACAAAAACAAACATTTTGGTATTAGTTAAGTATTTTGATTATTCAAAGACTCTTCCTGTGTACTGTCAAACAAAAACATATCAATATGGGGGGGAGAGGGTTAGTAGCCAATGCTTAGAGAAAATGTGCAGAGAAATATATATACATTTGAAGTATGTAAAGACTCATAAATGATTTAAAAGATATACTTAGCATAGGAAGATCTAAAAACCACATTAAAATATGAAGTGCTTAGTGTAGTATATTAAAGTATTAGCAATATGACTTTTTCAAGCTTACAATACTTTGGATATATTTAGCCAAGGCTTTGGGGTAAAGAATGAGGAGGCAGAAGGTATAAAACCCCTTTCGATAGCTCTTTAGAGGCTTACCACTAGTAATCATTAATAATCTGAAAATTCTTTCCTTCATGCTCTTGTTTTCCTGTCCATTCCCTTTATCTTCTCTTTCTCTCCTTTCTTCCTAGCTTAGTGCCACTAGACCTGATGATAAACTTTGAGCTTAGCTGAAAGGAATGAGTCCAATTTGAGCAATTTGGAAGATAAGGAGTGTCAAATTCTCAAATTATCCCACTTTCTTTCTTTCTCTAATCTTTTCAGGCACTGTAATTTAGGCATTCAAGGACCAATATGTTCTACAACTATTAATGTTGGATTTTGTGAGCACTTCCTATTTTTATACTTCGTGATGCATCTTTTAAACTTCAAATCTGTAACAAAAGGAGACTTCTGAAACACAGAGAACATAGTAAGTGACGAATAGTGAAGGACAATTTCTTTATCTCAAGGCTATACAACTTGAAATGTAATCCTGAACAATGATATAAAAAAATCTTCACACCTAGAAATGTTCAAGGAACACTCTGTAGTTTAAAATTAATCTGAACTCATCCAGGCTGAGGATAACAGTCTGTGGGTCTAAAGTCTGTTTTACTTTTAGAAACTATCACTATTTTAGAAGGCCTTTGTTACAAAATTTTTTTTTAGTCATTTACTTATCTATAAAACTTTGGGGTTACAATTCCATTTGCCTTATAGTATATGTATTATTAGCCTCAATCTATCTCAAGAAAACTGGAATTCAACTCAGAAGGAGCAGAGGGAGGCACTTTAACTATCTTCAACTGAATCTTTGACCAAAAAAAAGAAAAAAAAAAAAAAAGCCATGCTTAAATATAAATAAAATCCAAACACAAACAATCAAAAAACAGGTGCAAAATCCAACAACCTTTCTATAATTGCCTGGTTCTTTAAGCTTATTTGTAGAAATTATTAAAAAGTCATTTAGAGGGGCCTCCCTGGTGGTGTGCAAGGGGTTAAGTCACAGCACTTTGAAGCTATCCACAGCCAGTGGCGCAGGAGTTTGATCCCTGGCCAGGGAGGTGACCCACATGGCACAGCAGACCTCTCCTGTCTTGCCTGCTCGCTCAGCAGTGTATTTCAGTAGATCTGCCTGTTTTGCTCCCCACTCTGTCTCTGGTGAATCCTCTTCACCCCCCTCTACCTCTGGTCTGTACTCCAGTTCATACATGCAAAAAATAAATCTTAAAAAAAAAAGTTATTTAGAAAACATGTGTTCCAATAAAGTTAACAAAAATACTTCTGAGTAATTTGGAATGGTCCCAGGAAAGGAAACTACATCTTGCCAAAATACAAAACAACAATCAAAACAATAGTTTAAAAGAGGCACTGGGCTGGTTTTAATATCTAATGCTCCAAGAAAAGCTACTATATATCTACAAGGCATCTATTACAATATAAAATACTATAAAGCAACTACCTAATATTTAATAATCATGATTTATGAAAAATGACACATTGTATTTTTTTACAAATAACTGTATTTACAAAGCAGAGAGATGCATGCATAGGAATGCCTACTTCAGTACTGATTCTAACATTTGTTATCTTCAAGAGAAAAATTCAAGGTTAATTATCAAAAAATATCAGTGGCAAACTTCTCATATAAGTCTTTATATTTAATTTTTACTTTTTCAATCTAGTTTTAAGTTATTCAACATATATTAAATACAGAATCATATTATAAATCAAAATGTAGTTGATATTCAGCCTGCTCCAAACATATTTCAAAAACTCAGTCTGAAAACAATATGATGTAGTATATTTGGTATAATTTCTTCTAATTACTGAATCTGTGAAAAGATGTGAAATTTTTCAGAGGAAATCTGAAAAGGCAAGATATAGGCACATTTAGAAATAGTTTTGCAAAATGCTCTCTAGCTATTATATAAATACCAGTGGGTATACTGCATATTATTAAGCATTTCAATAAATGCAGAGAAATAATGAGTTAAAAGAAGCTTGCATTATAACTGTTTCATTGTAGCAAAAATGAGTTTATCTATCATAAAACAATTAAAGCTGAAAAATACTGTAGGAACAAGTGCACCACCACATTTTGTTTGGGTAGCAAGAGCAGAGGAATGTTCTTCATTCTCTGTCCTTATGCCATCACTTGACAGCTATACATTCTATCAAGCAATAAACTAATGTACTAGTTCTGATTTTTGAAGAAATTTAGGGCATTCTAGAAGATAGTCAATTTTCTCCATATTGAAGAATTTTAAACCATTCCCTGTCACAAATTCTGAAATATGAGTGTGACCTTCAAATATACTGATATGTGTCACAACACAGGGTTCAATGTCATCAATAGTTTGTCTTTGGACACATAATAATGGCCACTAACTTTTATTTCCATCCAATGTGTGTTAAACACTGTTCGAAATGTTTTACAGGTATTTGCTCATCTAAGTCTCTAATCCTACTTGGTAGGCACTTATTACCCCCAAATAAAGGATGATGAAACTGAACAGACAGGTTAAGTCATTAGCGTATAGTCATGTGGCTAGTATGTGGAGGTGTCAAGGTTGTGTCTATTGTGCTTACCAGCCTTGGTCACACAGTCTCTTCTACAGTATCTGCTGGTTCAGTCTTAAGCAGATGGCTAAGCAGGACAACAGTAGGCATTTTCAAATCAATCCAGATTTAAAGGCCCAAATAAGAATTACAATTTGGCCAACCCAATGGAAAAAGCATCATATCTAGCATAATTATATTGAAAATACCAAAAAACATCATTAGATTGAAAATACCAAAACATCATCAAAGAAGAAGATACTTTTGAAGGACTGAATATAACCATCATTAATAGCTTCTTACTCACAATGAAAATCTTTCAACTACATGGAGCAGTCTATTACCATTGTACTTTACTCACTGCACAGTTTGGGAGTTTTGTGTTAAAGTATTAGGAAGTTGTCATGTGAAGCAGCAAATGCAACCCTTATTCCTATTAGATTTTGAATCTAGGGAAAGAGAAGAAAAGGGAAGATAAGCAAAAGGAGGAAGTCAGGAAAACAGGGGCAGATAAGCTGGAAAAATGGGGACTCAAAAAGGCAAGCAGTTCTGGAGGGAGTCCCTGAATCAGCGCTCCCCTGGAGATGGATAGTCTGTACGCCATAGATCAGCTAAGAGATGGTCTGGGGACAAATAATATGATGCTTCTACATTCTTCACAGCAATATTTTATTCCTAAAAACATGCTATTAGCCAACAAAGCATGATTTCAGATCTCACCAAGTGCTGGCTCTCCTCTCAGCTGGATATAATATATGATCATCTATCTACATAACAATTTGACAAATGGAAAGTTTCCAACAACTGTTAGTCAGCAGTCTCAGCCAGCATAAACATTTCATTCTGCTTCTAAAACAGCTTCATATTTCAGGTATGAACCACAGAGATAACACTGGCACTTTCAAAGAAACTCTAATTTAAGAGATCCCAACTATCACAGCAAAACTATGTAATGGTATTAGACAAAAGATTTAAACAGTAGATAAACAAAATAGTGCAGCTCAATTTATATTCCTTCCAGACAACAAGTGAGAATGTTTTTCCAAGACATCTGAGTAAAATATTTTTCTATATCTGAACAATTTAAGAGAATATAGTCACAAAGAAAAAAAAAACCTTACTTTTAATATTTTAGCGACTATTTTAAAATGTCTTCCTGAAGTTTTGAAAAATCTCTTTTAGCATGACTTCAATGTATTTCAAACTAATTTATGAATATATTGATGTGTCAAATAGTGTAATACCTGGAAGAATTGCTGGCAGTTTGACTTCTGAGCAGAGATTTATCATAATATAAAAACATGTAGAGATTTCTCCAGGGAACTAAACTTGGATTTTCTGAAATCTGAAGGGAAATGAATGTGGCTAACTTGCACCTCAAATACTTCTCACCCTCATTAAATTATTCAGTAGTATTAACCACTTAGAAAACATTCCTTTAGAGTTGGAGAAATATATGGAAATTTAAGTACTATGTCTCTATTATTATTTTTATGAATTCACTACCCAAGATGTTGTAAATATTTGTATGCATAATTCAGTGCTAATCAGTGATGTTTATCTTGACTGATAATCCAGAGATTGCAATGCAGTTATGATTTCAATAAAATTAATCTTTAATTCTCTTCATTGTATCATGAGAAGAGCTATACACAGGTAGCCCAGAGAGGTCTTTTAGCACTGATGCTTTACATGAGGAAGAAAAATAACTACTTTGGGTCACACCTATCTCTATTACTGTAGAACACAACTAATCTTGAAAGGAATCAAGAAACTCAACTCCTTATAATGCATATCTCTAAAAGATAGCTTCTTTGTTATACAAACAGATTATAAAAATAACAAACAAGATCCAAGAAATAAAGTAATTCTTCTTTATCCAAGGAAGAGATAATCACTCCCACTTCACAAGTTCTCACAACTTATGAGAAAGCAAAGTATCTCTAGGGTTTGGGCAGGAGACTGTGATGTCTGGCAAACTGCTGTGTTAGAAGTTCAAACATCCCAGAAGCCCTGTTCAACCTTTTAAATTATTTTTGCAAAGTGAGATAAACACTGGACACTTTAATTCTTGCTTGGTAAATGCTATCTAGATCATTCTACAAGTTATACATCAATTTCACTTTCCTGGCAATCACATCTTGCACATTGTCAGCTGGATTCTTTTGATTCCAAGTTGCCACCCAGGTCTGAATGGTCATGGCATGTAAAAGGAATGTCTGGGTGTCACTGACATTTTTATGGCTTTAAAGCCACTGTAGTGTGGCTACTTAATGATTTTGATAGAGGGGGGAGTGACAACTTGCAGAGCTGCTGGGAGATGCTGGTGGCTGACAGGGATTACAGAAAGCAGTACAGATGTTTTCCTGCCCAAGATGCCTCAGGGCGTTTTGTTTTCATCAGGTCATTGCACATGCTCTCTAGTCAAGAAATAAAAATAAAGTGGCCCTTCTCCATCCAAACCCCTCCCCTTGCAAAAAAAAAAACAAAAAACAAAAATGCCTTTCATTGGACATTTGAAAACTGTATTAATTTGCAAATAATAAATCACTGCCACAGTACATTTAAAATAAGAGCTGATTTTACAAGTGCTCTTTCTGTAGCTAGGATATTTTCTTCTAAATTACAGCTATTTTTAAGCTTAAATGTTTATAAATAAAAAAAGACAAAAGAGCCCCGTTTTCATATAAAAAGGTCTTTATGTATAAAAGTTGTATTAAAGCATTTACATAAGAAATGATATTCCATTTAGGATTTGTTTTAAAATCCTGGAACTCACAGTTCCATCAAACAAAATTGACGAATAGAGTAAGTAACAAAATTGACATTGAAAACTGTCAACAATGAATTTTGGAGTTCTTCTACCTATGTGTACAAATTTGAAAATACTCATTTAGAAAACGTGTTCAAAAGTATAGAAGCATGGGTTTTTGCATTACATCACTACTTTTCCTAAATACTTAAATAACTTAAAAATAAGAGTTAAATATAATCTAAATCTACTGAATTTTCACTTTAGAAAAATAGTTTCAATCACTTTAAATAAATACATACATTCATAATGTCATTATGGAATTGTGAACAATCATTTTAGTCTGCCTTTGCCATGGTGAAATATTAATGCTTAATATTCTACAAACTATTATTTAACTGTTAATTAAGGGCAAATGAGACAGATTTGAGAGAAAAATCTGTCTTAATTCACCGTCCAAAATAACTGACAGTAGTAAGCATTATTTTGAAGTCCCTTGTTTATATAAGGAATAGTAAAACAAGAAAGGATGACTAGCATTCAAAAGTTTGCTCACCTTCCTAATTGGCAGTGATATTTATTTCTTCATTATGCCTACCTATTTAAATTTCAGTCTTGCACCTGCCATAATTTATCCTCTCTAAGCATCAGATTGCTACATTTCCAAAATATAACAATAAACCAAAAGATTCCTTCATTAATCTTCCAACATGGACCACTTAAAAGTAAGTGAAGCATTACAGCCTAATTCTGTTAAATTTTCCATAGCATCTACACTGAGATGGAAATGTATCTGCCAGCTTATTAGGTACTGAGGATATTACATTATACTCTGCAGGGCTCCGCAAGATGACTCACTCCCAAAATAAGATGAAAAATGGATTGAAATGGAATAAAATTAAGTGCTATAAAAATCAACTGGTGAAAATTACACGTGACAAAAGATGTGTACTTTTTATAAAAATTATGTATTGAAATTAGAAATATATTGGTCTTTGAGACCAGAATAAGATACTTAAGGTGGTAATTAAATTCAACATCAGAAAGTTGTTACTCAATATTCAAATAGCTACAAACCCTCAGGCAATGGCTAGATCACAAACCTACTAAACAGCTTCTTAGTTTTACTGTGATCAAATATAAAAACTGCAGTTAATAAATTGCGGAATTTTAGAGTTAGACTAGAATTTGAGACAGTATTAAGTCACTCATGGAATTTTTTTCCATAAATTAAGATGCATGGAATTTCAGAGACATGCCTTATTCCTTCATCGTAGCAAATTTAGCATTCTACAAATCTGTCCATTCACAGACTGTCTTGGTTTTTTTTTTTTTTTGAACAATTCTGTTATATCTTTGAGCCAAAAATTTATCTCCCCCTTTCCCTGCTTGAGCTAGACAGATAAAGATATAATATATAGATACAGATGACAAAAAGTATATTTTGCAGAAAAGAAAAAAAAAATCCCTTGAAACTACCTTTGCATATGTAGGGGTGGGAAATAGAAGTTGGGGGCCAGGGGACACTGCATAAACTTTCAGTATTTTAAAAGATGTTTAACAGGATGCTATACCAACCTCAAGTATTTCACAAACTGGTGTTAAAACAAGTAAAATTAAGGAAAGACTTCTTCTATTTTCAGAATCTAGATATTTTGAAAAAAATTAACTGCTTTTCAGCATTAGTTAGGGAAAATTAACTGAGGTTAAAGGCTCAACTACATTTATCCAATCTGAGATATAAAAAATTTGAAGGCTTTAAGACTTCAGATGGCAAACCAGTGAAGACAATATTACTATGCATATTTCATGCCTTGTAGTGAAGCTATGAGGAAAAAGCAAATATCCAACCATTTTGTCTCAAGGTTTTCTGGAACATGAAAAACTAAGTCATGAAATCATTTCGCACTCAGTTAACCAAGCGAAAAAAAGAACTACAAAATTATAAAGCTTATCAAAAATAGTTGAGGCCTCCTATCCATTTTACTTTAAAAATTCACCAGTTGTTAAATAATGCAACTTTTGAATTACTCTTTAGGAAATTTATCTCTCTCTATATTATAAGTGTTAAGTTTACTGAAAGTGTGACATGCATTTATTTCACATCTTCAGCCTAGTTAAATATCTTCTAAATATGCTACCTGTGTCCATGCTAAGTTTGGTTACAAACACTTAGTGACATATAATTTGAAAGCTCCCTAAAAGAGAGATGACTTATAAAAGACTGGTCTCTGGGATGGGGAAGGCCTCCACTTTCATGGAACTGCTAGTATACTTGTAACTGAAGTCCTAACTTGGACTGCCTTGGATCTTTACTTAAAACTCCAAAAGTGGCCATGCTGGGCCTCCCTGGTGGTACAAAGGGTTAAGCTGCAGCATTATGAAGCTATCCAGAGCCACTGCAGCAAGAGTCAATCCCTGACCAGGGAGCTGACCCACAAGGCACAGCAGGTCTCTCCTGCCTCGCCCGCTGCTCCCCTCAGCAGTGTATTTCAGTCAGTCTGGCTATTATGCTCCCTGCTCTGTCTCTGGTGAATCTTCTTGCTGCATATCCCTGCCACACCTTTGGCCTGCACCCCAGTTCTTGTAAGCATAAATAAATAAAAAATAATTTTTTAAAAAAGTGGCCATGCCAAAAACAAAAAAGGCAGGACAAGACACAAAATAGACAACTGGATTCTATTTCCCCGACGTAGCACATACCTACTCCCTATTTTTCTCACTTTTTCTTTTCCCAGGTTAGAGGCTTTTGTCAAAACCTGAAGTAACTAATTTAAAATGTTATGAGAAGTTAAATTGTGCTGGCTGGATTGGATTTAGAAAGTAGTCTGAAATTATAAATATTTTCTAAATAAAATATTTGGATTTTTTTCTTATAATTAAATCCACTCATTAATAGATCAATGTGCTTTGGTTTTACAATTCAAAGGACAGACCTGATTCATAGTCACGTAAGAAAGGTTTCCATTTCCACATCAATTCTGAATGGAAGTGGATTTCTGGAGTAATGGCAGGCATGTAATGAGTGTCTCCTTCCTGACCTCCACCATGCTATACATATGCCAACATGTCAAAGCATGCAGGTTTTTACCAGAAATCACAAAGGGTGTATTGTCTCCTTGCAAGTGATCTCTTGCTGGAATAACAAAAAACGCAGTCACTGCAAGTCTCACTACAGCTACTTTGTATGCAGATGTCTCTTGTCTTAAGGTATTTTAAATATAAAAGATGCAGGCAGGGCTAAAAAAAAAAAAAAGATGACATGATTGTCTCTATCGACTATGTAACTTAAGTGATCAAATTAGAGAAAGAAGAGTCTCTATTCAGGAGACATGCAAGAAAAATAAGGGTATCTTCAATTTATAAAATGTTGTGGGAATAAATAATTCACTTGACAGATAATCTCTTTGTGGGAAAAGGTTTTGATAGAACATAGAGATTGTATCCACATGGAGCAATCATTTCCTTGGGCACCATCAGCTATAAGGTAGATGATTCTCATCTTAGTTATGATTCAGAAAAAGTATGAAAAGGAATGAAATGCAGCAGTAATAGGAAGATTATTAACCACATAAGCACAAGAACAGACAGAACTCCTACAAGTACCATGCTTGTGACTGGTACTTGTTGAGTGTATCAAGTAAAGAAAGGGTTATCGTATTTAGGTTCAAACTCTGGTTCTATTATCAGTCAACTGTATGACCTATAGTTCAGCATTAAGTTTCTAGCTTTCTCATCTCTCAAATGTGACTATCAACACATGCCTCAATGGACTGTTTTATAGAATGTTTGAAATCATATAAATGTAAGTACTAGGTTGGTGCCACAATGCCTGGCCTAACAGTATTCAGTACTGAGTTTAAGCGAAAATGGATGGACATACTTCAATACTGTGCGTAACTCAAATTAATTTCACTGGACTTATTAATGTGTCTTCTACCTTCACTCTCCTGATCTTTGAAACATATTGGTCATCCATAAATTTAGCTAAATGAATTTTAATATCTTATTCAACTTAACAATCACACCACATTCCTACTAAATCCTTACCTCAACACCCTTTACCTGGTATTATACCACTCACACTATTAACTTTCTCTTGAGTGTTACCATTTAGAATCAAATATTAGACTCTTGGTCTACAAGGTAAGTATAAATCCCTATACAATTTAAATTGCTAGCTCACAATACTATTTTCAGACACTAGCAATAACTTAATTCAGAAATGGAACATAAGAATGTTAAATTTGTAGATAAAATTAAATTCTAAACCAAATGCATAATTCCAATATTGCATACCATCACTGAAAAGGACTATTGTTTGGCCCTGTTCTTATATATGTAATCCTAATTCTACTATTAGTATTAAAATCTGCAATCTGTTATGAAATGTCATCTATATATTTGATATGCATTTTTGTGATTCAATTTCTAGTCTCTACATAAATTTTTAAATATGGCAACTTTGCAGAAATATTAATATATTTCAGACTCATTCATTCTATGAAATAGTCCCTAAATTTAAGCACTTGGCAAGGTACCAGAATATTGTATTCACATCTTTACCTATTTATTTAAATAAATATTAATGCAAATTTGAGAAGTGAATAAATCCACTTAGCCCATGGGAAGGTTAACTGAACTACTTGGTTTGGTTTTATTTTGACCCTTAGAGGTCTATATCCATGATGCTCCAGGAGGAGCCATTTTGTCCACACAGGGACAGGCGGGGATAAGGACAGACAAGGTTGCTGGCAGAACTAAAGCCTAAAGAGAAATGGCCATCTAGTAGGCAGAGGCTGGGGCTACTACTAAATACCCTGCAGTGTATAGAACAGCCCCCACCAAAAAATTCACCACATCCAAATTGTCAACAGTGGTGAGGCGAGAAAGTTGGTCAAACATGGAAACTAATTTAATAAAATGTCTATCAAAGTCAAGTTGATGTATATATACTGTTCTGTGCATTAATTTTAAAGGGGTTACTATGCATTAGAATGTTTTTAGGAGTTTAAAACAAACACAAGTGATGACTAACTAATATACTTAGGAATTTGCATTATATGTCTAATACACTAGTTTCTTTTATCTACACCACATACTTTCACATTTGCACAAGTGACCCCTAATAATGCTGTGGCTGGCAGGACTGCTGAAGGCAGTTCCTTGATCCTGTCACTGGATCCCCACTGCAGTGAGCACAGAGAATTGAAATGTGAGCAATGGGTGCTTTGTCAGAGCTGCTGCACTCTGCAAGTCAATCAGGCTTAATTGGCCCAATACACAGAAACATTACATCAATTATAAAATCTCCAGCATCACTGTCATGTTTTCATTGATTAATTCCCACTCATTTACTCCACAGAAAAAGTTTTGCAGCAAGAAATAAAATGCTTTGAATGGCATCCAGTACCCTGAGAAACCAGGTGTCTAATGATAGCAACTCTTTTTCTGCTTCCTCGCTCTTTTTTTCTTTTAGGCAACAGTATTAGCTGCAGAGACTACTAAATCCTTGCGACAAGCAATATTTCATTTTTTAATTCTAGGTGTCAGTAAACTTAAGAGAAAACATCTAGATATAATTAAAATAAAACTGGTTCTTAGATGAGACACGGTTTGATATCAATAATTTGGTTAATTTATTAAATGCACAATGATTTTCCTAAGCCTGCCATTGATTCACTTTTAATATTTGAGTTAAATACTATGAACACAGTTGTTAGTCTCCCCAGAGTTCAAATAGTAATATCAATTCAATTCATACTTTTTTTTCAGGGTAAGTTTACTAAAACACAAATCTGGTATCTACCAACACTCCACCTATTCATTCAATGGTTTCTTTGCTTTTAAGTTACGTTTCATTCCTTCAGTTAAACTTACAAAGTTCTTCCTAACTGTCTCTACACCAATGTGCCTTCACTTTTCTTATAACTGTCCTTTAACAAATGCTACTCCAGTTAAATCAAATGGTTAACAGTTCCTGGAATATCTTGGCTTCTTTGGCTTGAAACATACTGATGTTTCAGTCTCAAAAGTGCTTTCTTCCATTTTATCTGCCTGGTTTACTTCTTATTCTTCAAATTTCTACTCAGCATCTCTGAAACTAATCAAGAAACTCGCCCTGGCCCTCCTGTTTCCAAGGTCTTTTGAAGAACTCCATCAACGAGCATATGCCATCGTGTGTTATAATGAGCTTCTCTATCTATGTGACACCAGATTCTTTAAATATGTCACATCCATATCCACTATGGATGGATAAATAACTCAATCAAAAAAAAATCTAGTAGACTCAATCTAAAAACAGGAAGATCTTAGGAAGGGTTGATAATATAAAAGATAATGTAAAGTAAGTATGTGCAAATCACATCGTCATGGTTTCGGAGAAAGTGTATGAATACATAAATCTACTTGGCAAAACAAACTTTTCAAAATAAAATCTTGGAAGGAAAATATCAGCACTTATAGTAAATGTAGATGTATTTACAGTGAGCTATGGGTGCCTCAAGGCAAGAGCAAGAGTGGAAACCCTGATTAATCCTGGGAGCAGCTATTAGGGAAGAATTCATGGAAATGAACTCCTAGGATGAGTCTGAAGGACAGTATGTGGAGATAAGGAAAGGGAGTTAGACAGAGGATCCAGGATGAGTGAGTGACCTAAATGGCCTAATAAGTATAGACCCATTTCTACTGAATACATTCTGTTAAAATTTGTACGGATTTTACCAATGATAACTCCTGCAATTTTTAATCTGTCACAAACGCTTACCACCAGGGCTTGGATTATGGGTGTGGGGCTTTTGCTAAGGTTTTGTTATACTGTGGTACGACAGGAGCTGCCTTTCTTTCAAATAAATGTGATATACTAGAGGAGGGGAGAAGTACAGAGAACACTAATTTGTTATAAACATAGACCAAGGACCTACTCAAGAAGCATTAGAAGGAAGACACTAAAAATGTGACAGAACAGATCTATTGGAAACTAGATATAATTAAACATTTGGAAGTAAAGGGCCCTAGACAATGTATTTGGTTGCCATGACAAAGCCAAAAGAATCTACAAAAACTTAACAAGCAGGTATCCTGAGAGAAGCTGAACACAGAAGAAAAGGCCAATGCTTTCAAGAGGCCGTAGATTACAATTTTCTAAATCTTTCTTGGGGATACACTCTAAGTGTTACTCTGCTTTCACTTCACAGCCTGAGTCTGGTCTGACTGCGAACAAGTGAAGGTAGGCACCTGACACAGGAGTGATTTGCTTCATGACTGAATCTCATTTCTGGCCTTTTAAATCACCATGCATCATTAAGGAATTTTCTCTTTGAACAGAAGGACTTGGAGCATGTAAGCATATGTAAACAATCACCTTCACTAGCAAGATCCTTTATCTCTCACTTTACCTCCTTCAAGTCCCAGAAAGGAAATCTGGGGATTCTGCAAGACTGACCCTACAGGGGTGCTTGGGAGCTGATTTACCCACTGCATTAGCTTACTGTGCATTCCTCTTGTCAATGCCACATTCAGTGACCTCATCTTACTAGCCTGAAATGAGTCAGGGGGTCAGTATTTCCACCACACAAATCAGAAAACATGTCAAATTTGAGAGGGATATTTTTTCCCCTTTAGAGAACAGATTGTTAAACATGTAACAGCATAGCACTGGATCCATAACACCCAGACAAGCTGCTACTAACTAAACAGCTCGTGATAAATAGCAACTGAAATAGGTGACTGAATAATATTGTAAATAAAAGTGACATAAGACATGGAGACAACCTCCTGAAATTTAGTTTAACATTCTGTTAATAAGCAAATCAGTTTGGATGCCTTTTATAAATTATTTTACTTGAAACATGCAATGTAATTTATTTTGCCCAAGTAACAAGGTCAGAGTATATATAGTTCCTGCTAATGTCAGCTTAGAAGCAAAAATCATTTTTTGTTTACATCTGAAGTTCAATGGTGACTGGTAAGTAAGATTGTGTTATTCTGGAGACATACAGTTTTAATCTCCAGAGGAATAGTTTTTATTTATAAGAGCTAAATGTAGCCTTTGAAAGAAAGAAATTATTTTCCCCTAAGGGAAATGAACAAATAAAAGATATCTGTTAATATACTTTTAAGCAACTGCTATCTTTCTGTAACATATGCATTAATTAAAAAACCAAGAGGTATTTTGTTATTCAGAGATAACTGAGTGATGTGGATCGCTCAGATCCTTCCCTAGAAGGAGAGCTGAAAGAGCTTTCTCACACAAGCCATAATCAAAAAATTGCAAAAAATGTTCTATCAGTATGAATAAAAGAGAAGGCAGGGGACCTTCACTTGGATATCTCTATTCACTCGCTTCATCTCTTAGAGCAAAAGAAAAAGACCTACTTAAGAAGAAAACTAATTGAACTTGGATATTAAAAAGTGAATGAAATATTTTCCCTTCAAATATCTTGTGCCCTTTTCTATCTATTCTAATGAGTTGCTTATATTCCAAAGGTAATTTTCACCTTGTTTTTCTCCTCTTTAATAATTTGTCTTTTCCTTTCATAAACCAGGGTTATACAATTCTAAGAATCCAGTAAACGTACAGTACTGAAATATCTTCTTCAACACATCTATGTTTAAATATGAATATATGAAAAGTGCCTTTAATAAACTATACCAGTAATCAAAGATAATGGCAAGTTTGTAAGTAGTAAATAAACTTGCTTATCAACTTTAAAGCCCTTAATTAACATTTTTTTAAATTTAATAAACTCCCTTTAGCTGTATTTTGATTCCCCAGGGGATTTCAGGCACTATCATCATTGATGTGCTATATAAAATTTAGTGTTTTAAAGTTAACAAGAAAGAAAAAATTCTTTTTTCTTAACTACAACCTATAAGCATACTTAGTCCATAATTTACTCTCTCTCTCTATGTGTGTGTGTGTGTGTCTCTCTCTATATGTGTGTGTGTGTGTGTCTTTATTTTGGACATATCAGGTGTTTTGTGCTATGGGGACTCCGTGGGTTCCCCAAGTTCTCATTTCAATATGAGTGCTCTTCTTTCCTTTGCAAAGTCCTGGTATAAGAACACTGCATAACTGGACCAACTTAATTTCTAACTTTTTGCATCTCACTGCTTTGATCATTTTATTATCAAAACTTGTATTTTCATGATCAGTCATGATGTTTATTCACATGTCTAGAATCATGACCCGCTGGTCGTGGTAACTTTAAGGAAGCAAGAATAAAGAGAGAAAATGGAAGAAACTTTGAGATTCAATTCCCCTGGTACTGTTTTCTATATGTCCTTTTCTCCTGACACCCCTTTCTCCCTGCAAAAACCCCACCTACACAAATACCTTCAGAGCCCTAACTGACACAGTATTGAAATACAAGAAGACTTTATGTGTTCTTAGGGTGCTGCCCTGTTCCTATGAGACTCCCTCTCAGGAATGAGAATCTAGTACTAACCAAAGAACAGATAAACTACTATCAGCGAAGTTTACAAGCACAATAGTCTTTTCTAGTCTCCTAATAACAGTAATTTGAAAGCAGCATGGCAGAAGCTACTACCTTATTTTAGAGGTAAGGAAACCAGCTCTCAGATGGGAAATGTCTGACCAAGGAACATATAATTAATAAGAAGTAATGGTCTTTACTATAATCATGAGCTTCTGAAATTGCTTCTGGCCCTCTTCCTTGGGTCGCTATGAAGACTAGTTGATAAAAATATCACTAAACACAGCTACTATTTCTAAGGGCCTCCATGACAAAGAACTGCACTGGGCTTTCTACAATCACATTCTCCCAGCAGCTCAGAAAGACAGGTAAGTCATGCTACATAATCTCTGCTAAGAAAATGTGGAAACCCAAAATGAAACCCAAAGGTCATATCAGTAAAAAATGCTGAATTTGGGGATAGAAAGTCTGATTCCCAAGCTGACTCTTTACCTTACCCACTACAGGTATAAGCATGGTGACATCAATGAAGAAATGTATAATTTTTGCATTAGAATATGTCTGGAGAACTGTAACAGCGTACATGTACAAATATACACAAATAATACACATACTGATGCATATCTCCTTTGAGATAAAGAAAAATAACTGTAGCTTTAGCATTTCATAAAGTAAAAAGGAAATCATTTCTACAACAAAGCTAATACTCTGATAAAGGTTTAGGAATATTACTTGTTCCACATAATTAATTCCAACTTTCCAGGCAGCATACATTTCAGGCATCCCTGTGAAAGGGCTCCACCTCACCTAGTCAAGGTACCATGAGCAGGTGAATTTCTTACCCTTAATTATACCAAAAAAAAAAAAAGGAGGGGTATTCTGAAAACCACTACACCTTTTAGGGATGTCTTTTGTCAGGCAGACTTGGGTATTAAGTAGCTTCCTTGGCAGTATATATAGTCTAGGATATACTTGTTTCTTTTAATGAGTAGATGTGGGTCATGATAAAGGGTTAAACAGACTTAAATCACAAGGGGCTAATGCTATTGGTAGCACATAAAAACTAAAAATGACACTAAGTCTAATCTCAGCAAACAACAAAGTAGTACATTCTTTGATTTTAAAAGATTTTATATATTAAAAGGTTATCTATTTTAGTAGAAATTATACATGAGTATACAGCATAAGTCAGGGATATTATCATCTTTCTCAGCACTCATTTTAATTAATCAGAAAATGGTTTCATAAAACTATAAAAACTGATGCTTGGCTCATGTTTTACCACCAACCCATGATGTTCTGCTGTACTGGATTACAAGGTACATGATTCAAATGAAAGCAAGTCTTTCCACTTCATATCATTCCGGTATTCTCACTTCTCTTCTCATAAAAGACAAAGTGTCATGACAGAGATTTCACAAACTCCTGCATTTGCATGCCAGATTTTAGGGTTAGGTGTTGATGTTCATTATGTTTCATAATTCCTATTAGATTTTCAAATGGACCATAAGTCAAAAAAGATTATGTTCTATGGAGATTGACCCTTCTTTGCCAACTATTACACGAGATAGATGTGGAATTAGTGTTTTATATCCAAAATCATTCAGGAGAATTTACATCTTACTCATCTACACATTCCATCATGTCCCTAAAAATAGGAACAGAAAAGCAAAGCAAAACAAGTGACTTGGTCAGTTTCTATATACTGTTTTTCCTATGTAAGTACCCAAAAGGCCTCCTTTTCAAGCATCTGTCATGATTAAGTTGGCACCATATAACTAATTCTATCCAAGGGATCCTCAGTATAAATAATGGCTTAACTAACTTATGCAAAAGAGATGATCAGAAGCTAGTGCTCTTCCTACATCTCTCACTACCCTAGAATCAGCTTCCTGAGAAGTCTCATGACAAAGGAAAACAGAGAAAATGTAGACCCCTGAAATGCAGGATGGAGTGCACCACTGACCTTTTAAGAGCAAGATATAAATCTTTGCTTGAATAATTTACTGAAATTATGTGTTTTTTGCTTATCTAATTACAGCTTATCCTGACACCTTCAACAAAAGATAAAAAATATATCAGATACAGTTTAAGTTTGCCTATGCATTTAAAAGAGAGAGGGGTGAGGGAGTATTTACTTCAAGTAAACTATTCACTACCAAGTAGCCTTAAACTAGTTTAATAACATACTGCAAAACAAATGTTTATGTCCGAGTACTTCTCTAAGAAATAAGGACGGACCCTAGCTTAATCTCCAGATCAACACAGCTATTCAGCAAAAACAAAATGCATTTACACAATGGCACTGGCCACAGGAGACAGAGGTAAGGACCGAAGTCCTTGTTGCACCCCACAGGACTCCAATCGGTAAACAATTACAATAGAAATCAGTGGGGATATGGAAAACCAAGGAGATGGTCCCCTGAGGACCTGTCACTTGTACCAAATCTAGACGGTCAGGTAGCTGTTACTTAAGAAAACAAGGTTGAGAAGGCTTTAATGAGAAGAGCGAATGATGGGACAATGAAATGGGTGTAAAAACCTCCAGGGAAAGTGGAGAGGAGAGTATAAATTTAAGAGTGATTTGAGATGACACCAGAGAGGTGGGTCAGGGGAAAATTGTTTCAGCTTAAAATTCCAATGAAATTGAAGGAACTTCTCATGCTTTCCTGGGAGCTTCTAGAAGGAAAAAAAAAAAGTCTGTTCAACTCACAATAGCTCTGATCAGTTTTAAATGAATGTGAAAAATAATAAAAATCATGAATATGTGAAAGTTGAAACTGGTCAGATTTTTCTCATTTAGAAATACTGTCTTACCCTTCAATTATTCCTTCTTTTTTTTTTCAAAGAAAAATAAGACTAAGTTTTTTCAGGAACAATAAAATTGAGTTTGTAAGTGGCTGACATTACAAACTACTGTTTTACAGAATTTAGAAATTAGATATATATGGTTCACTTTCAATACAGTATTGAGTCTAAAACATGAAATTACAGATAATCCATACACTCCCAGTGTCTATGGAAAACTCCCTTTTAACAAATGGATCACTGATATTTATTAAAAGGTCAAGAAAGTGGATTAGAAGAGATGATGAGAATGTCTGGAGCAGACTAGACACTAAGTCTATCAGAATCTCTACAGTGTAATTCTAAAAATAAAAAAAAAAAACCTAACATTTATGAGGCTTTCTCATGTATTAGATAGAGCCTGCTTTCATATTTCATATACCTCAAGTCACTTAAATCTCTCAAAAATCATCTCAGGGAGGTATTGTAAGCAATTCAGTTTTATGGGTGAGACAAATACAATTTATAGTAACTTATACCTAATCACAGAGTTAATGATTCCTGAAGTCAGAATTAAATACCAGCAGCCTAACTTTGAGCTCATTACCTTAACACCCCACTCCTATCAATGTTTATACCAAAAAAAAGCTTTTAATGTTCTTATTCATGTGTTTTAGAAAATGAAAATTTGAGAAATATCCCAATTATGAAATCACACTTTTAATTTCCATAAATACTAAAGTTACAGGAAAAATAGCAATGATAAAATAAATACTACCATATAATCAAATACTTAATGTATTTCCTATTATGTTTTTTAAATGGGAGACAAAGACAACCTTTGTTTTTGATTTCTGCTTTGCATTATTTTTGCTAAGAAAGAATCAGAATACATTAGTCAACTGTTCTAATTCAAGGGATTTGGTCCAATAAAGAGATCGGACCAAACTTAATGACATAATCTAATCTTATTTGGTTAATATCAACAGTGGTATATACCATAGCATTCAGTCATCAGATGCTTTGTAAATTTTAATCTTTTCATAATTATTTTCTCTTTCAGTCAGGTATTTCCAGTTTCTAGAATGAATTATGGTTAAAATTTTTATCTGACTTTTGGGGAGCATTTTCTTCTCAGCTCTAAGTTATGCTTATTTATATTGTTACTTTATTAAAAAACTGAAGAAAGGAAAAAAATAATACCCCATCTTATTCATTTGAAAGTGAGGATTTTCTTTAGAAACAGCTCTCGAGTTTCACCTGTGTAGCCAGTCAGTCTCAGCTTGTGTTGAGGGACAGATCAGGATGCACACCTGTCACCTGACAGCACTCACTCCCTTTGGGGGTGACTGAAGCACATTGGGGGAATCCCAAGAAAAGGAAGCAAATAAGCAATGTAAATACAAGCAAAACAAATTCCCCACCCTCATAAAATTCATAGTCAAGGTGGAACAAAGGCAAGCAAAGTTGAAGTGAATGATTTAAAAGGAAATACACAAACATGGCAGTGAGCCAACCCAGGTGACACTCGACACTCGAAGTGAACAGAAAGTGCATTGACAACTTAGGAAGAGGAATCTCCCTGGTGAGCACTTGTCCGTCACGCTGCATCTCTGGAAGGGTCTGATCTACCCAAAGGCTGACCACCTTCACCATTTCTCTGCTATAGCTCCTTCCATTAATTTTAAAGAATCTTCCTTCATTTCCTCTCCACTGACTCCTAGACCTTCCTTTAGTGGACAGAACATGTTTCCATTAGGGCAACAACCTACCACTCTTTTTAATAATCTTCTCTTTGCTGAATTGTCATCCTGACGCCCACCTCTTTTTATTACTGAATTTTTTTTATAGAGTTGTTGAAGCTTGTTGAGCCCTTATATGTATCTTCCAACTTACAAGTGACTCATCTTGGAATCTAGTTTGCAGTGGGGGTTCTACCTCCTCCCTCCCAATTCTACTTAAACTGCTTTTCAAAGATGTCCTTTCAACTGCCGAAGTTTATGTCCTTTTTTTCATTTCTGCTCTTCTCTACAGCATTTGGCACCAGTAACTACTTCCTTCTTAAATGTTTTCTCTTTTGCCTTTCTTGATAAAGCTTATTTTCCTTCTGTTTATTAATCTGCTTGCTCTACTACTTCTTTGATTTCCCTCCTTTCTAATTGCTGATTATAGAGGGATGCATTCAGATTTGTCTTTAGAGTCCTTCTTTCTGTTCAGTCTTTCTCTGGGTAATTTTATCCTATAACAAAGCACTATCAAGTCTATGTAATGATTTTTTAACACTTTTTTCTGTAAACTCAACCATCCCAAATCTAATCAATTATTTTTTCCCAGCTTATTCTCTATAACAAGAAACAGAACATATCAGTTCTATGCCTGTATTTTTTTAAATTATTTATGCACAGAAGAACTGGGGTGTAGGATATAGGTGTGGGGGTAGAAGAATGTGAGAGGATTCACCAGAGACAGAGTGGAGAGTAGAACAGGTGGATCTACTGAAATACACTGCTAAGGGAAGCAGCAGGCAAGACAGGAGAGGTCTGCTCTGCCATTATGTGGGTTAGCTCCCTGGCAGGGGATTGAAGACTTGAGTCTTCAAAGTGATAGGTCTGATATTTAACACCTAGGCCACCAGGAAGGCCCTAACTCTGTATTTCCTATCTTGGCAAATGACAATGGACTATCCCTAATCATTCAAACTCTGAACCTCAAGGTCACTTACAGCTAACTTTATACTATCTGTATATTGAAAAATGAGTGGGGTTCCAAAGGAATTACAGTGGAGGATTATTGGTGCTTTGGAGGTGGGTGTGCTGTGGTAACATACATCTGTGAACCTGTACCCCTAAATCACACACAGTGCTATAAACCAGAAATAACACAGTTTTAATCATAAATTCAAAAAAATAAACAGTAGCACAATGCACAAACATTTACTGTGTGTACTTTTTAAATATAAAGAATTTTTTTCAAAGTACCACCTCAACTTTCCTGAAATATCTTTGAGTGGGATATGTGATTTGATTGTTCAAGATGGACTACTATGAAAAATAAGAACTAAATGATTTCCTATTATTAGGATGACTAACAGATTAGTCAGAAATGATATTCAGCTTCTAGAGTTCAGTGATTTCCTCTAGGCTATTTAGAAATAGTAAAAACTTTCTACAGTGAACCTCCCATAAAATGAAAAGCTAGTGTTTTGATAAGTTGTTCATTCAGAAGTCAAAGATTCCATTCTTTTACTTCTTTTTCATTTTTTAATTTCCATGGAGATAATGTTACATTCAGCTATTCATTTACAAGATAGTAAGAAATAAGTTTCCAATTGTTCTGTTCGTTAAATAAAGTCACTGATGTTTGCATTTTTCTAAATGTTTATGTACTTTTTCAAACTATGAAATAAGACACTGTAGGTAATAACACAAGTCAAAAACTAGCTCAATAAACTGGTACCAAGATAAATAAATGCAACAGCTAGAAATAATTATATAGTCACCCCTATGGGAGAATTTTCAAATGTCTTCAGATTGTGTTTACGTAAGTACTCTAGTTAACACCTGGGGCACATTCCTGGGGAATGAACCCCAAGAGAGGGCAGGAAAGCCAGTGCTTCTGCTCTGTGAGATGGCTTCCTCATCAGCAAAGTTTCCTCCTTTCTCTTCAAATACCAGCTGCAATTTATTTCAGCAACCACTCTTTTTTTCCCAGGCTGTTGAAAGATTGATTAGGCTCACACGAATGCCCTAAAACCTAATATCATTAAATTTCCTAAGGCATTTGATCTAGTTTCCTCAACCTTTTTTTTAGGCAGTAAAAAACCTGCCAAGATAGTGTGACGTCTAATCATTTTTTCCAAAAACACTGAGTGGTTTTAGGTGCTACTAATGCTGGCAAAAATGGGTAAAAAGATATAGTGTGTGCGGGTTCTTTAATAAAAACGATCATCAAAACCAAAAAAAAAAAAAAAAATAGGGAGATTAAATGCACTAAATTCTAATCCATGGTCATTTTCTTTATCCACTTCTATTTATTTTATTAAGGATGTGATGACACGGGCCAGTTCTTATTTTTAGAATAGTATTAAATGTCCTTTTACTTGTGATTTGTGTCTTTTCATCCTGAGTCCCAAATGCACTAAAAGTATGGTAGAGTAGTTCAACCAACATAGACATTATATTTTAACCTAAAAAGTTCTGGTTCTACTGAAACTCTGTTACAAGAGAAAGCACGGACTTTCACTCAATTTCTTTTAATGAGAAAGTTCTTTAAATAGTGTTTCCTGAAAATAATAAACGGCAAGAAGAATGAATGTGTTAACCAATAAGTTTATCCATTCATTCACATACTCACTCGCTCATAGATTTTCACTAACCCACTCTCATTAATTCAATAAATACACACTGGCTTTTCCAGCTATTAAAGGAAATAATATACTTTGCTCATATCAAATTCTAAAAAATACCTTCTCCTTAAAAGCAGATGCTTCCTTGTTTTCCGTAGGTTAGTTTTCCTCCCAGTATATTCGTATTCTCTGTTGTGAAGTAAGCGTGAAACTCATTTGGGCCACAGATGTCACTCCCAGCTTCAGATTTATTTTATTCAGTTATTTATTTATAATTTTTAAATGTAACTAATTTAGGTAAGTTATGAATTACTAAGGAAAAGAAGTTTGAACATTTCCTCCTATCTCACTATTATTCTAAATACATTTAAATTACTACCACTTACATTATAAAAACAATAATTACACTTTCAGTTTTAGTGCTCACGAGAGCAACATTTAGCATTCATCACAAAAATGATCACATAATTTTATGGAAAAATTACGAAGACAGAAAACAATGAAAAGAATTTGTAATTATGAATCTGGCCTAATTTCATGACTATTTTTTTTACAAAATAAGGCAACAACAGTTTAAAGAGATACCTATGGTAGAATTTTCTGACTATAAGACGTTGAAATCAAGAAGCAATATGCATATAGTTACAGAGAATTATCTACGTTTTCAAGAGATGTCAAACACCAAAAGATTTAACTTCAGATAATTTTTGTCTTAAATTTAGTTCTTTCCCTTCATTCATCTATAAACTTTAGAAGTTTCAGCCCCATCCAGTCACATGAATTTGACCTCAGGCATCTGAACACTCAGCTAGGAAACAGTTTCCATAACTTTATTTTTGTTACCTTTCTACATCTACCTTCCCCATGCACCACCCCCATATTCTCCACCCCCACCTCTCCCAAGCAAAACTGGAGGCTAAATAACTACTTCTGTTACAAACAAGACATAAATTAAACAAAAAGATGAGAGAAAAAAGAACCTGGTGCATGCCAGGCAATACTCTAAATAACTTTATTAATCTACTTCATTCTCAAAGCAATTCCATGGTTCTATCATTATCCCTATTATAAAGACAAGAACTCTCAAGGTCAAAGAGGTTCAATATTGATCCAAGGACAAACACCAGTGATTGGTGGAACTGGAATTAAAGCCCATGTTATCTGACTCCAAAATTACTGTTCTTAAGTAATAAGCTATACTAGTATATTACCAATTCCATTCGTAGGGTATGAGAGAACAATTTCTGTAAGCTAATACACACATATATACATGTGTAGTGGTTTAACTATACAAATGCCATTTAAATAATAGATTTTTAACATTCTGTTGGTTTAGTTCATGTGGTAAATTTCTTTTTAATTGCCAGGTTCTTTAAAAAATGCATACATCAAAGGTGAACTCTCTTATAGGCAATCAAGAAGTGTGATTATCAAACACCACTCACTTCATTTATATGATTTTTCCTTTTAGCCTTGATGTTTTTATTTCTGATAATAAAATTCTCCTGGAAGAAAGAATCCATGGGTATTATTTGTATCATTGCCCCTTAGGTTCTTAAAAGGGTATAAAAGAACATAGTAAATTGCCAAGAGCACATCTGGGCAAGGGTTGGGAGGAGAAAATATGGTATTCCAGTTGTTAAATTATTTCATGAGTAAAGGATTTTAAGATGAATTTAACTTGTTAGTACATACTGCTTCAATAATATCTCAAACTTACTACCTAATTAAAACTCACATGATAAATTACCAAAATAAACTAAAAGCAGGCATTAGATAATAAGAAGCAGAAATTAAAAGTAGTGCTGGGGTAAGCATTCCCACACCAATAGTATGCAGGACCCAGATATAATTTAAGGATGTACAGCATAAAAATAAATGATTAAGGAAAATTACAGAAGGTTAATATGTGATTCCTGATCCAATGAAAATATTTTAGGATGAAAACAAAAGCTTATGGGCATATACGTACATGTTTGTCCATCTCCTCACATGCTCACATATACACAGCACAAAGGGAGCAGGGATAGAGGGGAGCAAGAGTAAACACACACATCTGAAGGCAGAAACATGGATGCACCCTATTTTCTACAAAATAAGGCATCTATGTTCATGATAATTTCTCCATTTTTACACTCAATATTTTACGTTCACATCGACATGTGCTTTTCAAAATAAGTGTTCGTTTATTGTTGTTTTATGTGTAATAACTTCAGACTTAAAGAGTTTGTTCTTGAGGTTCTCTGAAAAGTTCCACACTATCTTAACCTTACAGAAGCACTACAGTAAATGTGGGGTTTTTTTGTTTTTGTTTTTGTTTTTGTTTTTTTTTTTTTCAAAAATAAGGAGACACAAATGTTCATGAA
Organism: Galemys pyrenaicus; assembly: GCA_019455555.1. Taxonomy (NCBI): domain Eukaryota; kingdom Metazoa; phylum Chordata; class Mammalia; order Eulipotyphla; family Talpidae; genus Galemys; species Galemys pyrenaicus. Next base: position 13,728,352 of record JAGFMF010011796.1, read on the forward strand.
AACAATGCGTACACTTTTGACTCACTAGTTTTCTGAACAAACTTCCTTCCTTGCCCACACACTATCTCCCAGGGTTGAACATAGGAACTACAGTGTTCAGTCTAAATCTACCCTGTAAAATTATTAGAGTACCTATTTGTATTACCTAAACACTCCTTTATGGTCACTTAAGTATCTATGTTAGTTGTTAAACATTAGCAATATGAATTTTTCTTTATTCTTTTTACTATGGCTTATGTCTTGATTATAGACTTTGATTGGACAATGCTTTTAGAAATAAACATGAAGATTAGTAAAATTTGAATTAAAAAAACTTTCACTTATCATCCCCTACATATACTGGATTTTTAGAATTACACTCTATCTTCCAAAATTATCTGCATAAGTGCTTCTTCAGTTTATGTTATAAATTCCAGCTTTATGATATATATTTAAAACCATATTTTGATAACTTCTTTATGTAAGGGTATATACATCAATGACATATTTACAGATACATTTTCCTCAAGTCTCTAGCACAAAAACTGAGCTTATAATTCATGAAATATATTTTTAATTATATGAAAAATGAACGTAAATGGAGTCCAATAGCTTTTGAGTGTGTGTACATGTATGTGTGTGTATATATATATTTATATCCTCCGCTTAACATGCTTTATGAAAATTGTGAAATACTTTATTTCTAGATTTATTAACCAGATGACACTAAATGTTTCAATGCTGCCAGATCCATAAACCAGTCATTATAAAGATTATGTACATTCAGTTCCTAGGCCAATCTGCAGTATCTGCTCTGATCTTATCCTTTATCCCAGGAAACCTATACTTCCTGCACTCCAGACTTGCTTCCATTCACTTTGGTAACCTTGAGACCCTTGAAAGAGTTCTGTACCCTTTCTGGAACTTATATTTTTGTACTTAATTAATAAACATGCATCAGGTATCCACTATTTCCCAGACTGCGCTAAGCACTGCAAGTGAATGACATCCTCAACCCCAAGGGATTGTTGAACATATACTGAGAGTGCAGACACTTAAGTAGCAAGAATTTTAAAAAGCCCTGCTGTGAGCAAACCCTAATACTCAACTCTGTTCAGATTTTTGCCCCCAGCTGCTGGCTTGCATAATGCTTAAAAAAAAAAGAGAGAGAGAGAGAAGAAAGAAAAAGCAAATCATCAACACACACACATACATACACACTAATAATAATCCTACCATTTGCTGACCCAGGACTATTCCATCCATCTGCCCATAGTGAGAAGAGTTTTGTTCACCTTACTCAGGGTATAGCCTTCCCCATGTGAGTCAATTATGATCTTTCATGTGCTTCACCTCCTCTTTCTCCACTCTCCTGCCACTGAAGTTATAAGGCTTTGACAAAGAAAGCATATTGATTACTGGAGAATGGAAGATCATCTCAGCATGAAGATGCTATCCATGTGTAAAATCCTTCAGATTTCACTATCACTCCACTTTGTGGTCATACAGTATTTTTAAAGGAATATTTATATTTCTGTTAATTATTTTTAATGGTTGACATATATGGGATTTCTTTAATTTTTACCATTTACTCACCACAGTAATACTACATACAAGTTGTTATTAGCTTCACAGGTAAAGAACCCTCGTGTAAGTAACTTACTTAATATCTCACAGTCTGTAAGTCATGGGGCCAGAAATCTTATACTGTAAGTCTTAATTTTAGCATTTTCCCTGAACCGCTAAGCTGTGTTACTTTTCCCATCAGCATTGATGGTGTAATTTATTCACCTTAAGTATGGTTAGAGATGACAGGCAGTGTTCTAGTTCAGAAAAAGCATGAGTGTTTTCTTTGTGTCTCCTATTGTTGTTGCTCTCACTTGTAGAAAGAGTGTGTATATGTGTGTGTGTTGTTTTTTCCTTAACTTTTCCAGACAGACAGCTTTAGACCTGAATTCTTAATGAACCACTTTCTCATTGTGTGACCTTGAGGTAATTACATAACAATATCAACAATTTATTGTCTGTTTTCTATATGCTAGCCACCATGCAAAGAGCTTGGCAAACTGTCTCATTAAATTAAATCTTCAGGGAGGCCTGGTGGCGCAGTGGGTTAAGCAACGCACTATGAAGCAAACCGCAGCCACTGCAGCAGGAGTTCGATCCCTGCCACCGGCTGGGGAGATGACCCACATGGCGCAGCAGACCTCTCCTGCCTGGGCCACTGCTCCCCTCAGCAGTGTGTTTCAGCCCATCTGCCTGTTCTGCTCCCTGCTCTGTCTGGTGGATTCTCTCACTGCCTGTACCCCAGTGCTTGTATGCATAAATAAATCTTTTTTAAAAATTAAAAAATAAAATAAATCTTCATAAAAACCTGACAAGATACTTCAGGGCAGGTGAGACTACAGCTGGGAGAGAACTAAAAGTAAGCTCTCTAAGATTAAGTAGCTGGTGAGAGAAGGGCAGCCCAGATAGAGAAGAGGGGAGATTTAAGAAGCACCTGATGGAACTATGCCAAGAAAAGGGTTAGGACTAAATGTAGCAACTAATACTCACTGTTAGAGGGCACCACTAATAGGGCCTCAGAGATGGACACTACAGCCCAATGTCCTGGAACCTGGTGTGCGAAGCTATTCAAATACTCTCAGTTTCCTCATTTTTAAACGTGAAATGATACTACTAAACCCCACAAAGTGTTTTTTGTGAGGAATGAATAATTATTATTATGGAATTGGTGGTATTAGGTAATCAGTAAATTAGAGATCTATTTAATTTTCAATCATTCTTATTCAGCAAGTTATTTCCACATAACAAGATGCACAATGAATAGGAATACTTTTCTTGAAGTGAAATATTTTCTTAAAGTATAAAAATTGTCAGTCTCTGGACTTAGTCTGAGATCTTTTAGGTTCTGACCAAGTAAACATCTACTCTTTAATTTATCTCCTATATAGATATGTCTAATGACACAGGAAAATTTTTACATCAAAGAAAATATATCATATAAAAGCTTACACCTGACATTTCAAAATATGGATTATAAATATCCTGCTCATAACAGAACAGATAGTTCTTATACTCTCCAAGAAGGGAAGAATAATAATGGGGTAGAATAGTGGAGATTGAGAGGGATATGAATTATATGAGTTGCGTGAAGGCAGAAATACTCTAGCGTTATTAGGATTGGGATTAAGACCTTTGTTTTGAGAACTAGCAGTGACTTCTAAGTCTTTCATTGAGTAAATAGTTCATATTTTGGGGGAAGTAGTAGTATAAGTTCCTATTCCAGAAGTACTCCTACTATTATTTGAGTTGAATTCCTAAAAAGAGAAGTCAGAGTTTATATTCTCATTTTGCACACATTCATTACAGGTCTTTCCTGGGTCTTGAATCCACTTTGGACATCATGTAAGGAGACTGGGTTATGACTATATCCCCAAGAGAAAGAAGCCTGGACATGGTGGAGTCAAGCCAAGGAGAATCTGGATTTTGAAATAATTCTAAATCAGACAACCACAGAACATTTAAATGACATATTAAATAGTTTCACATAAATTTAATTACTATAGTACAGAGAATGTCAGTTCTTCCCACTTACATGATCTCAGAGATAAACCTATCTACCAGTTGATGAAATTTTAAATTTGGAAATAAGGACAGTGAATTAATATTTTCTTGGTTGGCAACATAAAATAAAATGCTTTTATTTACAATTGTTTAATTTTTTTTCAATTTCAAGGACTGAAATTTCCAGAAAACTGCCTAATTTACAAGATCATAAAAGAAATAAATGGCTGCCTAGAGGTTCATTCTATACTCCCAGGTCTATTTGTGAGTAGACAAAAATAATTTAATGGTTCTTTCACTGTATCTTTTGAAATCCTAATGTAAAGAAAATCACACAAAATAAGGCAGAAGTAAAAAAATCTAAAAACTGAAATCAGGATACATTGCAGAAATGAGTTTATGTTTATCAGTCAAGTTTAGATATACCAGACAATGAAGAAAATTGCTTCTATTCCTAGAATGCATTCACTGCTCTGCACCTCTAATACACTGCAACTTCAGTAATGAGCAGCATTGCATCAAGGCAAGTGCATTAGATTAGAATTCAATGACCTGGACTCTGGTGTTCGCTCTGGGTTTAAGATTTTCAGTCTCTGCTTTCTGTATCAGTCTCTGTAAAAGGGACATTTTATTTTTTATTCAATAGGTTTTCTAGTGTGTCTTTGTCTTTAGTTTTATGACACCACTATTTTATGACATCATGTAACATTTCTGTTTGCCCAAAAAAGCAATCACTGAACCCTAAATAAACTGTATTTGCATCCTGCTTATGTGAGGTACTCTGTACATAATACCTTAAATACAATGAGTAAACTAATTTGACATATTACATTAAAAGTTTTAATGGGGGGCCTCCCCTGGTGGCGCAGTGGGTTAAGCAACGCACTATGAAGCAAAACGCAGCCACTGCAGCACCAGTTCGATTCCTGCTGCCGGCCGGGGAGG
>JAGFMF010011796.1:13732892-13744914 GCA_019455555.1 Galemys pyrenaicus
GCCTGTTCTGCTCCCCGCTCTCTGTGGTGAATCCTCTCACCCCCCACACCTCTGTCCTGTACCCCAGTGCTTGTATGCATAAATAAATAAATCTTAAAAAAAAAAAAAAGTTTTAAGCTAATTTTATAAAAGTCCCAAAGTTGAACTCAATCTACCTTAACATTTAACTAAAATGTAAAATTGTATTTATAGATGTGTATAGAAATGTAGTTTCATTTCTTGTTCCAAAGGAAAATAAAAATTCTAGATAAATGAAAAAGAGAAAAGGCACTCTATAGACCAATTTGAGAATAATGCAAACTCCTAGGTTGATGCACCACCATACCTTTTTGAAAATTGCAAACTTGTTGCAAATATTAAAAATCAAAGCATTAAAATTTCCCTTTTCTGTTTTTACAACTGAAATCAATTACCCAATTTAATGTAATAAAGACTTCAAAACATTCCATTTACTTATACTTCGAGGTGTAGAAGGAATAAAACTTGAACTCAAGTGCAAATAAAACATTTTGTTGAAAATCTTTTAGTTTTAAGAATAAGTATCCTAACTATGCACTATCAAAGATAAATCTTATCTTTCCATTTGTGTAGCTACTAGTAGACAGTTTTCTTATTTCATTATTAAACACTTAATTCAACTCCTGGTTACTAAAGTAAGTGTCAATGTGCTCATAAGCTATTAGTGTTGATTCTAACTACAGAAATCAATTCAAATATTAAGTCCACATTGAACCAAAAAAAAAGAAGGGAGAGAAGACATGAACAGAGAGTAAGGTCATCAGTGATCTCATATTAGAAGAGGTGTTTTAGTATCATTTCATGATTAATATCTATTAATGGAGACAGGTCAAGAATAAACGGATATATTAAGTCACAATTGCCATAAACACTTTAATGCTGAAAATATGATTGTGCTGTTGATGCTCAGATGCTACTGATGTCTGTCTCCCATCCATATCTCTCTCTTCTCTCTCATACACACACACACACACACACACACACACATCCCCATAGATCCCTTATCCAAGTTACTTAAACCCAAATGGAGTAAATTTATTTTTCCCAAAAAAGGTAGGAATTGGGGGAGAGGGATAATTGCCTTTTTAAAAAAGGGAAATGAAAAATGAAGTTCTAAAGGAAAAGAGACTACTAACATTTAAAATACGAAGCAGTACTTTTTGACAAAGGCCAATAATGTGCCCGACTCTTCCAGCATCTTGCTGCTCTTCCAATTCCTTTTCAATGCATTATTGATGTAGGAGCTCGAATTTAAAGAATTTGATAGTATATTCATTATATGGTTCTGGTTTTAAACATTAATGAAAGAGGGATAAAATGCAGGCATTTGGTAAATAAGTAATTTCTATTTTAACTGTTTGAATTCTCAACAAGATCCTCCCCACTAGATACACAATACATTGTAAATGGGGGGGAAAATGCATCAGACATTCTATTTCAAAGAATGGAAAAACTACTTTAAAAATTTGTACATTGCCAAATTTAATAAAATAGAATCAAAATGTTAATATCACAGATTTCCTGAAAGAAGTTATCTTCAGTAACTAGTTTCCTGACCTAAGACATGCTTTTTCATTATATCATAGACACAAATTCCCCAACAATATTCTCAGTTGTTCTTCTACATTAAATCCCTGTCTGTACTTTTTCTTAGTTTCTAGAAGAGCTACCTAGAGAAAGCAGAATCTTACCTTTACATATCTTCTGGAGCGGTTTCTTGGTGCTCTGAAAACTCCTGAGGTCTATGTCAAACGGCCATTCTCTTGTTCTCAGGGTCTTAGGGGCTCGAGAAATCCCAACACCTGCTGCTACCACTGAGTGTCGAGCTAGGAAAGCTTCAGGGTTTTGATAGCAGGGTCACTGAGCCACAGCCAAAGCTTGGAAAGCAAGTGTAGAGGGGCAACTTGGTAGCCAGCACGGGCTCAATTGTAGCAGCAGGGGAAGGATATTCCCGCCCTCATGAGGGTTTAGAGGCAGCCATCAGGGAGCCCAAAGCTCTGTCAATGGACAGGGCCAAGGAAATGGAGACATGACCACACAGCACAAGACCCTGGGGGGAGGGGAACGACTAGCACAGAGCTCAGGGAGCGCTTGAAAAAGAATCACCAAAATTTCCCGACAGAACACAAGAAGCAATGGGGAAATGCAACAAAATACACAGAGAGGCCATTCTAGCATCCCATAAGAAAGCCAAAAACAGCTGAGGAGGGATATGGAGTTCTAGAAAGAAAAGTAAGGAAGACATATTATATATAGTAGGCTTACTGTACTCAAGGTTAAAAATCGAGTAAGTAACATAAAATTTCTAAATCCTGTCATATAACATTTGCATTAAGATATGGAAATTTACAATAGAAAAAAAAAAATCACAGAGGACAAAGGTGTCCAGTATTAGAAGAAAAATGAAAAGACAGATGGTTAAACTCAGTTGATTTTTCAGTTGAAATATAAAAATTGTTTTTTAACAAATCCAACCAACATTTTATCACATACATCACTTTTATTATGATCAGAGGAGAGAAACTGAAGAATATCATGAGATAAGAACATGACAGCAAAGACAAATGGACAATGAATATTCGGAGATGAGAAGAGCAAGAGATGGAAGAAAAGGGAAAAAGAAAAGAAGATGAAGAAAGGAAACGTGATAACTTAGTACATTTTAATGCATTGTCAGATAAGTTACCAGTGTCTAAGACTCTTCTGAATCTGGATTTCATTTTATATTTTCCATGGAGATGCTTATAGCTTGTTAATCACTATTCACACCTCGTCACTGCTTACAAGCCCTTAGGATTTCATTTTGAGGAGCCCACTGAATATTAAATATTAAACAACCACTAAAGACAGACCCTAAGACAATTTTGTTTTAATGAACTAGATGAAATCAAGTCAGACTAAGTGAACTCTCTGACAGAACTTTAATAATCCCTAAAATGTATCAAAATAAAAATTATGAGGCTCATTTCGGAATTAGTCACTTTTTCAAGACTTGAAGCATATTAAGCATGCACAATGTTTACACTTGTCTTTAGAATTAATTGAGAAGAAACCATATTTCTTGACCACAAATATATAATTATTGACTTTGGTTATTTATTTATATTTTACTCAACTCTAAGTTAGCTAAAATAGTAGTGATCATCCATTTATTTCACTTGGTGTCAAACAGCTCAAAGAACCATGTGTAGGGTAAGACTGATTTCCACCTCTCACCTCAAATGTACATTTAGTTAGAATATATGCAATAAAAGCCATCTCTAACCTGGACAAACTCACATGTCCAGTAAGTCACTAAGATTGAGACGTTTTAGAAAATGAAGTAAACCGTATACTACAACATAATAAGTACTTCTAGGCAGCTAGTATTTAAAAGTTGAGAGAACTGGGAATTTTCTAAGAGAATAAGATGAGGAATCTGAATATCTCTTTCAAAATGCTTTCATTATATAAAGTTTGCAAGACTAGAGTTTGGTTTAAACTAAAACTTAATTTTTTTAAATATAATCAAGTCACTATGAAAGGTTTCAACAAGGAAAGATCAAATGAGACCTTCCAGCAGGAAAAAATATATATAGCTTATATTTCTGACCTAAGTTCTTAATGATCCATATTCTCATGAAAATAAACTAAGCAAAAAAGATTAAAACCAAAAACAAAAGAGGAAAGAGAAGGAAGTGAGTATGTAGTGCCGATGTGAAATAGCAAGAGTCAATTCATTTATAAAGCTCTTCCTATTATATGGCATGTCAGAATTATTTTCAATGGAAAAAGGAAAATCAGTACTGTTTTTTTAAAAAATAAGTATTACATTGCTACTGAAGTATTTTACTAAAGTAATGAGGTCAACTATTCTAAATCCATGTTTTCTTGTAGTTTAGGAAGAAATGTCTGACAAATACGTTCACATATCTGCTCCTAGCTAGTATGGAAACATAGAAGGTGCTCCATACTTATTGACTGAATGAGGGTGCCATATGTGAAGGCAATCCCCAGGAATGTGTATATCTGAGGTTGGACCAGAGGTGGGTAATGAAGGTTAAATAAATTTCTTCAATGTTAAAATAAATAGGTATTGTCCTGCATGACTTGTCAGAGACTTTATTATATCACTGCAAATTCCTATACTTGTATACCCTTTTTATGGAATATCTATTAATTATAGATTACTACAATAATTTTAGGAAAACTTGGTCCACACCTTTAGGAAAAGTTTAATAGTTCCATTTCTACCAATCTTTTTATGAAAAGCACAGGTAAACTATTAATTAGCCCATATTCAGCTATAAATTAAGAAGTGGAAAAAAAATACATGTGTTTCTCAAATTACAAAATAAGCTTTATCAAAAATGGCCTCTGCTTTAGGAAAATAAAGGTTTAGAGGGAGAAAATGTTAGAATGAGAAAAACTGAGCTAGCCCATTCAAATTATTTATTTCCATTAACAATAAAAATCTTGCTCATGGAAACTACCTTGTGATGGTACAGAAATACATCACCAATGCAGTTTCTTAGTTTGCTAGTGTCAAAGGTCTACCCTTTGCAACTGATATAACAAATATCTTACTGGCTTGCTCATATAAATATCTTAAGTGAAAAGAAAATTCCTGACATTATGTATATTAATAAATTTTCAATTCAAAACTGTATATTGTTATGAAGAAAGGAAGTACACAACTGCAATTGAAAGGAAACCATTTCCTTTCCTATACTAGAAAGTCTTGTTTTTGCTTTTTTTTTTTTTTCTCAAAATACTATGGATCAAGTGAGAAACAAGAATAAAAATTAAACAGTGACTGGGAAATTATATGTGAAATACATATAAGTTGAAATATGAGGTATCTAGCAAACTTCCTAAATATTAGTATGGATAAGTAGTAAAGCTGAGAATAAATATGAACTTCATTTATGAATGACATAACTTTAGGACTAGGATCACAGATCAGGTCACTAGTTACAGAACCATGACTCCACTCTAGAACAGCGAGCATTTGTTCGGAACAGCCAAGTCATCTTCCCATGGACACCATTGAGAGAACTGGTCTACCTGGAAGGTAATTCTGTGAACTGGCTCCCCATTTGCCTTATTCACTCACCAGCATCCATTAGCCAACTCCACGATTTATCTTCAATAGATAAGATACGGCTTCTTCTTGCCATGGTGCCATGAAAAGGATCCAGAAGGTTCCCCTTAAACAACATTTCCTGAGCGACTGCTGCAGTGCCGAGAGTAAAGAATATGCCAGGTCAGCCACTTTTCCTTCCCAGCAATATTAGCAGCAGCAGCAGCAGCAGAAGCTGGAGCAGACCATTTAGACCCAGCTCCTCGCAGGATGCTAGCCAAAGCATTATTGTTTACTCCACACCTAAACAGAGTTTGCCTGTATGTTTGCACCTTTCCCACAGAGTGTCAAAACAGGTGTTTTTCTGTGATCATGCTAAAATCTGCTCCCCAAACAAGGTGATAAATATACTGTTACTAGGAAATTCTAAATTCCTAATTTGATAGAAACATATTCTTAAAAATTGACTTTATTATAAAAAAACCTTAAGGAATCCTTTTAAAATTTTCAGTTACCCTTTCCATTCCTAATAAGTCAGTAGAATGCACTAAACTGTACATTAATGAAAGGTTACCAAAAAAATAAATGTCATCATGCAATTTTGGTTATTTCTTTCCTAATATTCTATCTTTCTGGCATAGAATCACTTTTTGTAAATGCAAATGTTTTCATAGTTTTTACCATACTCCCAACAGATGAGGAAATAGCAGATCTTAGGATCTTTATAGTACAGAAGAGGCAATGACTTCATTGCTTCTATATTTCATTCTCATTTTGACCTTATTAGTGAGTTTCTTTTCCTTCCAGTGGTATTCAACTTAACAAGTATCTTGAATATGGCCTGACCACCAAGTTAAGCAGGTAACATCATTACCCACTGACTTAAGTGATTTATCCAGAACTAGATAAAAAGAACTAAAGATTTAAAAATTTCAGTAGTTCAACTAAGCATAAGTGAAAAATAGGGTATTGCATGCCCAGTGAGTAAATATCATTTACTTAATAATAAGCACCAGACATGAGTTCTTTGCAGAGTACAGAATAATTATCCTCATTAGCAAAATTTAAACCCTGCATACATATTCTCAGTATAATGTGTTTCTCATGTATTAATTCTTCACACGTTCACTTCCTCATCAAGGTAGTAATAAGCACAATAGCAAACACGTGAGGATGCTCATGAAGGACCCAGCATGTCATTTAATCTTCTTCACAGCATCTACAGATAAGACATTAGTACTGCTCCATTTTGCAAATGAGGAACTTAAGTCTCAATCAGTGTGTAAGAGCACAAGAGTTCGCACATGATTTGTACCCCTGTTATAGTTCCAGAACTAGACATACTCTTCAACTTTTCCTTAAAACTGCAATATTAATTTTGGTTTTATTTGTATATTATAAGTTCATCTTAAAAAAATAGGCATTAGAATGAGACAAAATTAAGATATAATAGTTAATATATCTAGTATACACTGAAGTTCCCTAAGTCTTATAAATGAATTAATTTGTCTAAATTTTATAATCCAACAGGTAGACATGCTTTCATTTAGAAGATTTATCAGAGAAGTCAGAAATACTGAGAGTTAAGTAAGTTGCCAAATGTCATAGAACTACTAATTAGTAAATGTCAACTTTGGATCCGTGGAATGCAGTTCTCAAAAATGAGGTTTACCACCAACCCTCTACTCCTGCTTAAAAGCAGATAGCAGGTGAGAGCCCTTTTAGAAGGAGAATGAGAAATAGCAGATCTGTTCAGAAACCTGGTAGGAGAAAGATCTGTTATCCCTGTCTGTTTTCAAAAACATAACATGTAGAAAGCACACAGCTTTATAATACACAATGCTACATCCATGTATCTTCATGACATTTAATCACTTAAAAAATTCAGATCAACTGAAGTCAGATCTTGTAAATGTCAAGGAAAAACTCATTTTTTCACTTTTTTCTTCAGAGACAGTAACAGGATAGTAACATTATTACCACATTTGGTTTGAGGGGATTACCATTGCTAGCAGCCATACTTTATTCCTATCACAGGCAAATAAACTGAATTATGTGCAAGGTCAATGTATTAATTATGAACTTAGAGGAAGCTTCCAAATGCAAGATCATCTTTTGAGATAAGGGCTGAAACCAACCTTGAGTGAAGATACTACCTTGAATATTAGTTGCAATGGCATTCCTTGAACTAGCTCCTGAGGACACAAAACCATCTGTGTAAATCTTAGGGAATCCACGCTAAACACCCAGGGTCCAAATGTAAGACTGAAAAACCAACAAAGACTATTGAAAACAATCTAGCTCTTTAATTCTATGGTCTAATTCTCTGGACTATTTTTGGTCAGTCTCAATTCTTTTCATTTTAACCTAATGTAAATTAGCACAAGAAACCCTGAAAACTTCAGATAGAAGACAGTTTTGGTGAAGGTGTCTATACTATGAGAATTTAGCCACAAGCGCTAAGAAAGGAGACCATTTGATGGCATTTAGCAAGAAGAAATTGTAGGTGCCATGTGGCATAGCTGGCGGTGATACATTAGAGTCTATTTATGCTCAATTATTTTTACCATCAAAAGTTTCCATAGAAGGAGAGGACAATTCTTTACTCAATTTCTAGACAACTATCTTCTACAGAATTCCTTGGGTAAGAGTTATTATACATTGTACCCATATATGCTTGATTGACTAACAACAAGTTTTAAATTTATCTGTCTTCTGTGTTAACACTAAACACAAACGTTATCCAAAAATTCTAAAAAAAAATATCTGACATCTTCTGGTGAGGAAAATAAAGGGATTTCAAGGCTTTTACATAAATAAGATGGATCATAACAAAGGATTTTTATGACCTTGGCATATTTAAGTGATAGACTAGGAAGATCATGACTCATTTATGCAGTCATTGAAATATACATGTATATGGAGATTATATATATATATATATGGACTTATTCCTGATTGCTTAACCTATCAGCAGCAGCTACAATTCATCCTTCTTGCAAATGCTAAAAACATAGAAATTGGATCTTCTAATAATTTTTAACAGACTACTAGTAGAAAGATCAACTGAAGTTATGTTTCTACATAAATAAATTGTTTCACATTTGTCAGTTCTTACTGGTTCTAATAATCTCTTTTACTTAATTCCTTGAATTTGACTTTACCTGAAAAGAAACACATTAATAAACATCAATGCTGGGTCCTACTCAGGTCACAAGAGGAGAGGTTAACAGTGAGTTCCCTGCTTCTTCTGGAAACCAAACAAGGTAACAACTCTAATCAATCTTTGACTAATAATAAATCATCTAGAGAAGAGTTGGTGACCTAAAAAGTAAAAAGCTCTAATTATGCATTATAAATTTCTTAGTCATTTTGTCCTCATAACTTCAATCTTTAAATAAACCTAAATGTTAGAAAAAGAAAATCTGCAAGTAACTCAATAGGACTTGTTTTTTTTTCCAAACCAGGAAAAGGAAGGACTTTTAGTGTTTGAGATAACATTTGTTTTCTGTAGCTTAGAAAATAAACATTTCCTATGCAGTCATGCCCTGCTCTGTGTGTGTGTATGTGTGTGTGTGCACTCGTGCATAGGAAAAACGTATGCTTGTGTGTGTATGGGTAGAGAGGGAAGGAAGAAAAATTAGAGAGTGAGAGGTTTTTTTTAGCATTTGGTATTGTGTAAACTGGTTATTTTGTGCTAGAGTTAAAATTAATCTCAGTAAGCTATGTTCAAGTGAGCCATGAAAGTATTGCAACTGATTAAGATTTTATCACAAAATCACAGGAAATGCTTGCTTGATTACATATTACATTTCTGTGAATTCAATGCCACAAAATTATAATGCCTTGAGTCTCTAAATTAGAATAATTTGATATCTTTATTTCAATATACATAGGCCATTTTCATTTATATAATAATACCGTATTTTTTTTTTCCTGATAGAAGGGGCAGATTTTTGTCCTTCTGTCATCATAGTATAAACCTAGAGATATTTACTTTATTTAAAATAGATTTATGGAATTTTCTGTTTCCTGGAGTTTGTAAGGGTAGCCAAAAGAAATAATAGTTTTTATCTGTCAATTGTGGATATACGTGTAAGCTCTCAAATAACACTTTAAGCCATCAAGGCATCAGTAAGAGCTCCCTCTGCAACTGTCCATCTTCTCTTGTGTTAGTCTGAAATGCTTCACACAAGCCTTTGTTCGTTCGCATCTGAATACAAGGTTGTAATTAGAAGAACAAAATACCATCTTCATGTCTAAATATGCCTAAATCTACTAATTCATTTAATCCTCATAATATGACTTTGAGGAAGGTCTAGTATTATTTTCAATTTAACAGATGAGAATTCTCAGAGAGGTTGGGAAATATATGCAGCAAAATCCCTTCTGCAAATGCCCCAATACTTTGAGTAGAATTTAGGGATTAATGGGATTATCTATGCCCTTGTGCTCTCTTGTGATATTCACTTTCCTGTTTTGGGGTTTTTGTTTATTTGTTTGTTATAGGGACTGTTACATATGTTTGTATGATACATAGAATTATAATTTATATTTTCAAGTTTGTGGAAATAACTCTTAAAATATTTGAGGCTGCTATTCTGCCAGTTGTCAAATACATGTGTAAGTGAAAATTAATTTAAACCAAATGTTATATTTCAAAATGTCCAGAACGCTTTCATTTTATCCAACACTTGAAAACAGTAGTGCATTAGTTTGTTTTAAAAAATGCATTTTATTTTTGCATGTTCAATACCGATGTCTGAGATACGCCAAGTGAAGGAACAAACATCATTCCTTTGTTTTTTATAAACTTCTCTTAATCCCTTACAGAAGAAGTTTTCTGTTTTATTTTATTGTTGTTATATGAGCTTTACATTTTGTAGTGAAATGTGGCCAGTACTATTCCTTTTTTTTAAAAAAGGCCAGATTCACTCCTAAATTAGCTTATATCTATCTTTTAGCACTGGCACTTCCAGTCCTACATTCCTGTTTAAAATATTTCTTCCCCCGCTCCCCACCTTTTTTTTTTCTTCCAGAAATGACTAATCTTCCTGTTATTCTACTCTGTCAGTTTTTCCCCTGGTATTCTTTTCATGTTGCATAACATTTATTTTTCACGAACTCCTTTTAGAATTTTACTACTATAGCCATGTCACTAGCCTTCCACTTAACAGAAGAAAATAGTCAATATTTATGTGTTAGCAAACTTTTTTGGTTAGTTTTTGTGCTACTCAGATTAAGCCGTTTCTGCAAGTCAAAAATGGAACTGTTCTTCCATTGACATAAGTATCGATTTGTTGATCTTCAAAGTCAAATTCAGTCTAATCCTTAGTTACCTTACACCACAATTAAAGCTTTTTGTCTCCTTCCAAATTTCCTGATAAGATACTAGAAAAGCAAATATAACACCACTTATTTTAATGATCTCTTATTTACCAGAACTGCTCTATAACATAATAAAACATGTTAGCAGACTTACAAGAACATTATAAAGTTTTTCCATCATTCTGATTTTCAATTGCAAATATATACTTTTAATTTGATGCCAAAAATTTGCTTTTTACCTTAATCTCATACAACAGCTGTATTAAACTATCTGAAGATGAGTAAAGTTTCCATTCTAGGGAAAACATCTGAGACATTTTAAAATTAAATAATCACTTAAAATGATATAACCAAAAATTTACTACATATCATATGCCTAACAAAACTAAATAAATCAATTAAATAAATAATAAATAAATAAATTAATTAAAACTAAATAAATCAAAACTAAATTATTTCAGATTTATTTAGCACATTTTTTTGTGAATTCAACATCGTATCATATTGTCTCAGAGTCACAGATTTCCTTCAACTAAGGGGTGTCTTACTAGTCCCATTTACACAGGCTTCAGATTTATAAACAGTATGTTTTTAAAAATCCAAAAGTACACATTAAAAATCTTGACATGCTTTATTTACTGGAAATAAAGATATTCCTAAAATGTCACTCTCAACTTCCTAAAAATAGTAGTCAAATTAAGTTCAAATATTTGTTTATGTTAAAATAACACAATATCTTACTGATAGTCTTGGGGTATCCCCACTTTTCTCTCTTATTATTAGGTTGGAACAGCAAAGAAGGAGATCTTTTAGTTGAGGTGCCATATCTAACACCCATGTTAAAAGTACTGAGTCTCAATCAATGACCCACGGACTCAGGAAAATACTAAGTACTCAGTAAGTGGTCAATAAATGCCTACTAATTAAAGTACAGAGAAATAAAAGTTAGCACTATTTGAGTGCTCAATATGCTACTGGTAATATACTGAACAAATATATTTGTTAATCAACCTTACATCATCCCTGAGATGAGCACTATTATTATCTTACAGATAAAGACACATGAGGGCAGAAAAGCTAAGTGTCTTACCCTGTCACTCAGTTGTAAGTGCTGTATTGAATGGTATTCTGAGAATTTCAAACAGTGTGGAATGAAAATATCCAGAAATTAAATTCTACATGGATATTCTAGATGATTGAGTGATACAAAAAAGAGACAACTCTATAAGCAGTGAGTGTTGCTAAGTGTTGATTAAGTGACTTTCTAGGTAAAGGAGGACCCTAAATTGGAGATTTGCCAATTCCCATGGTGTAAATGGTTCCAGTAGGCCAATTTTAAGCTGCCAACATGGTATCACTGAAGATGGAGTTGGGAAGAGGCCTTATATCAGGTAGTGTCATCATACCCCTACCCATATGTAGCCTTTACCAAGCTACACAGATAGTGAAATTCAGAGTAAGGAAATGACGAGGAGGACAAAAAGTATATAAAAAAAGAGGTACAGGGCCTCCCTCGTGGCGCAGTGGGTTAAGCAACGCACTATGAAGCAAACCGCAGCCACTGCAGCACGAGTTCGATCCCTGCTGCCGGCCAGGGAGGGGACCCACATGGCG
>JAGFMF010011796.1:13744964-13767464 GCA_019455555.1 Galemys pyrenaicus
TTGATCTGCCTGTTCTGCTCCCTGCTCTCTGTGGTGAATCCTCTCCCCCCCCCACACCTCTGGCCTGTACCCCAGTGCTTGTATGCATAAATAAATAAAATCTAAAAAAAAAAAAGAGGTACAACTTCCATCTTGTATACACACTAACAGTCAATTTATATTTTAAATCAGTGAACTACTAAGAATTAAATTGTAAAGTGTGAAAGGCAATGAGAAATAACAAGTAACCCCAAGGAATCCTTAAGGAAACATATTTTCTATGAGTGACAGCTGACATTTAAAAAATATTCTTTCTATGTGATTAATGAACTGTGATTAGTAAGTGATGTCCTGCTAAACTATTCATCCCTCAGGGAGCACACAAGAGGATTTATTTCTAACTAGAGTAGATGAAAATGAAAGCACAGTTGAAGGAAACAATTTGATTTGGGTCAGCAACAGATACTGCAAACACAGAAAGAATGACTGTCTTTTATACCTGTGTTTTACAAATTACTATCATATAAAAGGTATGGGATGATGTTGACAAGAAGGAAAAAAGTCAATCCAGAAATAGATTACCTGTATAATCTACATTTAAAGAATATACAAATATATGTACATAAAAGTAAACTCAAATTACTATCAGTATATTTCAACTGTTGCTTTAAAGAAATTCCTTTAGCACGTTCATTTAACACTGGTTTGAACTTATAAGTATTGTTAAATGACATTTGTATGTATATATAGGAAGATCACATTATTAATGTTAACATATTATCTTATTTCCTTGTAAACTGCTTATTTAATAAGTACCCAATTAGATATTACATATACTTAGATATTTATCCAAAAATTTTATCTAGATAAATTTTAAATGTATCATAAAATTTATTTTTCACATAAAATACAAATATAAAAAACTGATCAGCAAAGTAAAAAGGACAGAAATTCTACACCAATTGATTTAGAAGGTTAACAACATTAAATCAATATGTACCCATTTTTGGTACATGTCTAAGTCTGTTGCTGACTGTTGTTGAATCTGGCTCTCATGAACCTGCAAACTTTCTATTAGTTAATAGAATCCTGGATTAAATTAACTCTATTGAACAACTGTAATTCATTAACAACCTCTTATGCTATTTATTACATATGCAAAAGGTGCTTTTGAGCTTTGTCAGAATCTATAAATGTTGCCTTAAGATGTTCTGCTTGTCTCAATAATAGGACCCATCATTTATTACTGGGTCAATTTAACTATTGATTTCTACTTATGATGTATATAAATGGCAGAAAAATGTCACCCAGTTTACTGCCTTAAGGGAGAAAAAGTCACAAAGCTATTAAAAATACTTAAAAGACAGAAACACTGTTGCCTGCAAGATAAAATTACTAAATAACCAGTTTTGTTACTTAACCTTGATATTTTTCAGCCCAGTTATCAGACTGAGGAAAGAATATAGGTATATTTTTATCCTGGTGATACCATAATTAGTTAATAAAAGAAAATCCAAGTCAAATAGCTGTTGTATTCTATAGACAATATAAACTTTCATTTCCTTATATGACCGGGCCTTGCAAAGTGGTCATTTAATTTTCACTGAAATGCATGGTATAATTTATAGGCTTAATCACTATAATTAGTTTAATAGTTTATTTCAATCTTGGTAGTGGGGTAAGTTTATGGCATGAACTGAGAAATTCTATTTCATCAAATACATATATTTTGTCCCATTTTAACTTCAATATAAGAAATAGTTACTTGAAACTTAAACAGTTGAGGCCTATGGGTAGGCATTTGAAATTCAAAGATAACTAAGGGACAGTCTCTGCTTTTTCTGCTTTTAAAAAGTTCTCAGACAGGGAATTTATATAAGAGGTTAAAAACCTAACTACCAGGAACTATACTAGGAATATTGCTGAGTTCTCACCTATGGCTGCATTTCTGTGCAGTAAAATAAATTAATATCTCCTGTATGTTTTCATACTTCTAAAGTATAATAATATTACCTGGCTTAAGAGACTCATATCTAAACAAGAATGAGTAATAGGCTTTGGGCTAGTAATTAAATAATTGATAGATCCAGATTTAAGGGAAAAAAAAAACCATAATCTCAATAATAAATGTCACTATGCCTCCCTGTTAGCTTAAAAGTAGATCTAACAAGTTCTTTTGAAATTAACAAGACACTGTACTACTTAGAAAACAAAACTTGAAATACAGAAATGTAGAGTTACTGGGTTTAAAAAAAAAAAAAACTCTTTAAAAACTTGATGATAAAGAATGGCAACCCAGACCCAATGTGCTGGCTATTGAACATTTTCATTACTTTCTAACTTGGAAGATCAGAAAATTAGACCAGCCTCCCCATGACCAACAAACAAATGTAGTACAAAGGTCTTTTCTCCACTCATCTCTTTTGAGCATTGTATGAAGAACAGGATCACTGTTCAAAACAGTAAGTGTTGCTTCATGCCAGAGTCATACTCTATTAGAATTCAGATCTTTTTAGGATTATTATCAAGCCCTTACCTTCTCTGAGAACACACTGTGTTCTCAAGAAAGCATGCTAAATCTAATAAATCTAACATAACAGATCAGAAGAATTTATTCTCCAAGTAGATGACGTTTACAAATTATGAAGCCCCTTGAACAGGGTCAATAAGTCTCAACGAAGAACGTATCTTAACGTTCAAGTGGTCATTATAGCATTTGTTACCAGTTACATAATAACGCCACTCTAACCCTTAATGAGCCTGAAGTACTAAATTTTTAATCCCTCCTGATGATCCTGTTCAAAGTAGATAAATGTAATTTCTCCATCAAATACTTAATTGCTAGGACTGCTGGCATCAACACATAATATGGGACTTTTTGACTCTAGATTTTTTCTGTTCCTTTTAAAATTGCTTAGATCCTACAGCTCCTAAAATAGTGTTGGAGGGGAAAAAATAATGAGCAAGTTAACAACTGAATAGAACTTGACAATTATACTATTTGGAAATTTGGATTCTCTTTTCAGTTTCAGAATGAAATTTTGCAACACTATAAAGTTTTTACACTGGAATGCATAACTTAAATATTATTTTCTATAATTAGAGCATGGTGAAATTTACAGGTGTGCCTATAAAGATCATGTGTCTTTGTTACTGTTATTAATTCGACAATAAAACATAATTATTGTAGTTTTGATCATGTTCCAGAATGCTCCTCTCAGATAAAGACCAACACTAATACAAGCTCTTCTCAGTATTCTCAGTGGATTGGGAAAAAGAAGGAAAAACAAAATAGTGATAATGTTTCTGTCTGATAATATATCACTTCTCATTATTTAATCTTTGAAATTTATGTTCCTCTATGTAAGCTTGATGATTTTCTTACAAAACACTTTCACACACAGGGTTAAATTAATATTGTTAATAAAATAACTGTGCATAGTGTCACTGTACACACCGCTTTATCATTTCTCTCTGAGACATGGACTGTATTACAGTCATCAGGTCAGGTAGCCTGATCAGGACTCTGGTGCTGTCTGCAGAAGATAACATGCAGAGCATGGCATATATCCAAAAAAAAAAGGCCTATTCCAGAAACCTGCATTAAAAGTACATAAATAGTCCATTACAGTACCAGGACAATTCAATTGGATGAATCTCATCATAAATGAAGGATGCTGGTAGACTCCTTAAGAAATATTTCATGAACAGTTGTTTAAGTGGCTATCCCAACAAATGTCCCATTGCATGAAAAACATTCTCTGAAGTTGAATGTAAGCATATAAAATCTGATCACAATTATTGGTCACAGTCAGGAAGAAGCACTGCCTTCAATTCACTATCACTTAATGAACACCAAGGATATGAAAAATACCATATAAACACAGGTTTATATTAATGCAATATACATTAATGCGAGCTTCCCATTCTTAAGGAGCTTATCAATTGTGGGGAAAAAGAAATGCAAACATGAACTGTAAAATTAGGGAGAAAGTGATTTATACTATGATACAAAAAATGGTAGGGAAATGTGGAGAATAAATAACTCATCATATTCTGAAATGTGTCTCATTTGATAATTTTGTATAATGAGGGCCTCTTATGAACAAGAGCACAGAGACAGTCACTTAATCAACTGACAACACAGGTTGGCTACAGATGCAAGAATGTAGCCAAACAAACAAAAATTTACTATAAATTTAAATTGTATCCTATACATACATTTTAGTAGTAAACACAATTCTTTTTTTGGAGAGTCTGCTATTAAACAGAAAAAATTGTAAACCTTTAATGCCACCAGTAGTCGAGGCATCAGAATAAGTCAGAAAAGTTATTCACCTTAAAGCAGTGAAGAGCAATGGCTTGAGCTTAATAGCAGTTCTCATTAACCAGGTATTGTCAGTACCACCATTTTCAATAACTGGACAGCATTCCAGATTTTGCTGCCTCTATGCACTATATTTAAAGTGAGCTAGGGATCTTTATGAATATTATTGAGCCCTAACCTCACCAGTGGATTCTCTATTTGGTAATCTATATAAACAAATGAATTGTATGACGTGATTTCTCTAGCCTTTTCTAACTGCAATCCCAAGAACCTATGAAGCGCAATGCTGAAAGTGATAAAAGGAAAAAAAAAAATTCTCCCTAAATATAAAAAAAAATAAAACCCTCTTGAACATTACATGAACAACCCTTTAAAATACAAAGAATAAACAAATCTTAAATTTAGGCAAGAAAAATGTCACGTTTTTTATGGAACTGAGTCTAGCACCTGAAATTTTTCATTCTTAAAATTTTTTATAAAGCTTTAATCAGAGTGAAGGCTGAATCACTCGGTGATTTGCTTCTACAACAGCTACTCTGGTAAAAACTTAAGCTAACTGGAACCACAGAGAATCTCAATTTTCTTCCACATTCTTTCAAAATTGCTAGAGACACTTCCAATACTGCAAATGAAAAAACAAGGCTAGCCAGGTTATATTCTAAATTTTAAGCACTGACCCAATATTGAAAAATCACAGTAATTAGGGGCACTTAACTAGCCAGGACATTACAATTTGAAAGCCAGCTGCAATCTGTCAATGACTGTTGAGTGTCCTTTTTGGGGGTCTCTGTATTGATTTTATTTCTATTCTTCAAATTGACATAATAGCTAGTCGTGGCTGAGAAACGAGATTTGCAGCCTTTCCTTTCAAAGATCTATGTGGTAATGATAAACCCAGTGGTTGGAATCCATCAGGCTCACACTGAGCTTGTGTCACTGGCTGAAGAGATGTGTGGACACTGCATCTTTTCAAGCCATCTAGAAAAGAATCCGTAAACCCACAACAAATGATTTTTCATTGACCAAATCTTGTTTTCATTTAAATGCAGTGTAGAACCACACAGTGACATAAATTCGCAGTAATTGTATAAACCTAAGCTAAGTTTGGGAAGATGCAGTTTTATTTGTGCTACTGGGGTTTAAAAAAAAAAAAAGAAATCAAGAAATAAAATGACCAAAGTTCTGCAATGGGGTGAATTAAAAGCTGTAATGGTGTTACGTAAGTTCTTACTGAGTTTCAAGACATCCCTAAATAATGGGAAATGTATTAAGCAGTGTCCTTTTAAGGAATTTTGTCATAAGATAAACACGTTTTAGTGATCAAATCGCTAGCAGAAAGCTTGTAACTTGAGACTTCATTTTTCTTCCAACAGTGACCTGTTTTTCTCTAGAACAGTTACTGAGAAAAATATTTTTCAACTAGTCATAAGAATGACTTCCTTAGAAGCCCTTTCCTTTGTACTATTAAACAGTCTGGAAAACTGCTTGCTTGACTCATTCATGCTGTCAAAATATACTTCAGGCTAAGGCTGACCATCAATTTCTCCAGTTTCCTAGAACAACCCAAGCAACACTTAAGGATGCCTATCTAAAGTAATGGCATTGGGAATTTCAGGACTCTAGTCATGTTTTGATAGTTTGATAGTTTATAGTTATAAAACTATCCATTGAGGCTAGTTTATCCATTTGCTGTGCCTGAAGATTAGCATCTATGCAAGAAAAGTAAATGTACACCCATGACACTTACAAGGTAAATATCAAGTGAACAAAATAAAATTATAAGCTATGATTCACTCTTTATCATCTTTTTTAACTGCAGTGATACAAAGGATCAATCAGAAATCCAAAGAGAAGATATTAGAGTGATTTGAAGATTACTCTATTTAGAGATCATAAAATGAAATAAAATATGTAAAAATATGAATTTCTTCATTTATTTAAACACATTGATAAAATCCCTGTGTGACAGAAATTGTGTCAGGTTGGAATTCCTCAGAAAAATAAGTTATGAGGTAGTTACTTGAACACTGCACTTGCTGATAGATACTAAAAAACAGCTTTTAGCAAACAGCTATTCCCTTAACAACTGGCTATTTTATTATAATTCACAGAGGAGATATAGAAAAATGGAATCTATACAATCAATGAAAAACTTCTAATTACAATTAGTGTATATGAAGTGGAATTCTTTAGGGGACAGACGTCACAGGGAATATTACTTAGAGAAAAAAAATTGTTTTTGAATGAAAAACCTAATGGGAACAGAAATGATGCAAAACAATTGCCCCTTCTAACTATGAATAAGAAATAAGTAATTAGGTAAGGATATTTCATTTTTTAGACCATGTTTTAAAATTTATTCATAGTGCTCATCAGAAAGCAAAGCCAGCTCTATATGAAACTCTGGAGTATGTGAAAATTTCCAGATGGCTGTGTCCTTAGGAGAAAAATATATCTTCTGCATAGATTGAGAAGTCACGGCAAAAACACTGTGTTCCCTTGGCAGTATGAAAGGAGTGGTGGTTGACTAGGATTGCACAGCATTTTAAAAATATATCTGGCCATCCCCCTTGGTTAAGAGCTTCCAGCTGAGTAGTTCTAAGTGGGGTAGCAAGTGAAAGGGATAGACAGACGATATATTTCCATGTCTCGTTTGCTTTTGCACAGGAAGTCTGGAAAGTACCTGAGATGCTATTGGGCATACATTGGGTGAGCCACGTAAGCTAAGTGGATCCTACTGTTGGCCTTGTTGGTCACTAGAAGGAGAAAGGTTTGGGTCTAGTCAGCATGTAGTAAAGAGGCCCAACTGGTATCATCTTCTTATACATCCTACCTTCAATGTTGAGCTCTTCCATTTCTATTATTAAAGTTCTGAACTGGTGTATCTTTTGAGGCCAGAGATTTTAATAGGCCTTTCAAAAAACAAAAGCCAAGCATAATTTTTTTAAGCCCCCTCATTCTTGAAAAACCATATACAAGCCAAACAAACCGGAGGTGGCAAAAGTTTATAGATCAGGAAACCCGCGGAAGGTAGTAATACAGGGAGAGAATGACACGTCTAAAGTCATCCTGAAGCAAATGCATTTTGAAAATAAACAAACTTTGAGGCCACAACATGATCAGGATATATTAATAAGGAGTTTATTTATTAAAAAGTAAAGAAGTGTGTGTGTGTGTGTGTGAGAGAGAGAGAGAGAGAGAGCCAGAGAGAGAGAGAGCCAGAGAGACAGAGACAGAGAGAAAGACAGAGGTGAAGATGTGTGTGTGTGTGAGAGAGAGAGAGAGCCAGAGAGAGAGAGAGAGAGAGAGAGAGAGAGCCAGAGAGACAGAGACAGAGAGACAGAGAGAAAGACAGGTGAGGACATGTCCTCTGACCGTTGATACTATCTGTAGAAACTTGTCTCCTGGAAAATGTTTCTTTAACTTTGGTTTGGCGCCTACCTTGGAACTGATGGGAAATAAAAACTTTTCCATGGATTTGAGCCAACTTCACTGGTAAACAAAAGGTAACATTCATTAAGGGACATGGTACCATGATCTCATTCTGAAGGTTAATTTTTTTCACTGTGAATTGTCAAAACTTTCGAAAATTTAAACAATGTCAAAAATCATAATTGGCATTTTCTTTATTGCTATTGTTTACATGGGGAGCGGGGGGATTGAACTATGCAACTAAACAGTAGCAGGTAAAAGGACCCGCTCTGACTACTAACTGCATCATCTGTCTTCATTTTCTATCTCTGCAAAGCCCCTAAATTAAGCACACACAGATACATGTATACCATGCTTGTTACTTTACAACTATCTAGTAATATGTTGTTTCAATAAAAATCATTCTTTTAAAAAAGTAGTAAATATTTCTTAATAAGCATCTAAAGATACTGCCTAGATTTTTTTTTTTTTTTTTTAGTCTGAAAGGGAAATTCCAGGCTTTACATATCTGCTCACTCACTATCCATTGACCATTTAATTTCAATAAGGCCTTGCTGCATGATTTTTGGCCTCTTCCAAAAAGCTGAAAACAAATTTTACATTCCCTTCCCTCAGAGATCCTCCAGTACTTTCTCCTAATTGTTTTACAACATGTTAAAAGCATAAAATAGACAACTCAATTAAACAAGCTACAAGCATCTCCTTTGAACACGTATTTGATCCTCCTTCAACATCAAGTAATACAATTAACTCATTGCTACATACTGAATCGATAAACAGCAGAACAGAATGGGTAATAATCAATAGCCCTAACAAGAAGGCAGTGGCATGGCTCACTAAATCAAACAGGAAGTGAACAACTCATATACAGAATTAAAATACAACAACAGTTACACACACTGGCAAAGGAAACCCTGGACCTGGTTACAGGAAAATGCAAGGTTGTGTGATTTCTTATGAACCAACAAAATCATGGAACTGTGGTTTTTCCCCACTTGCTGAAAAAGTATGTCTGTATTCACCTATTTCAAACCAAAGTCAAAAGTCTTGAGCTTGCTCACTAGGCCAGCACATTTTAGTATCTTCAGGTCAAAGGAACCAATTCACTTGTTCCCACTAATTCTAAGTTAATCATGAAAGGAGGGGGGAAAAAAACATGATAGACTACCATGGGCCTGTGAGCTTCTTTACCTCTTTGCAAAAGTAACTGTTACCAAGTAAGTAACATACGTATAAAAAAGATCTAAATATGGTTAGTGAAATCATGATAAACTGACTTCAATAATGCAGTTAAAGTGCCCTGTGCAGGTACTTCCATGAATAAATACCAATTTTATTTCTGAAAGAGTCTTAAGTGAGTCTTTTAAGAACAAATGTATATAAATAATATAGCATTTGAAATATCAAATGTGATTTTAGACTAGCTTAGTGCTAAAGAGGCATTAGTTTTAATTGAATTTAAATTTGAACAGATGGTTACAAGCACTTTTCCATTCATGGATTCCATTTAGGAATGGATTTTCAGGTGCAGACAATAATATAAATACTGAATTATTTTATTACTAATACACCAATTGTTACATGGAGGTAGGGGGTTCCATCTCTTTATGACAGGTAAGTAACCTACTATGAGGCAATGAACATTTATACATATTCCAGATAAATCATTTTTATCAAATAATACATAAATACAAGTAGTGTAATTTGCAAAATTAGATGACATTTTTTGTGAAATAAGCAAAATTCTTCTTATAAGGGGAAAAAGATAATTTAGGCTGAATTCCAGCATTCAGATGAAGTCAACACTAAGAGCTTCCATTTCTGGAGTATTTCCACTGAGTGAAGACACTGCATGAAATTACCTATATTACATAATAGATTTCACTGAATTCTCACAAACCTCACAAAGCTTGTATTATTAAAGTCACTTACCGATAAGGGAAGTAAGATTTCAGGAGGTAAAGTGACTGACACAAAGCCATTAGGAAGAAACAGACAGAATCAAATCCAGGTCCCTATGAATTCACAATTTATGCTCTTATTCAGATTTTACTCTGCTACAGTTTCTACCTATATTTTTTTGCATGTCACTTTTTGCAATTATTCTGAAGACCCTACCTTGATTAAAACGCCAAAGTATTACTGGGATTACATGAAAACCACTAGTGACCCCATTCTTATTATTCCTGGCACCACTATATTTATTTGCTATTATTTTCATTGTAAATTTCATTTCAAGGAACAGAGTACAGAGGTTAATCTAAATGATCAAAGGACACCCCAAAAAGTAAAGCTGAAACTAAAACAAACTAATGGAGAAAGTGCCCAGAGAAATAGAACAGAAGGACAAAGAATACCACTTGTTTTTCTCTATCAGCATTATTGGGTTCTGCATATAAATTAAGCTTCACTTACATACTAAATCTGAATTTGGATGTCAAGGACAATTTTGTTAGGATACTCCTAACTAGCTGCTTGACTAAACTGATTCGTTCAAAATAGTATCCAAAAGCCACTGAGTTTAATGCCTTTAGCCATTTGAGGAAGGATCCTTATAACAACAGCTACAGATTAAAGACTTCTTTTCTTACCCCCAAGCTAGCCTTCATCCAAATGACCTCCTGTGAGAATAATGAAATATTTCCCAAACAGTATTTTGAATCATATATAGAACACTAATATTTGAGCAATATCTCTTAACGATCCAAGATTACAGCTTAAACTGATGTCTACTACATACTCTACACCTAGGGAACTTTCTATTATAAAATCCATGTTTTTCTGAGAGCAAGATTCTTGTTTTACCATATCATGAAAAAAATGTAATCAGTGATTCTTACCTTTACAAAGTTATTTTTATTTCAATTCCATATAGTGTAAAATTATTTAAAACATGAACTATTTTTTAAAACGTTAAAATTAAGTTATTCATGTGAAGAAATTTCCTCTTACTGGGTCTAGATATTTTGGTATCATCAATACAGTTCTATTCAACTATACAAAGAATTGAAATTCACTACCAAAATTATTTTATTTCTAGATAATTTTAACATTATTTTAAAATTCATCATTACAAAATATACAAAATAAGAAACATGTGTATTATCAAAGATAGGTTTAAGGCAGCTTTTATGTAAATCTTAGACTTAAAAAAGTGTATTTTTGTTTCCAATATTATTATAAATGTCCAGTAAAACTCCTGAAATAATACAAATGAAATCTCAGCCACTTATAAAATAAAGTTTTGTGATTCTATGCATTAAAAATATAGCAAATAGGGCCTCCCTGGTGGCGCAGTGGGTTAAGCAGCGCACTATGAAGTAAACTGCAGCCACTGCAGCACGAGTTCGATCCCTGCTGCCGGCCAGGGAGGGGACCCACATGGTGTGGCAGACCTCTCCTGCTGTGCCCGCTGCTCCCCTAAGCAGTGTACTTCTGTTGATCTGCCTGTTCTGCTCCCCGTTCTGTCTGTGGTGAATCCTCTCACCCCCCACACCTCTGGCCTGTAGCCCAGTGCTTGTATGCATAAATAAATAAATCTTTAAAAAAAATAGCAAATATACTCCTTCCTTGAGTAAGGAATGTTCTTATACGAAAAAAATAATCATAACAATAGTTATGAAATGAAAACTTCTTTTTCTGGTGTCCTTTACTTCAATCTAAATTTTGTCAGGAAATCCTGAAATACTCACTTCTCCCCTCTAGAATAACTGTCTGGTTTCTGATTTGCTGTGCTGTTTCTGATTGGCATGACTTTTAAAATACCTGACTTAAGGTTTAGACTCCACATTATCACACTTCTAGTTAAAAGCTTAGTATAAATTTCTCATCTTAAGTGAAAAGATATCAGTAATTATGCAGGAGTCATTTTCTGAACTAAAGAAAAATTGAAGCATCCCAAAAAAGTTGTGTTTCAATTAAGGTAATTGCAGTGACTAAACAACTACTTGCCTAAGTATGTCCGACACTGTATTATGTAGACTCACTACTGTCTTTGCAATGCACTAGACCACTGCTTCATAACACTGCTAGCTTGAACAAGAAAACCTAATGTGAAGACAGAAAGCACAGGCTCCAAAGGCAGGCGGTCAGTGTTAAACTCCAGTTTAACTGCTCCCTGACTATACAACCTTGTATAGGTTATTTCATATTTTTTTGATTAAATAAGGAGCAATATTATTTTATATAATTGAATGATGATGATCAAATCAGGAGAATGAAGCTAAACACTTCTACCTGTTACATGAGACTCGATCTGACTTTGATTTGTCTTGCTAAATTATGGAATATAATGATGGATTGGTAAAAATCTTACATTGTAAACAAACTATATACACTGATTCTGACCAGTACAGTGTAATTCCCTAGCTCTTCTTATGTAAACTACTGGTTGACTAACCCGCTAATGTTGTTGTAACAGACTTCGCAGACATACAGAAAAACATTTAATATCTACCTGTATTTTTATGAGCAAATGTGTGTTCTAGTAGGACACTTAAAAATTATAGACTACGAGTCAAAATAATATTTTATTATTCTATGTAATTTTAATCTTCATTATACTTCTCAGAAGGTTGAAAATTTATAGAAACCACCAGTCTGTCAACACCCAAGGAAAGAAGGTTTGGCTCTTTGTAATATTCACTCTTGTAGCAGCATTGCCTATTGCAATGTTGGTACCAAGTAGGTAATAAATATTGAAAGAATGAATTATTTTCCTTCAATCAAGATGCAGACGTTGCATATTCTTTGACCTGTAATTTCTTCAAGTACTTAAACCTTCAGTATAAAAATATGAATTTCTGTTTAAAAAAAATTCTCTCATTAGTGGGAATTACAGAAGCCAAGACTAATAAAGATTCTAGAACAAACACTTTTGTATTTCTCACTATGCATATATGTATGTTACATATTAAGCTACCTCATGTCAATCACAGTTTAAAAGGATTTAGAAGAGATACTGGAATAGATCCCTTCAGGCAATGATTTAGGGTGCAGACAATTTCAGAGTAGGCAATAACTCTTTAATTCAAGGGAGTTTGGTTTTTTTTTTTTTTAATATATTGGGTTTTCTCATATGGACATTTGTTTTCAATTTATAACTCCAATATGATTCATGGAAGGCAATGTCTGGCACTACAAGTTAATAATAATGAAAAAAAAGTTTCAGTAAATAAAATCATGATGATAATCTTTTTTCATGGCTAGATTTAGATTTCATTAGTTTCCACTTAGCCATGAAGAGATATGAGATACTGTGAAGAAAGATAGTTCATTCATAATACTGATCTTTCTTAACAGAATTCTTTATATAATGAATTCTTTACTTCCTTCTTTCTTTATGGTTCATTTCTTAGTTGCCTCCCTTAAAGCAGAATTGTTTTATGAAAAGCAATGCCATCCAAAAAAGAGGAATCTCATTTCAGGCATGATAAATTTGGCTTTGTTTTCTTCTAATTTTTTTTTTTAAATTTGGCCCATTTGGTAAGCTAACACTGTTTACTTATAAAACATTCCTGGGATTGGGAGTTGTTACTAGACTTGTTTTCAGTCTATGAACAATTTTAGAATATTAGATGAGCAAATATATCTGAAAGCAAATTATGTCTGAATGCAGTTACATGGAAAAGAATGAATTACAGATGTAATTTATCTGTCACAAGCAGATCCTAAACACTGATTATGTCCATGCTTGTGCAGAAAATTGAAAATGATAGAAAAGCTTTCCAACTTTTCTAACTTTAATTTTCCATGTTTTACTTTGTGTAATTTACTGTCAACTATTAACAGCAGATGCTTCTTGTCTTATCTGAGAACAGCCTGGACTTAAGTATAAGTAGTTCTGAAATCTAGAAGCCTACATAATAAATTTGTATTTTATGCAGAGGCATAATTTCTAGCTTAAGATGCCTGGGGTTATATGGGGTTTTGAGAAAACAAGGTGTTAAGATTTCAATAAACAATTGTGTCTGAACCTAACATTAACAGGAATTAAAAGATAATTATTGTTTAATAAGTTGAGATACCTTTAAATAAGCTTAATGGGCCTAAAATAGTGATCTGGGGTTAAAATGCAGGTGGTTCTCAAATGACCAATACTGATCCAAAGCAAGTTGGCTCAATCTGGTGGTCTGTGGCTAGGGGAACTCCCTCTTGTACTTCTCTTCCTCTTCTGGTCTCAGAATTAGTAGTTGTGAAAGGAACTGGAGGGAAAAAAAAGAAAGGGAAACTACCAGAGACCTTTCTCACCCCCTTCCTTTAGTTTCTCTTCCACTGACCCTTCAAATGCTATTAAGTTCCCCCCGCCCTAAGTCCACAACCACTCAACACACTATTCTCCTACTGGCACTTCCCTTGAGGGCTACATTTTTAATAAATGTCTTCTCAAAACTGATAAAGGAAACATTTGCTAAATTCCTTGGATTTTGGTATCTCCATTCTCTGTCTTTCTGTTCACTACCGATTCTTTATCGCTATCCTTGCTTTCTTGATTATATCCTGTAAAATATTGACCAGAACCAACAAAAAAAAAATTAGTTTAACATTTTTACTATCTACCTATTTCTCTACCACTACTTGTAATTAGAAATCAACAGCATCCAAACAACTATACTTTGAAAAATATCCAAAAGGAAAGGGAATACAGAGAAGTTGTTCATTAAGCTTCACAGCAAACAAGACTCAAGATGAACAAACTATACATTCAAAAGGGAAGCAGGCTGAGTTCTTATTTAAAAAAAAAAAAAAAAAGGAAGTGAATTGGAAGACATATTCACCAAAGAAGTCTTCCCATCCAGAGAAAGTTTTGAACTACCACCCCTCACCCCTTCCTATCCTGG
The DNA here is from genome assembly GCA_019455555.1 of Galemys pyrenaicus. Lineage (NCBI taxonomy): Eukaryota > Metazoa > Chordata > Mammalia > Eulipotyphla > Talpidae > Galemys > Galemys pyrenaicus. The sequence continues at coordinate 13,759,542 of JAGFMF010011796.1, forward strand.
CCACTACTGATTCTGAACTGCCACATCTTAGCGTTTAGTTCTGAAGACAGGAGCATGTGGACCAGGGTACGGGGAGGGACAATATTCGCACATGAAAGTGACCCAAGATTTAAAATAGGCCACACCTCTGCACAAAACCAAGATGAAATTCTGGAACCGAAACTGAAACTTGAAATATATCTTTCCCATCGAAATGGCTGAACAAAAGCAGTTAAGGTCTATGATACTAGTATTACTTAAGATTTAGGAAAAGATGGCATTCATCAGGCTTCTCTGGGGCCTCCTGGATTTCATTAATAACCATTTTCCAGAATATTGTGTGCATTGCACTCTAACTACAGTAGCATGTATGTTACTTGGCCTTCCCAATGTTGCCTGACAACCTAACCACATTGATTCTATGGAAAAATGCATTCTAAACAATTAAAACTTTAGAAGATAGCTTTATTTACATGCAGGAAGCAGCTATGCAGTTTACACAGTGAGTACTTATTTCAGATGATATATTGAAAACTATTTTCTACATGGTCTTATATTCTGAACAGATATATTATTTTTTGAATGTTGGTGGGAGTATTTTTGCTGCTCTCTCATGTTCACTCATTGATTCATTTGGTGATTTAAAATATTGAGGTCTAAAATGTTTTAGGCCCTATGCTGTAAATATGCCTTAGATATTCATATTTACTAAACATTACATTTTGAGTGTTGTCTTTGCTTAATACTTAGGCTATAGATACATAAAATAAGAAGCAGTGTTTTAAAGGACATGAGTTAACAATGTGGACTGTGAAATTAGGACACCAGGCTTGGAGTTCATCTTTTTCTTTGGTTGAATGACCTTGTGCACATTACCTAACTTCCCAGTACTCTGTGTGGCCATCTGTGAAAAGACAGTAATCCCAAAGAGTTCTTGGTAGGACTAAATTCTATGAAAAAATTAAAAGCACTGAAAATACTGACCAGTAGTACAGTAAATTTAAATAAATATTAACTCTCTTTTACTTCATACAGAGGAAATATAAATTTAAACTATATATAAATATATGTAAATAGGCAGTGGCAATAGGAAAAAATGAAAAAGAAGATATATACTTTCTACACTTTCTTATATACTTTCTATATAAGTTAAAAATCAACCTATTTCTAGTGCCCCAGGTTTTACTGACATGATTTGGGGAAAAAATAAAAAAAAAAAGACAACTGTGGTTAACCAGGACAAAAGACATGATCGTAGATTTGCCAAAACAGGAATATCCAAGGTTCTTTACAGTGATCTCCTCAACTATCTAATAGCACGGTGCTTTTCAGAGAGTTACTTGATTCTGGAGAGTTACCAGAAGTCTTTTAGTGGGGTAACTTTCCCATTCCAGTTACTACTTTCCCATTCCAGTTACTACCTTCAGGAATATATATTCTCCCTTCCTACCTTGCTACTAAAGATCTCAGTCAATGCATGGTACAGTTAAAAGACTACAGTTCCCAGCAACACTTGCTGCCAAAATCAACCAATGAAAGACCAGGATACATAAATGGATGAAACTTAGCGGGCCTCTGTTATAAGGAGCCTGAGTGGACAGGGATCCTTTTGTCCTTGCCTTTTCCTGCTTCCTAAAATGCAGATATGAAGCCTGGCACTGCAGTGGTCATCTTACAATTTTGAGAAAACCAAATGCTCCTCAGGAACTAAGGATGAAGTGACTAAATTCTAGTGACTGGAGTCATCATACAGATCTGGCTGGCCAACTGAAATATAATCCTTAATTTGTTTATACCAGTGCTGGAGGGGCCGGGTCTCTGATGCTCAGTGCTGAATATAATTCCTTATACACAAAATGATGAAATCATTTCCGTGACCCCAGTAAGAAACATAAAAAGGAATAAGAACCAACAGTTCTGAAGATGGACAGTTAGGAAGCTGAACAGAGCTCAGAGATAATAAAAGAATGGAGATCAGAGATGGCCAAGGTCCAGAGTTATCCAGCAGACAGCCTCTCCATCAAATTATAATGTGTAAGGGGTTACAACTATCAGTATTTTTGAAAGCATAAGTCCTTGAAATACAGAAAGCTTTATCTCTAACCCACCATTACTTTATCTCTAAGTGAAAATCTTTCCAAAATATGCCAAAAGACTATGCTGCAGATGTGCGTTTCATGTTATTTGTATCAGAAGCACAGCACTAGATAAAGTCTGTCACTGTTTACTATAAATGAATATTAGAGGTCCTCACTAAAATTACACTTGTTTATAGTGAAATTCTCAGAGAACTCACCATTCTAATAATCTATTACACTTCAAACAACTAACTGTTTCTATCAAGCCTTTCAATGGCTTTGACTGAAGTTTCTCCAAATTAATAACCATCATTAGGATTAAATCAAAGACCATCTATTTAGTTTTACACTTCCACTGACTGTCATCATTTTTGGCTTGTTAACATAGAAAATTGCTTCCTTATCTAAAAGCACAGAACGTATTTCTACTAAAGTTAAAAAAATTTTTTAAAAACCTCAAAATTTCCTCAATAGGATCTCTTTGTAAGAAAATAAGCAGCTTTGTCCAAGTCTGTGGGAAGGCTGAGACATTGCTCAGCATGAAAGGTAATGGATTAGCAATGCTGATAGCCGAAATCCTCTACTTATCCTTGGCAAGGAAAATGACAGGATAAGCTTCCCAAACTACGCCCCTAGGTGTCTCCTGGGTCAGAGAAACATTCAGTTTCTCACCTCTCATGTAAACTGGATATACATCACATGCTTCCAAAACAGAATATGTACCCCAAGCTGCATGGACTTTGAATTCAGTAACAGCCTTGTATAGCAAATAGGAAGCTTCATAAAATAATTTTTCATAAATTTATAAGTTTACAATTAAACTTTGAACTCATTTATAAATGTCATAATCCTCCCCTTTAGGTTTAAATTGTTTTTAGTTTGTTACACTCACATTGAAGTAAAGGTTAATGAGAAAAAAAAAGAAATTAGAAGCAATGTACCAAAATCTTATAAAAGAAAACAAAATAGCTCTAGAATTAGTGTTTTAGGTAGCTTGAGTCCAAAAAAATGTAGGCAGTTTGAAATGTATCCAAACTTATAAACTATTTTTCTAAAGAATTTCTAACTAAAAGAGAATACATACTTATTAATAATACCAAAGCAGCTGGAGCTATTGAAATTTCACTAAAGAAAGATTCACATTAGTTAATGACATCACAGTCATTCATGGAATATTCTTCACAAAGATGTTAAGTTCTCCTCATGGAATACATCTTGAACATTTCCATGAAACATTCCTGCTACATGAATTACAACTTACAGTTAGTTCATCTCCTAAATCACCTCGGGAAATGAGGAAGTCTGTTAACCTGTCAGTGAAGGACACACTGAATGTGGGTGGACCTATAGACTTAGCGCACATCTAATATCTGGCCAAGTTTTAATGTCACACGGGAGATGCCCTTAGCCAAAAACAATAACCCACAAAACTGCTGGTGAAAGTTATTCCAATTAGGAGTTTACTAAGTCAGTTTTAAATCATGTTGGATGTCTAGTCTGAAACTTGCAGGTATTAATTGTCAGGACCATCAATTAAACTGGTTTAAAAGATATAATGAAAAGAGCATGCTGGAGATTTAGATCAGTAGCAATACAGTCACTGCTATGTTGAAATACATTGTGTCAACAATGGAAGATCTTGTACAATGTAACCGCACACAAAGTAGGACCACTTTACAGCATCCAGTTATGCTACCAGATCCCTGCCGGACCAACTACAGACTTGATTTACCTTACTGACCTTGAGCTTTCTGGTTGTTCATTTACCTAGGTATTTACCTATTGGTATGTCCTCCAATAGCTGATTTCTGCAGTCACGTGTTCTTCAGACCATGCCATTGATTCTGTGCAACTATGCAGTGAAATTTGATCTCTGATATTTCTATAATAAATTTGATCAACTGTGCTATTGATATACACAAATATGTGTAATAATGAAATGAAAGCTTAGTTATCAAAAAGTTGCCCAATCTGATAACAGAACAAGTGACTGAAGTTTTCAGAAGAGCTTTGCTAGATTTTTGGTAAATAGGTAGTAAACATAAAGGTTACAACCCTCATCCCCCAGCATCTGAAAAACAAATGAATATTTGAAGAAAGTCTCAATAAGAAATGTCTATTTATGTGAATAATAGGGTGAAAGCTTATTTTTTTATTAATATAAATAACTTGGCATCCATTTAAATACATTCCTTCTTGAAACTTTCTTTAAATCAACTCTAAAGTTTAGTTAAGAGTTCATCATGGAAGAAAACAGGCAATTTGTCATTACCTAGTATTTGAATCATCATTTCTGAAATACAGAATCATTTAATGATGGTTTACAGTGCAGACATTTTTCTTTTGATTTCTTTTCTCTTTCGGTATCTTTTTCACAAACCATAAGGGAAAAAATTATCTCTAGCATAAAATAATGCATTTTTCAAACATTCATGATTTCTGCTGTAACTAAAACACATGTATATTTTGTAAGCAATTTAATTCTCAATTTGAATACACACACTGTTATTATAAATTAAGGCTACAAGTACAAAAGCAAAATTAAATGCATAAAATACTGCTTAATTTATAAGTTAGCACACATTAGAACATTTGCTCTTTCTTATTAACTACTTCTGATATACTTAGAAATCACGTATTTCCATTTTACTTAGCAACACATTTATTATGATACCAAGTTCTACATTTCTATTTTAAAAATTTAACTGAATTATTTAAACCTTAAAATCACCAATACACAAGTAAAATACTAGCTGCTAATCTTTCCTATTACCCTTAGTAATGTGCCAACTGATTTCTTTTATATAAATAAATACTATCCTAAATTGTTCAACTTCTGTTTTTAATGAAATGAATTCGCCTCTTCTAAGTAGAAGTCTGCTATAAACGTAAGTCACCTGGGAGCCAGGCCAAAGTCTGAAACAGCACAGCTGAAGGGTACAGCCATTTCACAGGGTCCTCTCAGAGAGTATTTGGTTTGCTTTCCTAACTTGCTAAAAATAGGAGATTACACAGGCTACCTCCATCTCACGGCTCAAGAACTCAGAAAAGGCTGGACTATAGATTGTAGCAATCCATACACCATGTTTTATTAAAGAAGTCAGGATATTACAAGTTTTCTGAATTCCTTCCTTTCACTCTGTGAGACAATACAAATGATCTAGCCGTTACTGGCATGGAAATCTCGTAATGCTCCCAAATTTTAGAACTTCAAGCATGAGTCACAGAGTTGCTTTAACTGTTTTCAAATATGTTTTTGATCTATTTTAGCCACAAAGCTGAACACAGGAAGACTACTATCTAAAAGATAGCACTCTACTGTGTCTACTAACACAATGTGTTAGTTTATAAATATATATGTGTATAAGAAACATGGCTTTTTGAAACAAATACTTATTCAAAAAATTTTAATTGTTAACAGTTTTTTTAACTCACATTTAAGGAGCTACTGTTCTGGGTATGAAGCTCCATGATAAATGAATTTGAGTTTATTTTTTCCTCTTATTCAAATCAAAATATTTTCCCAACTTTTAAATATTACAAATTAAATTTCAATTTCTCTTAGACAAAGAATAAGGACAAAGTTTGCACTGATTAGCTGCTGCAATGAGTTCATTTTATAAGTAAATTTACAATCTTGAAATTATTTGTTATTTAAAAAAAGGCCTTGATGTGGCAGTTGAATCTTGTTAACCACACAGCATGTCATTAAGCAATGCTGCTGCTTTACTCAAAGGGGGACTGTTCTGTGGCCACAAGTGAGCAGCAACTAAAAAAATATTTTGAGATGGAAAAATAGCAACTGAATTTTAATGTTTCACAATGTTTCCAAATGCTGTGGAGGCAGGTCTTCTGCGAAACCACTCAATGTCACAGCCAAGTTTAATGTCCTTCATTTTGCAGCTAGGAGTGCACCATCAACTGTCTGTAGGATTAAAAATTGGATTTACTAGTAATTGGGTCAAAAGAGGGTTACTTATGAACACAGCTGGTTACCTACAAGTGTAATTAGCCCTTTGCCCCTCATTTTCTGGGTGCCAGTCTCTAATTACACCTAAATTCAGTGGGCACGAGATTAGGAATACACATTCACAAAGGTACGATCCCTGTGTCCTTCATGGATGTCTTTCAAAGGAAAGAGAAAAAAAGGCCCAATAGTCATTTATAATTTTTGTCTCTTGGTCTTTCAGACAATGACACTAAGAATAATCTAACACTGTAACATATCTTTGTTGCAGTCAATACTCCCTTTTTATCACACTCTTAATTATTCTTCAGTCTTTCCTATAAACTTTAGCAAAGTGAGCAGCCCAAATAGAAACAAGAAGCAATTAACTGAAATAGTTAACTCATAATCTCAGGGTGAGTTATAACTTAACTTCTGAGTTATTATTTCAGTTCATTTATCCCAATGTTATTAAATAGAGCATGAGTATCATATCACTTCTTTTTTGACAAAGACCAGATGGCTGTATGAGACTTGTACTTTATATACGTAGAAATGACAGTAATCCCCCTCTCAAAGGTTCAAAGAATGAATTACACTGGCACATAAGTATTCAAAGGCAATTCAATCAACCAAATAGGTGGAGATACCCAGGAAAGTTCACATTTCTAGTGTTAACCTTGCACGTCAAAATAAATATATTTACATAGTCTTTTATTAGAAGACCCATTTTCAAACAGGATATCTGAGTTATGAACTATGCCACTTTTGAATGTCAAGGCACACTAACATGACTCTTTCAGTAGTATGGTGCCCACAAAAGCTAACTTTTAACACTTCAAGCTGAGACTGTTACAGATCAAAAATAACCAAGATCTCACAGTAAGTAAACTGCTAAGTTACTTCACATTAGAATTTCAGAAGCTAAAAAAATAAAAAAATCAATAATAGTTGAACCTCTACTTATTTTTAAAACTCACAAGCAACAAAGTTTGTGGCTCAAATAAGGCATTGTAGCAACAGTTCCGAACCTTCTTTCTAGTTATCTTTTCCACAAAACACTTTGCTTCTGGCCTTACAATAATAATACTCGTAAAATAAAAAGGAAATCCATTTCAAAAATAATAATAATCTATCCAAGTTAGGCTATCTTAAGATTTGCTATTATTTTTACATAGGTACAGCACCTTTACAAACAGTAACAAATCATTTTCATTGGGCTACTTCCACAGCCTTCTCTATAATCTATGCAGACACTAACACACACGTATGTCTACACAATTTGCTCCTAAAGCTAGACGCTGAGTAGAGCTATTACTGAGTAAAAAGTACATAGATACTTTCTGCTCTAGGAAAAAAAAAAAATCATAGCATTAAAGGACTGATGAAGTTATTCATAACAAATTTGAGTCAGATTTGACTCAATACTACTGCTTCTCAATAAAGTCCCCCACCCCAACATCAATCAACATAGGAACACACCATACAACTCAACTAGCAAAAGCAAGTGGGCTTGTATGTCCACATCCCCTTTATTCAATTATTGCATATCCTTAAAATAATATAATATTTACTCACTTTCAATGAATCAAAGCAGGCGATTACTCGTCCATTTTCAACTTGGCAGCTTTTCGAAGGATGTGCAAATTTACATTCCGTGTCAGGCCGTGAGCAAGTCCCCCTTTGGAACTCTCTACATACTTCCAGTGTTAGCCATTTTGTGTCCCGAATTGGTGTGACACTAACAGCCATGTTTAGATTTTACAGGTAGTTAAATTTTTCAATAAAACCAACAAACCCAACCCCCCCGGAAAAAAAAAAAACCAGCAACGACAACAACAAAAAAAAAAAATGCTGAACTGATAAAACTGTAAAATGATGATGAAAATGTCCCCAACAAAATACTTTTCCCCCACTCCC
>JAGFMF010011796.1:13769964-13843812 GCA_019455555.1 Galemys pyrenaicus
CTAAACAGAAACAATCTAACTCATGTCACTAACCCAAATGCTTCACATACAGTGATGAGAAATAGATGGCGATGATAAAACTTCAGCAATCACAGTGACCAATAGTCATCAGAACTCCAGGGCACAAAAACACACAGACCCCTACATGAACATACCCAGATAAATACATAAGTGAATATAATGCATGGACACACTCAAATACACACTTGATCACACATATGCCCATTGCCTATTACTGCTACAAATTTCTATATTCCAGTGTCACTTGGGCTCTTGCACTGGAGGAACTCTGCCCAAGCACAGACAACTCCCTCTCACGGTCCACAAGTTTTTCTAAAACTTTATCACTCTGGATTCTCTCCTCCTCCATGATCCTTTCACTGTCAACAGGGATTGAGCATATGTGTCACAAATATCTCATAGTCAAAAAACAGTGGCCCTTTGGGCTTGTACTCTCTCTTCTTTTCCTGCCACTCACCTTCAGTCTTTCCGTATCTGTTTTTTTCAGTCTCCCAGGAGTTTTTTCCCTTCTGCCCACAGTTAAGCTTCCACCTCGTCTCCTTTCTCTTTATAAGCCTTATATACACGAATGCCTTACTTTACCTGAAATTTGTCTTGCCCTCAAAGTGCTGAGATAGTTCCAAAATGGAGAGGCAAATGTGTAAAGTGTCTTTTTTTCCTGATTCCTTCTCTCCCATTTACTTTTGAGTCCGTATCACAGTGGCCTCCAGGGCCATGACTTGATTGCTCTTCAAGTAGCCATGTTCAGTGCTTCCATAAAAGCCAAGTCCAGAAACCATGAATAAGCCTCATGTGTACCTGACCTCTAAACGCATTTACAACTTCCTCCTTCTCTAGCCTTTTCCCTTGTCTTGAACTAACAAATGTTAACCTTTTGGTTTCCTTTTGGGTTGAAAGGATACTAAACTTCTAGTATCTTCCCTTTAGAGAGAAGCTGCCAGGGTGCCTGTGATATACCCATTGCTGTGAGTTCAGGGGACTTGTTACAGGCTAATGTTTGTTTGGTTTGAAACACACTCTCTCACCTCTCTAACTTGGCAAACGCATTCTCCTTGTTTAAATTGCTATTCAAATATCACCTCTTTAAGACTGAGCCAACATGCTAAACATTATACCATCTCAAATTATTCTAAGTACTTTGTGATCTTGGTGCTTTTGTCCCCAAGGATTAAAAACTTCCTAACAACAGGGTGCATCTTTTTCTCTTCTTTTTTTACCTAGTTCCTAAGACACAATAGTTTTGACTTGTTGATAAATGTATAACTTTTACTGAAACTAATAGGAATAAACATGTTTATGAAGAAATATCCCCCAGCCCTGAGGAAATATTTAATGATAATCTATAAGGTCCAAAAGATCATAATTAAATGTCTTCCTTGCTTGGTAGTTATGCCTAAATACAACTATAAAATCAATTTCTAAAGCTGATTATTTTTCCTTTCAGCCAAACTACAGGCTTAATCTTGCTCACGCATAAAACATACTTCAATTACAAAAATTGTTACAAATGGATAGTCTAGTTGTTTTTATTTTCTGTCAGAGAAATTTTATTTCTATCAAAAAGTGTTATTAAAAGAATTAGAGATTTGTGAGTGCTGGAAATGCTATTTAATTGTAAAATATATAGGCAAACAATAAATATGTAACAAGTAAAGAACAGACAGAGTAATCAGAACAGGCAGGACCTTTTATGAATTATTAGTGTAGCTAACCGGAATGTAGGTACCAGGCCTTGGTATGGGCCACCAGGAGCAACACTCCAATTCATAAGCTATAAATTGATTTGACTAAATTTCTGATATTAAATTATTAGCTTATATTTTTTTCTCTATTCAAGCAGAAGAATTTCAGGGAGGACTGATCTTCATAACTACATGCTTTTGTAAATTAAGATTTTATAAGATTTGGATCAATACTGAATTCCCAAAGCATTACTTCAACTAGTAATGGATTTTTTTCTCTATAGATAGCGACAATGTTTAAAAGTATGTGGGAAATAGCCAGACTATGAGAATTCCTGCAAAACATATTTCCTTTTCAATTGTCTGGTGAAGGAAAGAAAAGGACTTGATTTTAAATGATGCATACCTGACACTTATATAATGTTATAATGCAATGTCACCTCAATAAAAAAATGATAAAACTTAAAAATCCACTCTAAAAGTATGTGCCATTTGAAAATAATTATTGAAAGAAATATGTCTACTTTAAAGTTATTTGCTAATAGATATATTGTTTCTGAGGTAAATTCCTGTCATATTTCAACATATCATTATACTTCCCGAACAATAATAAAATGAGGAATTTAACAATTTTGCAATTAGAATCTAACATTTTAAAAACTGTAAAACATCAAAGCCTTCTTTTACCTATGATTAAAAGTACAACCATTGAACTACACAGTTCTTAACATTATGTATCATATTTTACAAACAAGTTATTATGTCCCAAAAAGAACACATTTATCCTGGAGTGATTATGTGAGAAATCAAATATATTTTAAAATTTCAATACAAAGAAAGAAGAAAATATAATAATAGAGAAAAGGAAACAAGAAAAGAATTAAAAATTTTTTATTAAAAAAGCATGATAAATTACTAATAATGACTCATATCACTTGATAAATATTCGCATTAGACTAACAGTAGATGGTTCATATAAATATCTATTTAAGGGTTGTACATAACGCAACAGAGGAAAAGTAGATGTTTACAAGGTGTGAGACTAAACTTCTATTTTAAAGAACTGGATGTTTTCTATGAGCAAAGTTTAAATTTCCTAGTCACATATGTTTACTAATCAGTTCAGCTCTTTTGGCCCAAGTACAGGCAGCTGAGTCCTATTACATACCATAGTAGTTAGCTGTGAATATTGTAGTCTTTTCCACAAGATTTTGATTTTGAATCAGGTATAGATGAAGGAAGTTAACATTATTTGAAGTGTTTTACTTACTAGGACAGTTTTAAACCAACAGAAAGAAATGACTGACTTTACCATGCATGTTTAAAGGTGACAAGAGGGGCCTGTTGCCCAAAACCATAACTTCTCCCCTTGGCTCACTGGTGTCAACACGTCCATAATTAGCAGTGTATTACCCTAGCAAACTAAGCTCACAGTGCAATTTTGCCCAGGGCTTATCCCAAATTTAAACAGAGATTTCAGTCTACAACCAACTAAGCATGTCTACAGGCTGTCTGACCATTTCTCTACTCACTAAGGTGCTAAACAGAGAAGCAAAGTTATTATTTATTGTATGGGAAAAACTGATTCAAGAAGGGTTCATGAAGTCCTCAGCAGTATTCAAGCCCATGTTACAAAAAGCTGAGATGAGTTTCTCCAGAGGAGTAGGCACATTGCAGGGAGTACCCAAGATGATTTTAGTGATACACAACATAATTTTAAACGATGTGTCAGACTGCTAAAATTTGCTCATGGAGCCTGTGATCACATCAATATTAGAACTTAGAAAGAGACTAAAGTTTAATAAATACAATTAAAAGAATAAGACTAAGACAATAGGTTGGCAAAAACCATGAAAGATATGCAAATGACTGGAATTTTGGAAAGGTTGCTAAACAAAAAGGTAACTCTGAACCACACAGTCTGGGACAGTAACTGTCATTGTTATGGGCTGTGTTTACTAATTCAAAGGAGTAATCAAAGGTTCACCACAGACTTCCTTTAAAATTCTAATGAATTTAATTCCTTAATCATTAGGGGTCTCTAATTGGAAGGATAATGAAAGTGTGTCAGGTGATGTATTACAGCTGAAGATAAGAATTCTAAAAGCAACTAGCTAAACTGCACTCAAATTAGAAAATGATTATTGTCCCTTAAGTATTATATATTTAGGAGAAAACACAAAGCTTCAACACAATGATTAAAAAGTGAATTTTTAATTGATTCCTGTATCCAGCAAAACTTCAAAATGTAAAGGCTGAATATCGTAAGATCAGTGTCGGCGGCTCACCAAACTTTGTGTCACCAGCTTTACCTAGGGAATCACCCAACCCTTCCTGCAATTACCTTTTTAGAATTTTTCTAGTCCACTACCTACATTATCAAACTTCTGTTGCTTAGCATTAAGGAACATCTGGGCAACAGCTGCCCAGATGGCTTATCATCTACCTTTGCCATAAAAAAAGCTCCATGAAAGCATTAAATTGATCACTAAACAACCAGCACCAAACAGTACCTGGGCGAGAATGAGCAATAATCAATATTTGGGGCAGGACTGAGTATTTTTCTTAGTATATCTGAATACGGGTTTTTAAGTACTTTCTACAAGTTATAATGCCCTGACTTTAAACACACAGTTCATACACTGGCAACACCACCTTTATAAATGAATAGGACCAGTATCAAACGTCACCAAAGACAGCAGGAGGCAAGGAAGTTAACATAGAACCATATTTATGTACCTCCTGGACTGTGAAGTTAATGGAATATTTTTTTAGCCACAGAATAATTTAAAAGAGTTATGTGAGAATCTGCAAATTTAAACACTTAGATAATTATCTGTGAATTTCTGACAGAATCAGTCAGAAATTCTGGCAAAAGATAGGAAAATTTGCATTTTTTCTGATGATATTCAAACAGACAGTGTTTTAACATTTCCCTTTATCCTACAAGAAAGTATAATGAAATAATACTATGAAAGCTACTTAAATCACTGTTCAAGAGAAAACATTCATCCTCTATAGTGTTCTGTTTATATATTTACAAAGAAGTTACCTACTTAGCCTTAGGTAGTCATTTCTGATCTGTCTATACCATTTAATATTACAAAATAAGGACATACTAATTAGAAACCAACATCTTAGTTTTTAATTTTTATCCCTTTATTTTCTGAAAATATCACCTAACTTCTTACTGAGAATGGTGGTATCTCTGTCTAAAACATTTTAAAATATAACCTTCATTACTTAAACAGTGGTAGCAAATTCATCTGCGGCTGCCTAATATCACACAACTTATTAAATATGGAGCCGATTAAAGAGAGAACTGAGAAAATATTCTCACAGAATCCTGTACACCAGTGAAATCTGAGGCCAGTACACCTCTCTGCTCCATGCTCCAACCACCATCCCAAGGTAGAAATCCTTCTCAATATCAGCAATCATTTTAGATCTTCATAGTTAACCTCTGCCTGTTTTCCAGGTTAGTAGGCTCAATTGAGGTAAATTATAAAATCAACATGCAAAGAAATAGCATCTTTTTTAATCTTACTAGAACAAAAGTCTATTTTATTAGAATCAAATTAATCATAGTTGTTTTATTTCTATAATTTCTAAAAATTTGTGACTCTTTAATGTCATCAACTGTATCTGAGTGCAACAGTATGATCTTAACAGATTAAGTCTTGAATTTCCAAATAACTGATTTAAACAAAGTGCGCTCAATCCAGTTGAAGACAACCAAAATATGTTGCTTAATTATTAATCATTAAGAGAAAAGAATGTAAATAATGTTTCTAATTATCAAAAATCTCCAAAATACTTATTCAAAATATAATGAGTAAAACCAGCTATGAGTACAGTATGGTATTGCTTGAATGCATCCTGATTAAATGAATAGTGAACTTCTCACCACACAGTACATGAACACTTTCCTCCTTTCCATTTAATCAAGGTCCTTCCATTTCCCAAATGTCTCTTATTGCAAAGTTTATGAAATTTCAAGCCACAAAGGTGCTATACAGTTATAATCCTAGTTAAGAGTTACTTTCTTCCTACTGATTTATGTCTTTGGCCTTAAGGTTTACCTTTTTAACAAATTATCTCAAACATACTCAATAGTATACAATTATCAACTGAATTTATTATTAACTTTGAAATGTTAGAATCTCAATTTAAGTTGAGCTTTTTCAAAAAAAAATCACAAATTCACATATGCTCACATACAAGTAAGAATTATGTTTTCATTGACTAATTGTGAATCAATACCCACTTGCTTTTCCCTGGTTTAAAAGGGAAAGATGTTATAAAACAGACATGCTTTGACAACTCATATTTTCACTTCAGTGTAGTTTAAGTATCCTTGGAAGAAAGTTCCACGTAACTTACATACTTAAGTAGGTCTGAGATGTTGAACAACATAATATGCTAATATTATTACAATTACTATAAAATCATCCAGAGCTTCAAATTGCATTTCACAGAGCCTAGAACTTTAAAACGCAGCAGCTCTACAGTTCTATAAGAGTGGTAACAGGAAGATATATTTTGAGGCTAACGTCAATACCTTTCATAAGGCTTAAATAAAAGTAGAAAGATACAAAGAAATTCTAGAAGTCTGAAAACCTAAGGTAAACAGGATAAAAGGAAAAACTTTCCCCACTACTAACTAAATGTATGCCTATGCACTATTAGTTGGCCACACTTCTGTGTCACAACTCTATTTCCTGAACTTCTCACACTGAGGAACTGAAATCTTACTGCATTTGATCAAAGGACAATGAAGACATGAAATCTGTCAGTCATTCAGACACACATGAAAATGTTTTATCTTCCTGGAACTCACAAGCAGAAAGAGATGCAAAATAAATCTAAAAAATAAAACCTATGATGTGATATGACTAGAACTGTAAAAATAAAGAATTTTCATATTAAAAATGTAAAGGCTCATGACCAAGACTAAATGTCAACCAGGAGTTGCTTTTTGTAGATTTTTTTTTAAAGATTTATTTATTTATGCATACAAGAGCTGGGGCACAGGTCAGAGTCGCGGAAGGTGAGAGGATTCACCAGAGACAGAGCAGGTTGCAGAACACGCAAACAGACTGAAACACACTGCTGAGGGGAGCAGCGGGCACAACAGGAGAGGTCTGCTGTGCCATGTGGGTCCCCTCCCTGGTCGGCAGCAGGGATCAAACTCTTGCTGCAGTGGCTGCGGTTTGCTTCATAGTGCGTTGCTTAACCTACTGCGCCACCAGGGAGGCCCCACTTTTTGTAGATCTTGAAGCTTTTTTTCTCCATCCACTTTTCCAGTTACTACAATAATCTAAGTTACAAATTTACACCGTAAGGAGAAATTTCTAGCAAGTATTTTATATGAATCAAGTACTTTAACTCTACATTATTCTTTCTCCTTTTTTAAATTTTAGACATTGCTAAATGAATGCATTTCTACTATAATAAATTTAAGCCATATAGGAGGATTTTATTAAAAGTCCAACTGAATTTCTCTTATTACTGATAAATTAGATCCCCAACACATCCCAAAGGTAACTAACACTATTAGCATAATGTCTAGTCCTTTTTCTATGCATTCACACACACACATGATCATTTTTACAGAAAGGATGGAAGCATACGTTATGAGACTTTCTTCCTACCTAATATAAAACATACATAATATAAAACATTAATGGCCTTTCTATGTCAACAGTAAAAAAGATCAGTGTAAATATTTCTTTAGAACTAGACATTACTCCACCATGATGTCTATTTCTTTACTAGTAGTCATCCAAGTTAATAACAACTTCTCACTATTTTAAACAATGCTAAAGTCATACGTACCAAAAATTTCTACATTGCAATGGTTTTCATGATACAAATATTTAGAACATAAAGTGCATATCTAAATTAACTTTGAACTAAAACCACCTTATTCCAAGAAGACATCTACAAATATGTAACTCAACCAATAACCAACAATGTGCCTTTCTATATTCATTGTGCCTTACTATGCTATATCTTAAAAAGATGCTATCTCTAAATGTACATTGTAAATTTCTATTGTAGTAATAAACGAAAGGTGTACAATGTTTTTTTTTCTTTCCTATAAGCAGTACTTCAAACATTATGTCTATATTTTACAAAAAATATTTCCAACTGTTAGCTAATCAATGGAAACATTTGTAAAATAAGTCTTTCAACTCTATTTTAAATAAACTATTTGTTGCTAAAATAATTACAATATTTATGCTTTGTAAATTTGTGCCAAAGAACAAGGACTAGAAGTTTGAGTGTTTTGGTTGCCAGAATATCAAAATGGACAATATATAGCTTACTATTCTTTTCTTATTAATAAAAACAAAATGTGCCATTAATAGAGTCTGCAGGGCATGTTATTTTTGGAAAATCTTTGACAGCACTGTGTCACATGATTAAGGAATGCTTTTTTTACACATTATTTCTACAAATGTCAGAAAATATCCTGCTCCCCCCTCCTTTTTTTAGACTAATTCACCAAAGGAAACAGTTTCTGACAACTGCTATAAATAATGCAAGGCGTTATCAAAGTAGCTAAGACACAATAAAATTCATGAACTCATGTAGACCCAAACACATTTTTCCCATGTGGTAACTTCCCCTCAGCTGGGGCCCCTGACCCTAGAGGGGAGTGTGCCTCCCCCATGAGAAACACTCCCAAATCATGTAACCAAGACAGGTATATACTCTTAAATGACTTTGCCAATGGATGTACATCCTGTTTAAAAATAAAATTCCCTGCGCTTTGCCCTCCACCAACTCTCTAGTTATTCAAAAACAATTCACAGAATAAAGAAATACCTGAACTTGGATAAGATTTAATTAAGATGGTTGGCTGGCAAAATGTGAACATTTCCAGAGCTTTTATTCTCCTTTGACAAGATGATTTTACCATGTTGTCAAAAGCAGAAATAAAGTCACACTTCTCAGGAGATGACATCAAGTATTTTATTCCTAGGATTTTGTACTTTTCAAGAGTATACTCTACACTACAAAAGAGTTTGTTGAACAAACTAATAAGGCAGTTTAAGGTTCAGTTCCTTTGCTCAATAGAAAATAAACATCCGTTCTTAATTGTTTTAATTGTCTATAAGATTCTTGCACTGGGAAAAGTTGTAACACAGAAGGAAACCAGAAAGAGTGGACAACTCCCTTCTATATATAACAAGACAGTGACTAAAGCTCTCTTTGTTTCCATCAACATCTTAAAGCACTTAAAACACAACTTTCCACTGCAAATCACAAGGCATAGCTAGCTGGGTAATAAACTCCAATAACTGCCAATAGATTATCAATAGAGCACTACGCAGGGATATGACTGCTCCAAAAGGATTCTTGCACTATCTGAATGAGTCACCTGGAGTGACTGTTAAAAATATATATTCCTGGGACTAGAGGGCCTTCCTGGTAGTGCAGTGGATTGAGCACTGCACTGTGAAGCTTCCATAGCACAGCAGCACGAGTTTGACCCCTGGTCAGGGAGGAGACCCACATGGTACAGCAGACCTCTCCTGCCTCGCCCACTGCTCCCCTCAGTAGTATATTTCAGTCGATTTGCCTCTTCTGTTCCCCAAACTCTCTCTGGTGAATCTTTCCACCTCCTGCGACTCTGTCCTGTACCCCAGCTCCTGTATGCATAAATAAATAAATAAATATAAATATATATAATATATATAAATATATATTACTATATTTTATATATATATGTTCCTAGGACCTATTGAGGATAGACTACAAATCTACATTTTAACCAAACTCACCAGGTTATTCTCAATCCCATTAAGTTTTGCAATCATAACCTACTAAAGCTATAATATTACTCCCACCACAGACTGCTTACTGGGTTTGTACCCAATACTTTTTTTAAAAAAAAAACCTAGGCTATCTGCCTTAAAAGATGGCTTCTTTTAAGATTTGGTGACATGCTTTATGATTAGATTTTATCAACTACTTTAGAAAATTGACATAATTTAAAATGCTATTCAAAGTTCTGTCACATTCATTATTAAAAATATTATTTTAAGTCAGGCACCATGCTTTCCCATCTACATTATTCTAAGATACCATTCACCATAGATACTGCCAACCTTATTGTTTATATATATGCAAATATACATGTGTAATAAATAAATGTGTACTATAAATGCTCGATGCGTTAGAGATAATATTAGGTCACTTATTTAAAGTCAGGATAATGTGAATTTAAAATATTAAAATTATTTTGTGAGCCTCCCTGGTGGCGCAGTGGGTTAAGCAACGCACTATGAATCAAACCGCAGCCACTGCAGCAAGAGTTCAATCCCTGCTGCCAGCTAGGGAGGGGACCCACATGGCGCGGCAGACCTCTCCTGTTGTGACCACTGCTCCCCTCAGCAGTGTACTTCTGTTGATCTGCCTGTTCTGCTCTCTGTGGTGAATACTCTCACTCCCCCACACCTCTGGCCTGTACCCCAGCTCTTGTATGCATAAATAAATAAATCTTTTAAAAAAATTTTTTTACAAATTATTTTGCAAAAAGATGGAAAAATCTAAGCACCTATTCAATAAAATCAATTGCTAATATAGATAAATGTGAAATAAGGATTAATGTGCATATAATGTATAGATGTGTTTGTATGTGTGCATATCCAAAAAAGGTAAAGAGAAAATTTACATAGGAATTATTCTTGTCATTTTCTTAATATGTAACAAAAATCTAGCTCTTTATTTAAGTTCAAGTTAAAGATTTGTGTTTAAAGGTAATATGGGGGAAGGTAATATGCTAATCTTCTTGCAATAAAATGTACTTTATTTTGGATAAAACCACAAACTCTGCCCTATGATTAAGTAGTATCTCTTGAGGAATTAATTTTTGAGACGTTGGCTTGCACTACATTGTGCACGCATATTCAGGTTTTCTTTTTAGCTTACATATAAATCTGCAAGGTATTCCTCTGGTTCTTTAAATAAAAAGTTTCTAAGAGTAGGTCCAAGCAGAAAAATTGAGTTTTCCCCAAAAACTCATACAATTGCATACAACTGCTTAGCAATTGCAAATATTTTATATATAGGTATTAAAAGTTACTTTCATCTGAATTTTGTCACCTGTTCCTCATCACAGCTTTATAAATAATATAGAGTAAATAATATAAAATAAATAGTTAAATCTGTGAGTAAATTGAGGCTTCCAAAGGGAAGTGACTGGCCAAGTCCCCAAACTATATAAATGGTAGACTCAGGACTCAAAATCAGACCTGATTTCAAATTTCATTCACAACGAAGCAGGTAATATAATATCAACCTTAATGAATGACAATACCTTAAATATAATAGAGACCAAAAAACAGAGTGAGATTGTGAGTAGAGCAACCATGACAGCATCACTTGTGGTTCAAGCTGAGATCTAAGAAGTGAAAGCTTTGTCTGTAGATTCTGAAGGAACTAGATGGCTCCTTTATGGAACTGAGAAATGGATGCTATTGTCGTGGGACAACCATGGGGTATATACACAGGCCACCATTAATGTATAATAAGTGAAAATTAAAATCACTCTTAATTTAGCAATGAATACACAATACTCAAAAATACTCAAAAACTGATTGAAAGATTGTTGAAAAAGAGCGCTGGCATGATGTATTTTTATTTGCCCTCTAAGCAAGAAGAGTCTCCATTTTTTTTTTTTTTTAGAGCTTTTATTAGGGGGGACTTAAAATGTATCAGCAGAAACCTTCCACGCAAGTAAAATGGAACACCACTCTGAAAAGATAAAACTGAATGTATATTAAGTGAGTATGCATATAGTATAGCTGATCTAGATCAGTCACCTAAAAACTGTTTGAAAACCAGTGAGGGAGAGAGAACAGCTACTGCAAACACTCCTAAGCCACGTAAAATCAGTTAACTTTTCTAACAGTTGTTAAAAACCATAGAAAAGTGTACTAAAGAGAAAACAATGCCTTTGAAATGGCATAAACGATATGTTTCTTTTACATGGACCAACACTATTCTCTGCTATGTCAGTTACCTACAGAACAAAGAAATGAGAAACATTAAATTCCTTTCCAATATGAAAATTCAAAGTTAAAGCAATTAAAAACTATAATCCCAGTTCTCAGGGTACCAAAAATTTCTCTAATTATGTTTCTTTTTTTTTTTTTCTTATTTCTTTTTCTTTTTTCTCTACTCTCCTAGCAATAGAAATACTTTTTCAAGAAATTCAAATACATCCAACACAACCTTAATAAACGATTAAATGTATTCATTTAGAATAAACAATACAGAGAAAATAATGAGTGTTGATTATATTAACAATCAGTTGAAGATCCTTTATATGAGGTCTAGACACAGGGGTAATACATGGATCTGGCTTTGAAGAATCGCTTGCTTACACACAAAGAGCTGTACATGAAGAAGGAAGAAATACAGAGCAAGGATAACAATAGAAATGGGAGTTATGGGAGTGGTTTCATAATGGCTAAATCACCCAATATGGGCTTAGGAGTATGAGTTTTATTTGGTTAGAGGCAAAAAGGAATGGTGACCCAGATTGTAGAATCAGAAAGGAAAGGTGGGGATACAGGAAAGCAAGGAGAAGAACACTAATAAAGGGAATCGAACTGCATGAAACACCCATGAGCCTTGGGCTGGCAGGAAATAAGTTGGAATTTGGGGCTAAAATCAAATCAGTAAAGGCTGTGAAGACCAGGCTGAAGAATTAGCCTTCACTTACTTCTTAATTAACTGGAATTCATCCATTCTAAATTTCATCCATGGGCTGTCAGATATTTAACTAAACCCTCTAAAGGCTGAAAATAAGCCTATATAAGGGATATGAAGAGATCGTATTAAGTAAGTGGGGGTTTTTTCTACTTCCTCAAGCTTTTGCTTTGGTTGCCAGAAAGCAAAGAGATAAATTTAGTGCTCAATTTCATCTCAAGTACTTGTTTCATCTCTTTTCCTTCTAATTGATTTATTATGCCTCTTTTTTACAGTCCTACTTCATGTGTACTTTACTGTTGTAAGTCGACTCACACAGCTTTTTTTGATGAAACCTACATCATATATAAATAAAATTAAAGTTTATGTCCTGCTACCAGGTAAGGTTGTAGATGCAAACTTAAAATTTCAAGATAAAAGTTACAATTTACCCACCCAATAAAGCTCATTCCTCTATAAATATCTCCATGAAAGATGGCCATATCAAATTAGGATGCCACGTTACTACAATTGCTCCAAAATCTGCAACCCTTGAGCCCAGCAACCTATATCCTTGCCTGGCTGTCCAGTTTGACCTTCCCTGTGAATCAGTGTTCCTATTATGATGCCAAAATGACCTTCTGAAACTTACAAGGCTTCCAAGGCTGCAGATATTTTCAGCTGTATCAGCCCTGGCTGTCACAGCATTCCGCATGATATTGAGTGGCAAAACTGGAGCCTCCTGCACTAGCCTGACCTTTTAAACTCACAATATTATGCTGCCACTCAAAAGCAAGTTTCCTCTTTCTGCATTATTTTGTGAGGCTATTTCCCTTGCTTGATTGCAAAGCAGTAAGTCTAAGCATAAAATGGCACTTTTCTTTACATGCAAAGGAAATACTTCACTATACCCAGTAAACCTACCACTGATAGAAACTTTAAAATAAATATTTACTGGCATTTATAAATAATAGTTTTAACTACTGAAAAAGATTACTCAGATTTTGCAGCAACAATAACTCTAATAATATATCATTTCTGCAATTTGAATTTTGAGATGTCTAAACTTTATAATCGCACGTTTATAATTGCATCTATTTATTAACCATTATGCAGTCAATGCCTAGCAGTGTCTAGAATATAAAAGAACCTAAATTAATATTTAAGTGAGTGTTGCAGAATCTGCATGTTTAAAATTATACTTCATTTATCATAGCACTATTGAACTGAAAAATAGGTGCTTAATTTCCTTGCCAAAAAATTAGTATATTAACATGGAATATTTCTCTTGAAAATAATATGCATGAGAATTCCTGGTACATGAAGGGAAAACATTTTTCAAATCCATTAATGTCAGGTCATTAACAAACAGAAAACCGTTGCTGTGTGAACCAGTTAAAGTTTAACACCAAAGGAAGAAAAAGCAATGGAAATTAACTCATTAAGACACAGACTAGGACCCTTCAATAATATCATCTAGCAACAGTTTGACCCCAAGTCTTAGCAAACACTAGCAAGTGATAATATATTTATATTTATACATGTTTATTAGAATATCTCTTGTTTTGTTTCTATTTAGGGTCTTTGGCATATTACATTTTAACAACTCTTTTTCATAAATGAAGAAAACCACACAATAATATTAAATATAGTATTTCAGAGCAAATTTATAAACATTCACTGGGGAACCTATTCCTCAGTTTCATACATTTATTCAGTTCCACTTTTAGCTTATAACTTGTGCATTACTTCCTAATTCTTTTTTTTTAAAAAACATTAAGATTTATGTCAGCTAAACTTGTATTATTTATAGCAGAATCAAAATTATTTTTTATTAGTTATATTTATTTTGTTTTTTCTTACAGTGTTTCCTTTCTTTTCTAGGTATAGTCCCCATAGAATTCCCACCACCAATTCACCTGTGCACCATCACCATAGTCCTTGTGCTCTTCCTGTCACGTATACAGTAATGTAACACACATATTGACATGCTGTAACTGCTTGAGATTTGGGGAAAGTGAGAAAAGCTCGTCAGAAATTTCCAAATAAATGTAAAACTTCAATTCTCAATGACCTGTCTGACTTTAATGTGGGCAACAGATTTCTATTTTCGATACTGAGAAAAATGAATTACTCTAATGCCTTCAATGATGTAGTTGAAAAATGATCAGGGCATTTGCAACACTCTTTTAGGACCCAAGACGTTTTTTAAATGGCCAATGAGGCCATCCTCCTAAGCACACATGGTAGACTGCTATGTCATCAGAAGTAACAGCAGAAACTTCACAGGTGGTCATGATTTTGAGTCTAAAAGTAGATTTTGCTGATCTTGGAGACTGCCAGGGTATTAGATGTGGGTAGAACTAATACTGCCCCAACCACACTGGCAGATTAGGCCATTTGATATATCATCCCTTCTCTCCAAGCCAGTGAAATTTCAAAGTCTGCCCCACTGGCGATACTGTTTACAACCACAAGGTTTCCAAACCTCTTTCACATCGTTCCCTTTCTTACGTCTCTCCAGAACTAACTTGGATTAAGCCTCCAATCAACACTGTGATAAGTCTTGTTTACTGAATCTATACCACATCGATGGTAACAAACAGCAGTAAAACTGAGGTTGGAATCTCAGCACACAGAACCCTGTGACATGAACCAAGTGCCTAACCTTAACCATGCTGAGCCTCCATTTTCTCGCCTGTGAACAAGAGAGAAGGCTACCAAGGCATAAACCTCCAGCACTGTATGAGAACTACATGTGGTCATATATGAAAAAGAGTAAGTGCCCAGCAAGAAGTTATTTTTATAATCATTATAATCGAAAATGGTCTGGTCTTTGTGCCTGTTTGTTTTTCATTATCTTACTTATGAACAGACCCTTTTCCTTAGGCCATAAATTTCAGAAAAGTAGACATTATATCCTGAGTTTCTCCTGAAATATTCAGACAAAATCTTAATCGTGAAGCTTTTTATGCAGTGAGTTATAAACAAATGTTTATGATTAAAAATGATAATGGTAACCAGTAAGGTCAAATTCCTGACTTTTCTAAGCTAGCATACAGAGTAAATCCTGGGGGGGCGGGGGGGGGGGGGATAAACACTTCAGAACTGAACGGGGTCTCATAGAACATGCGCAGTTGTACTTTCACCATTGAAACTTTGGAAGCTAGCCTACAAACTGCAGCTTTATTTCCTGCACACAAAGAAAAGCTGTGGGGAAAAAGAGCATTCTGTGCATATGAGAACCCTTTGTCATTAAATACAGCTCACCTCTCTTATGGATTTTTCTTTTCTGTTAACATAAAAGTTGCAGGCTGTGAAATTTGACTGTCAATACTGAGTGTTTTAATCTCCTAATCAGGGAGTTAACATAAACTTTCAGATGAATTATATGTCCCCACCCTTCTCCAAAAGAGCAAACACCAGAAATAAATTCTCTCATCTAATCTAGGATGATACTGCTGTTGGGTCATGCTTACTTACCAAATGTTCAAACAAAAACACAATGGCTTACATATTGAGTAACATAATTTTAATAAATTATGAGTGGATTTTGCCTTTTCTTCAATGTACAAAGGGTTAATGTGTCTACTGGATGGTTTTAGGCAAATTCCACACTCTGCCCACAAGCAGCCTATTCTTGGCTCCTCGGTGCCCACTTTGTTTTGCCTGTACATTACTTGTGAATATTTCTCACTACACAGGAGACTGCTTTGAGGACCGGCACATTTTACCTTTTCATGCTCTGGAGGACAGAGCACGACAGTTGGCATTGGGGAACTGCACTCAATATTTGCTAAATATTCTGAGGCTAAGCGCAAAGGCAGAGTCTTCCATTTTCCTTCTTGGAACAATATACAAATTTATTTGGTATGTGCTCTAAAACACTTTGAAAAGAGGAATTTGTGAGCAGTCACATGTCTCCAACAGAACCCACCTTCATTAATAGCTTATCTTTGAGAGTTACAAACTAGGACACAAAGTGGCAGCAGACAGACTGGATGCAACAGAAAAGCATAAAATAACCATAAGAGGTTGAAAAATGAATGGAGCATGTGCTCTGGGGTTACCCCCATCATTTCTTGGTGAAAAATTTACAGCACCATGTTATTGGTAAGTAAGCACATTATCCTCTGAACATCACAAAGCTTCCTTTGAGAGGACTCCAAATGGCCAAATGCAATGTCACAACACACCCCATTACTGCAAACCCTTACCCTAGCCACTGAAGAGGAGCGGCCTAGTATATTTTTTGGTTTCTATAAATCTAAGAAATAAGGATTATAAGCATTTGTCATTTGGAATCTGACATCAAAGCAAAAGAAGAAAAATTTATTTGACAGCCTCTTAAACTGAATTTATACCTGTTTGACTTATGTCACTTGTTGTATGGGTGGAGTTTTAAAATTATTTTATTATAAATATACCACATTCATTCCCAGCAGAATCATAATGGGGAAACAAAGAGTGCTGGTTTCAAAGAGAGGAAAGATCTGACTTCAACTCAGTTCAGCTACTCACCATCTGTGTGAACTTAGGCAAGTGGATTATTTCTCTGAATCTGTTTCTTCCCTTCAGTCAACAGGAGAGAGAGTCTTGCCACAGAAGCCTGTCCCCTAATTGATTAACACCATTTCCAAGGTATTTGTTTTTCTGAAAAGAATGTAAGCTGGCAATGCCTCAAAGAGGTGTCTACCTTCATTACTGCTACCCTGCTCATACTGGCTCCCTCCTCCCTCCATAGTCTGAGAGGGGGCTTAATCTTTAGACATGTGTCAGCACTGCTGCCTCCACACAGCATGCTCTGCCCAGTCAGCTCCACAGACTTCCTTCTTTGAATTTCCTTCCCTCTTTGAATTTCCTCCTTTGGTCCTCATCTCATCTGGATAGTACCAATATTCAACAGTACTGCTAAGGTCTCCAGCCTTTCTCCCCAAGTCATATCTCCAAGAAGAACAGAAATTGTAATTCTCCTTTGGCTCTGCTCTTCCTCACCTGCTACAATTGCTTAACTCCATTAGGTGGTCAAAATCTATGTATTAGTTGATTATTTTTAGCAGAAAACAAAGAATTGACTGATATCCCCATAAACTTTATATTTACATACTTCATATTTAACTTACTGTTAAATGGCAAAGTAACTTCTTTAGTGAAAAGACTTCAGCAATTAGAAGACTACTGAGAGATGTATGTATGAGAAGTATACTCACATGTACTTTTTTCTTTCAAAAGTCTCAATTACTGCTCTGCAAATTTCAAATTATTTTTTGGAAAGATGACGCAATACCTTGGAGAAACCCCACACCTGAGTCCCAGATTTGCCTACGTTGTTGTTTACTTTGGCTATGCTCATCAAATCTCTGGTATCTGAATGACACTAGGTTGGCAATGCAGCTTTCCCTGAAATATCTAAACTCTTAAATGAAATAATGGTTCCAAATAATTTGGAGTATTTTGTCAATAAAATCAGCCCAGTAAATAGAGAAGGCAAAGAAAAATTTCTAATTTTAACACTACTTAATCTTAAAAA
Source organism: Galemys pyrenaicus (assembly GCA_019455555.1). NCBI lineage: Eukaryota > Metazoa > Chordata > Mammalia > Eulipotyphla > Talpidae > Galemys > Galemys pyrenaicus. The sequence continues at coordinate 13,787,905 of JAGFMF010011796.1, forward strand.
TGAACATTTTCTAAGCATGTCCTAATGATGTAACAAAACAGATTTTTACCATATTCTTTATCACACAAGTAAAAAGTCAGACAAGGTGGAGGAGAAAAGGTCTAATTATAGAGAAGGGCCTATACTAATTGTGACTTTCACTTGATACTAACACACATAAACAAAAGGTAAAACAAAGCACCGTTACCATTATTTTCTCTACTTCTATATAAATACACTATATTTAAAGGTATATAGACAGTATCATTTTTAAAAAATATTTTAATGGGCATAGGCCGTCTAAAATAAGTAAGTGGTAAATATTTATAAATAGAATTTTTTTTCTTGAAAGCTGCTCTGATCTCATGGGAACTTCTCTATGCATATGAAATACAATATAAACTATCATTGCTCTAGTATTTTCTGCTTAAACTATGTTAAGCCATTTACTGTAAAAAGAATGTGTAAGATCCTTAAATAAAAAGGCCTACAAGTTCACTGGTAAAGCTTTCTGTTTAAAATATATTCTCATAACTATACAGACCAATTAACCCAATGCAACTAACTTATTTATTCCCTTATGTAAATCATCCTGTGTGTAATAGTGACTGAGTATTAAGGATTTCTATTTCCAGGAAAAAGAATACCACAGAAATACTGATCCCTCCCCAACACTAGCAAGGACTGAGAAGTATAGATGTCGGCCACAGTGAGCCATTGAAACTCCTTTATCATGTATCTACCTGCCACCTGGTTTGTACCTGAGGAGCTCTCACCCTGCTGCTCCACATGAGCTTTAGTATGAGACCAGAACTGCCCGGTGAACATGGAGCCAAGTACCCTAGCAAATAACAATATACCCCTACAGTTGAAATAACATTTACATTAGAGTTACCAATTTGGGATAAAGAATTTGGTGAGCTTCTAGAGTTCATTTGCTCCTCAGCTTGAAACAAAACAGAGTCAGAAAACACCAAACTACAAACCCCAGAAAATTAAATGTAAAGCTGAGATTACCAAAGGGGTAAAGGTGGAAGGAAAAGATGGAAGGGAGGGGCACCCTGTTCTATGTGGGGGACTATGAGTGCCTTGGTGGTATGTGTGCTGTGGGTTTATTACGGCTGCCGAGGTGGGATCCTATATACCTGAATCACATATGGTCTTGTAAACCGACTGACCTTCATTTAAAAACAAAATTTTAATTAAATAAAGAAAATTCTATCTTTCAAAATAAAATATAAAAAAAGAACTTGGCATAGAAAGGAAGTTTTAAGAATTTAATGTTTCTTTTAATTAATCAAATTATAGTCCCTGATGAAACATACCTTTAAATGTTTTTCCTTACTGGGTTTTTAAAAATGTAGTTCCATATATTGACAGAGCTTTTCTCAATAGCAATATGATGAGCAGGGACAGCATTAACAATACAGTTTTAAATAAGATGGTTTTTTGACCAAAAGTGTAGAATATTTTTGCTATATTTTTTAAATCATTTTTAACAGCTCCATCACACTTAATGTCAAATCAAATCAGTTGCTGCTACATCAAGTCTATTACTTTCTTGCTAACAAACAGGTCTCCTTTTCATCCTGTTCATGTAGTCGCTCATCTCTGTTCTATGAAACCACATTCTCTACCTTATTCTATAATTTTTTTTTCTGCTGGATATATCCTAATCTTGCTCTATAAAATGTGGTTAAAACACAACTCCCATAAAATAATTAACCAAACAAATGACTTCTGCATATCCTATTTGCCTGCTGCTACTCCACATCCTCCAAAATATAACAGCAGTATTTCTTAACTGCACAGTGTCTTTTCTCTCTAATCTTATACCCATTCTTGTTTCATCAAATACTGTGGAAACTGTGACTCTTCTACAGCAAACCAAATGGCTCTGTTCTTATTTTACTATCTGACCCAATACAAGTACTTCTTGATTTGTTTTTTATTCTTTTACATAAAAGTATGGGTTCTAGAACTGTACTATCTTGGTTCCACTCTTTGCTGGACTACTGAGGAGTTAAGTAACCTTAGGCGATTAACTGGTGTGTTCCTCAGTTTTCCCAGTGGTGAAATTAACAGTAGTCATTCCATAGGGCTATTCTATGGAATATATAAATTAATTAACAAATCTTACCTGGTACATAAAAAGTCTTCCAAAATGTTAGTGATCACTGTTAGTTATTTTCCCTGTCACTAAAAAAGACTGGGAAGAAACCTGAACAATATTAAAAAATAAAAAGCTTGGGGCTCTGGAAATGACAGACAGCATTTTCTAGTTATGCTACTTTATCTTTAAGATGAAGGTCAGTAGGCCATTTTATAGCTATAAAAAAACATTAAATGAGGTATTTGGTAAAGAAATGTATGTATAGTAAGTTTATCACTTCACAGATGTAGAAAATAAGGCACAGAAAGAAGAAATGCATCTCTCAGGCCATATATGTAGGCGGATGTGATAGGCAGAAGTAAATCCATGAACTCTAAGGTACTTTCTCACATTTATTTCATTTTATAGAGACGAATGTAAGAAATAAAGATACAATAATGTTTAAATCACAATAATAATGTTTACATCACCTCTGAAATTCACAAGGTGTTCCACTTTTCAAAACATGTTTTCCTGGATGGGAAGGACCCTAATGTTGCACAATTAAAAGAATACACTAATTGGAAAAAAAACATGTTTTCCCCCAATGAGGTCTGTTTTTGTTGCAACAAAACTGCACTACAACAAACAACAGACTTTCGAAACAAATTCTGATACAGTGTTTATAAAAACTGATGATAGATCTTTTTATAAGTAAGCGGTTTGAGACTAAAACTTAGTCAACAGAGATATCAATGAAGGCTTTTGGTAGGGGATAACTGAGCTGTAAATCCAATCCAGGGCTCAGAACTTTCAATTTTTGCCCCACAGTGGGACCTCTGCCCTGTATTCTTTATATTCTTCACCTAATTGAACTAACCTCCTCCCCTGATTTCTTTCTACTAAGAGCTATCCATCCACATGGAGTCTTAAGAGGTCTTGTAAAGGTAATCAGACAAGACAGAAATAAATGTGAATGTCATCATTATTCACATCAACAATGCTGATAAATATACTGTTGGATACATGATTAAAGTTTTGAGATACAATACGGTGTGTGCATCTGTAAATACTAGTACTATGCTGAGTTCAAGAATATGCCTGTATTGATGTTCTAAATACGAATATGAGTTGTCTGAAGTCTTAGTTTGGCATTCTTGCTATTTAACATACTTCTGATGTGCTTTGACAGTTAAACTGCAAATTTTTTCACTGTTTACCTTTCCTCACACTTTTACTGCATATATTAGGTTACCATACTTTCTAGTTTTGGCAAGAGCCTACTGGTCACAATCATTGGTAGACAGATGTTAATATGCAGGGAATTTAAGTACAGAAAGTATGTAGACAAAGATACCATATCTGCCACAGACACATAAACTTAAAAAAATTTATGAATTATTTTTAAAAATCCACAAAATTGTGTCTACAGTTATGAGACTTCTGTCATACAAAACCATCAGCTGTACCTTCTGTTTTTGTTTCTTCACTTTTCCTCACTGTCATATTAAATTGCATACACTAGCTGTTTCTTATTAAAAATCTCTTCATTAGTATACAGTTCTCTCATTTTACTTATAATGTGGTATACATTTATTTCCCCAAAATAAAATCACAGCTTTTTTGGCATATTTTAGTACTTTTTTCTCTTTTTTTTTCTTTTTTTTTTTAAGATTTATTTATTTATCCATACAAGAGCTGGGGTACAGGCCAGAGTCCAGAGAGGTGAGAGGATTCACCAAAGACAGAGCAAGGAGCAGAACAGGTAGACTGACTGAAACACACTGCTGAGGGGAGCAGCAGGAGAGGCAGGAGAGGTCTCCAGCTCTGCTGTGCCATGTGGGTCCCCTCCCTGGCTGGGGGCAGGGATCGAACTCATGCTACAGTGGCTGCAGTTTGCTTCATAGTGCTTTGCTTAACCCACTGCACCACCAGGGAGGCCCTTAGAACTTTTTTCTTTTTCCCCACTATTTACCTTTAATATATAAATGACAAACTACCTAGCCATAATTGTCAGTTACTTTCAATCTAGCTTTTCTCATGGACAAATTCTCTTACACCCACCATTCTCCTCAGCTACCAACTTTGGTTTCCTGACACATATGCAATTATTAATTTGGCTTCAAAAGCTGATGATTTCATAGTATTCAACAGTAAAAGTAATGAAAAACCTATCAACATTCCAATATAGGACATCTGGAAACCAAAAATATCATTTCTACTAGAGAAATGCATTAAATAAACAAATCAGATGTGCACAAAAGCCCTGCATCAAAGACATTAAAAATATGGAAATATCACTGGCTATAATTAAGGTTGCCTTCACATTATAGCATTCTGACACAACTGAAAAATAAAGAATACCTTGTATTTTCCATTTCTGGCTATGACACAGGTATGGGTGAGAGCTACATTTAGACTTAACTTTACCTTCCTGGTTGGAATTTTCTCCCCATATTACCTAGCCATTTCTGAAGAAATATCTCTTTCTACTTAACAGCTATTTTTAAAACTCTTACTTTCTCCACCAGACTGACACTCCTTTGAAGACAAAGTATATCTTAATTAAGTTTGGTAATCTCTCTTGAGACTTGTATGCTATTTTTGCTAGAGTAAGTATTCACCTGTACATCAACTTTTGAAAATAAAATCTCTCAGACTGACAATGTTATGTTTATTTCATGATTAAACTTGTTCCCGTGACCCTAGAATCTTCTTAGCTCATTAAAATGAATTCACTATTAGTTAATTGCTCCCTATTTTAAAAATGGAAATCCAGAGAAAATTCAGTGTCAAGTAAAACTTTTTTATGAAATTGTTTGGAGGAAGAATTATCTTCATTTTACAAATTTACTTAAAAAGGGAGTAGAATGGAAATGGAATCTTCATGAACTTGGACAGTGGTTTTTGATTATATAGTACTTACCAAAATTCTTTTAAATATGTTCCTAAATCTCCAGATGATTTGAATAAATTGGCACTGTCTTGAGAAAAGTTATAGCTACATGTAAATTATGTCTACACTACATGGAACTATATATTTTATCAATAATTATTTACCTATTTGCATATATAGAAGACATATCTCTCAATTTCTTAAAACATCAAAGGAGATGACAGTTGTTTGTATTTTTTTTTTCCTTGTGGAGCATCTAGAGTAAAGCACGATGCTATTTGAGAAAATGTCTTCGCTTTTTAATAATAATTGATTTTAGTAGAAAAGTAACTATCCAATATAGCATCATTTTATCTCAAGCTTAATATATCCTGAGTTGCTTTAACAAAGGATAATTACAGAAGCCTACATAAGATCTCAAACGTGGTAGGAAAAGCATGAACACATAATGCCCAATACTCTATGTAAGTCTTTCATAGCTTCTGTTTATGGCTGTCCTGGCCACAATTGGTAAGTTGCCTCTCTGATAACATGAACCATTACCTGAAAAAAAGTCTTAGAATCTTAAAAAATAATAATAATAACGTGTACAAAACTATAACCATATATCACCTAGATGTTTTTTTTTTAACTATCGAGCTGTAATGCTTATATAAATATGAAAAACACTACATGAGAGCTAATTTTCCTCCTCAAATTTGAAATGAAAAAATTTGTCAAGAGACATATAATGCCATGTGCCAATAGTTCTTCCTGAATCCTGTGCATTGCAAGCTATCAGTCTCCAACCATTAGCAAACACACTACATGACTCATCAGAAACACACAAGGTGGAAGGGTATCTGGTGGCCCTCCCGCTCCACACGAGGTCAACACTGACGGCAGTGCGGCCTCAGGTGGTGGGCCCAGGTTCAAGGTGGCACCAAGGGCAACCCTCCTGAGCTTCAACATGGACTATAGAACCCACTGACCTCCATCCTGGTTTCTATCTTTGGCATCCTTCAAGGAAATGAAAGCAGGCATACTTTTTATGGACAGAAAAGAACTGCATTTTTGTCATCTTCACACTCACTATGCGTGGCTAAATGTACTTCAGTTATGAAAATATCTGAAAGGAATGTTTCCAGGACCTATGCCATTGTGCTTTGTTTACCAGTCAGATGCTTTCTCAAGAATGTGTGCAAGTTAAAAAGACAATGTCTCCGTGTATAGGAATTCTTTACAGCCTATAGCACTCCCGCAGAAATATATTTTTCCTTTCCTTTCCTAACATCCTTTCTCCCTACAGGTGAAAATATTTCTTTCTTGTGAATTAATTAAACTTTGATTACCACTTGGTAAAGAGTTTGTTTGGATTTATTTGGTGTTTTTATTTTCAAAGGAAGGAAAGTCCTAGCAAAGGAAAATACATATTAAGCATTTGAAGATAATTGCTATTTACTGAAAACTCTATTTTAAAATAAATTTCAGTGACTCGCTTATGTTTGGTAACTTCAGGACAATGATAACTATAGTCTCTCCGAAACGTTCCTAAGTAGCAATCATACTCTATTCTGGCCTTTGAGAGGTGTTAAGACTCATCCCCTAATTACAAGTCTTTTCTCTGTTATTACTACCTTGCCATTAAATCTCTGAACTAAATAGTAGTTTTGAGGAAATAAAAATAGATGTTAGGTGGTGTGTTTTCTCGAATTTTGGTTACAAAGAATAAGAAACACAGGTATTATTATGCTTAATGAACTTCTTTTGCTTATAAAAATATAAGTCCAGGCTATTGTGTTTTGACCAGCAAACACTTTCAGCGTTTTCCCAGCACACTCTTTTCAGCTTTATTCTACAAGAGTACTGTTCAATAAAAGTTTAATGCAAGCCACATTTGTTATTTTACATTTTCTAATAGCCACATTAGAGAGGTAAAAAACAAAAAACAGGTGAAATCAATCTAATAATACATTCTACCGGTATCAATAGATCCAAAATATGTCATTGCAACATATAAACAGCTAATTATAAAATATAAAGTAACAAATATAAAATGTTAGACATTTTAATATATAAAATTAATTTAAAATATAAAAAATATTAGCAGATATTTTATACTCTTTTCTTCTTACAAGGTTCTCTAAATCATTATTATTTTACTCTCAGAGCAAATCTCAATTTGGAAGAGCTACACTTCCAAGTGCTCAGTGGCCATGTGTGGCTAGTGACTACTATTCCGAAAAGCACATTCTAGATTTCCAAAAATATGAGTTTTTGGCCTAAGAGGACACACACTTCAAAATCATCCTATGGATTAACCTCTATGACCCCCCCCATTGCTCTTAGGATTTTTTTTATATTGAGTCAAATATATTACTGAATATTGTTTCACATCCTCCATGTCCCTGACCTTCACATCTCCTGCACATCCTAAAGCCTTTTACTTAGACTAGAGAAACCCCGATCATATTCTTTTCAGCTTCTTCTAAGCAAGATCTGTGATGTTCTCTTAATCTACGCATCTTCCTTTCACCAAGCAGAGCCAGAAGGTGCTGCAAGGCTATTCTCTCTGTTTCCATAAATAGATGTATCCGATAGAGGCCTAATGTATGGTAACAATGATAAATGCAAGGACATTTTTTTTTGGCTTACAATGGAGATAGACAAATTTATAAAACAACACACCCCTCAATGAGACATGCACTATTACTCCAGCACCCCTCCCCCCCTTCCCCCACCAAGAGAAACCTTAGGATATTCTGTTCTTGTTCTGGAACAGAACCCAGTGTTTCATTTCATAGGAATTCTGTGCCCAGAGGAAGAACAGAATGTTGGAATCAAAATTTAATGAATTCAACTTGGAGTCTAAGTTTGCCTCAAATGTGGAAATGTAAACACAAGCAATAATATCTCAAACCATAAAACATTTTGGATTTTCTGTTGGCATGACTGCACAGAATATCACACTAGCTATGTATCTGCACACAAATTTGCTCTTTAGTTACATGAGAGAAAAACATTCAACTAGGCACATGTGAGGTTTTCTGAGTTTCTTAGTAATAGTAAAACCTGATTATTATGTCTTCAGTGACACTGTAATTATACAGGGATGGATGAACAGGTTTCTGATGCTGACCCAACCAGTTCCCTAAAACACAAAAGGCAACTTCAATCCACAGTGAGGCCATCCCCCCACCCCCCACCCCCATTAAACAAATGGGACTTAAAAACAACTATGTCTACATTTAAGAAGGCCTAACAATACAGTAATCCAAGAAAATTTCACCCCCTTGCAAACACACAACACAGAAGACAACTGGAACACACCGTAGGTTTCCACAGTTTTGAGCTGTAGTTGCCCACAACTTCAAGAAAACAAAGATACAATGACAACAATGTGCTTTCTCTGACCACAAAACAACTTTATTCAGTGTCTCTGCCTATAACTCTGTATCTAAGACGTTCTACAGAGTGAATTAAATATTCTTAGGAAGAATTGTACGGTCGTTGAACTTTCATTTTAACTTATCTCGGCGATAATATTTCATCTCAACAGCAAGACGAAAAGAAAAGCCAACGCTCTCAGGAACTCACACAGATAATCGGACTGGATCACTTATGCGGGTATAGTTATGTACTAAATACCCAGGAGGGAGGAACGCTGTGTCCACCGGTATAGTATTTCAAAGCACGTTGCAGAGGGCCTGGAAGCCAAAGGCATTAATTATGACTTCTTTCTCAATGTATTAATTTGTTTAAGAAATTCCTCAGAGTATGGTCGAGTTTACCATCCGTTTGCTATGGCTTCTGTCAGAACCGGTGGGCACACACGCAAAGGCCAGTGGCCATAACCTTTCAGGCAGTTTCTCACTCAATGCTAAAGAAACACACGCCACGGAAATACACCACAGAATCCCAGCAGCCGAATATTCCCCCGCCCCTGGAGAGACTTATAATAAGATTACTCTTCCAGCAACACCCCTCGAGTTGTAAAGTGCCGGGAAGGGGCAAGCATAAGCTCCACCATATACCTGCTCGTGTTACAGGCTCTGGAATCAAAGTATTCTCACATGACACATTACTACCAATAACAGATTCCGGCTCCGTTTAAAAAAAAAGGGGGGGGGGCGCTACATATTTGCCTGCTTTTGTCTAAAAACCAGAAGCCAAGTATGAACTACTTTTCATTCTTTTCAACCTTTCATGAAAGCATTTCAATCACCCAACTTCGGCTCCACCCAGAGAGCCTCTGTACTTACTTTTCCTACAGTTTTTGAGTGACGCACTACAAAACGATGGGGGAAAAGAAGAAAAGAAAGAAAGAAAAGGAGCCCTCTCATGCAGGGCGTCTTCCGCCCTGTAAACTTGGCAAAAGGCAAACTGGACTGAAATACAGCACTCTCCATATAAGGAAGACCAGCTAAACATGTCATGCGTAATTTATGGGTAGCAGGCAGAAAATTAACCTTTGCGTGCACATATTTGGCCCAGATGAAAACGGGGCTGGATGGCAGCCCCGGAGACCGGGATGTGGGAATCTCTTGGGTGAGCCTGTGGCTGCCATCAGATGGATTCGCACCTTCCCCCAAAAAAGGTCATTAAGTTGTAAGTACACTTCCACGCACCTGTTTCTTTTAATCTCCCCCTCCCGCCCCCACTCCCCTTCTTTCTTTCTTTCTCTTTCTTTCTAGGTTGCCAAACTGGACGCTGGCAGTGCTGACAGTGTCCGCAGAGCCGGGAAGGGCTGCTCCGAGCCGGGCTGCCCCCCGCCACCTCCCGCTGCCCCTCCAGCTCTAGACGGTGAGATCAGAAACCATCCACCAAGTAGAGCCTGCGCTCACTTCCTCCTTCAGCCATGGGCAGCCCCGAAAGAACACAGACAATGCAGAGCGGCAGAGCCGCGCAGGGAAACTGTGAAAATGGAAACTTACCTCTCACATTTTTTTCAGAGGCAGCCCGACTGCCGACCGGGTGCCCAAGGCATTGTGGGAGTCCTAATTCCGAGGGGCCCGCGATTTAAAATTGAACTTGTCAGTTCCTAGTCACGGGAGCATTGTGAGCGCCACTACTCATTCAGCTGCAGTGAAAAGACTGTTGCATGTCGCGGTGCAGCCTCTTATCGCCCAGCTCCGGTTTCCGCTGCGCCGCGGCCCCTCCCCCGCGCGCCCGGCCCCACCAGGAAGCCCGGGGCAAGCTCAGAGGCCGGATTCCGCGCGGCCGAAAGGCGCTCAGCTCCCCGCCGCCCTCCCACGCGCCGGGCCGCCGCACCGCCGCCCCTCAACCCCGCAAAGTCCGCAAGGGCTGGTCATCGCCGCCGTCGGGACGGCGCAGATTGCAAAGGGCCAGCCCAGCTGGCGCGGGCGAAGTGCATCCCCACAGTCTCCGGGTGGTATCTTCCATCTCAGACGTTCTACATTGTAACCTCCGAGCTACAGTGCAGACGGGACGCACTCCCACTACTTTCTGCTCCTTGCAACAACTAGCTGGGCAGGCAAATCGGCTCTTTTTTTTTTTTTTTTTTAAAGGCCAATGGATGGGACTCTGTAAGGAAGCCCTGCAAGGTTAGCTTGAAGGTGACAGATCAGGAGAAACAGGAGGGTCTGATGGGGCCTTAAAATGCACCGTACAGATTTTGAACCTAGTGCGCTAACAGGCGGGAAAAACATCTGCAAGCCTGCCGTTGTGTCCTTTACCCAGTAACAGGGTGTCTATAGTTTTGGAATTCCGTAGTAAAACTAATGGTCACGTAAGCACAAACACTTACAAAGCTGCTTCCCATCTAGTCTGTAAACAATATTTGCAATGTAAAAGCCCAATTCCGCATAGTATGCTTTATAGAAAGCCGATTCCTCTCTTTAAAAGTAAAATGCTATTTTCTGAAATACTGGAATATTCTAAGGCAACTAAGTCATATTATTGCTGGAGCAAAAAGAAATCACAGTTCCAAATGATAATTAACTGGTATCATAAGATCTAACTTGGCTTCACTATGAAGGGAAAGACTCCTGTGCTAGTGATGTAATACAATCTTAGACATGGGGGGCAAATTTCCTTTGGATTTAAGGAATGTCCATAAACTTATTCAATGATTCTAATATAAAACATTTGTTCTGTGTATTGAACAGTTTGGGACAAAATGCTAGATCTGCTGCCATATTCTTCCACAAGTTTATCGAATTGTATGAAAAGAAGGTGCCACATAAAGAAGGAAAAACATCGTGAAAAGTACAGAAATACTTCCTAAGGCATTAATAACAAATTTGAGCTCTTGACTCTTGGCTACAGCAGCGAAACTCTGAGATAATATTGTGCACTGCCCCCTTCCAGAGCAAATAAATTAATTAATTAAGTGGTACTACTTCCAATGTTAATGATTTAAAAATACCATGCTGCCCACACAGTTCAATTAGTAGCTACCCCAAGCTATGAGGACTTCCTTTCTTCTAATTCAGCATTTATTTCAATAACTACATCTATTGCCTGCTATGGCAGAGACTCGAAAATGAATAGGATTGTCCTTAACCTCAAGGGTAATTTCTCTACTGGGGAATCAATTCTGCCTAAGGGATAAATACTCAAGTCCTGAGGTCAGCTCAAGATGGCCCTGAGGAGTCAAGGAAGGCTTCCTGGAGGAGTTATTTTAACTGGTGCCTTGAAAGGTGTGTGGAAATTAGCAATAGAGTTGAATTCAGGTTGTCAGGAGAAACAAGCATGGTATCTCCCATGGATCCACCAGTATTTCTGTTAGAAGTGAGGGAAGGGAATGTAGGAAGTAACAGGAAATGACACTGGAAGTAGATCTGTATTCATTCAAGAAATCTCAACTTTACTCTGAAAACCGTGAAGAACTAGAGGAGTTTACACAGCACAGGGGACCGGTGGCGTTTGGACTTGTATTTCAGAAAGAGCATGTGGCAGCAGCTCAGAGGGTGAATGGGAGTGTGGGCTGTTGTGATGGAAGAAGGGTGATGGGTGTGGACAGACTGGAAAATGACTCATTGCTGCAACTGAGGAAGGGAGGAGTCTTGGGAGACTCCCAAGTCTCTGGCTTAACCTACTGAATTGTTTGTTACTTGCTTTCATTTCTTCAGTTTGCCTCTCATTCTCCCTGACTACTAGGCCTGGCTTCAGAGATGAGCACCTATGTATCTTCTAAGCCCTCACTAGATTCCATGGCTCACCTCAGAATGTCTACTGAACCGCTAAGAGTTAATCTTAGTGGTAGAAATTTATTTCTAATTGTCATTGTCCTCACTCCATGCCAATTTCCAAGTTAGAGCTTTGGTGTTTTTTTCATGTTGCTTTTGGGGGCAACATGTTGAAAATCCAGACTATGAACCTTTATATGGTACAAGAGGGGAAATTATTTTTCCATATCAATACAGGAGGAAGGGGGGAAGTTATATATAGTTAGGAACAAAAGAGAATTTAAAACTAAGACACGTTTTCTGCTTCGCTGAATGGAATACAAAGAAATATAAGAAAAATCCTTGAATGTTAGAAACAGTAGAATACACATCCAAGTAATTGACTAAGGAGAGAAAAAGTATTCCTTTACTTTAAATAAAGAAAAGAAGGAATGAATATGAAAACTCATAAAACTGGTCAATTTGACTCAAAAATGAGTCAAAATAAATTGTGATATAACACTTCATTGTCACTGGTATAGCCTAATGTAGTAACTTTGAAAATATTGTAACATGAAAAATGACATAATTTTAAAGCATTAGTAACAGATACCAATTCATATGTTAAAAATAGTAAATCACGTTGCCAGCTTCCAACTACCTGTGGCATTCAAACCATATTTTAAATTGTGGGAAATTCTTAAAAATCCTTATAGTAATAAAAAGTGAATGTTCCCTATTTAGAGTACATTGATATTCCTTCAGTATTAGGAGAGCATTATGGCTTCTCTTACTTCTACAAAACTATAGTTATAGTCCACAGGTCCATGATGAGTCTATCCGTAAGTGCAAAAAAAAAAAAAAAAAAGCCATTTGTGGGTAGAAAAGGAAATTATAGAAAACCATCTGAGATAAAATAAAACTATGTTTTTCAGATAAAGGAAAGATGTTCACAGCAGGTTTCTAAAATATTTCACAACATTCAAGATTTAATTATACCAATGAATCCCAATAAAAATATAGTTAAGGAATATGGTTTTGGGAGATAATATCAACTATCTGGTTTACCAGTACAGATAAAGGAAATGGTAGCATTTATCTTGTTCACTTAAATAGGACTGTTTCAGGTACTGTGAGAGTGTGTGAACATGTGATTGTGAATTGTGAGTATCTTTCTTGTCCTACATACCAAATTTACAGCTTCATAAGCTCACACTGACTTCCAAATACAATTTGTCTTTTCTGGCCCCAAGACAAACATCTAAATTAAAATATCTCAAGAAGGTATGCTTTTTTTGAAAAACAGAATATGAAAATGTCTTGAATCACTGCTCTAGGAATGCTGTTTTTATTCTACCAGGATAAAAATAATCCTTCGCAAGATAGTGTTAAAACTTAGACCCAAATTCAGGTCCTTTGCTTGTTAATCCACGTTTAACTTAAGATAGTTAAGAAGCAACGCTGCTAGAAGGCAAGGAAGAATTGGAAACCTTCTTGTATGAAGAATCAATTTTAAATAGAAGCTGTCTCCATCAAATTTCACAGCAGGAGAAGGAGGGACACTCTTCTAAAGCCTGGATTCAAACTTGTTCAGGTATCTGAATAAACACACTAGAAAAAATTACATTAACTTACCTTCAAGTATCTTTATATATATTTCACACACCAACCACATTTTAAAAATTATATCTAGTAACTAGATATCAATAATATTTATGAGATAGTATATTATATAATTCAGCACTACTCTAGATACAATAGTGTCACTTAATGTGTAAGTCACATGAATGAGAAAATATATTAAATCAATTTATTTGCCTTAAAATGTTTTTCAAGATGAAAACTGAGTTAAAATATTAATTTGTACATTTCTCAATTTTAAGTTGTTTTACCTAAGAGTTGAACCTAAATGTTCAAGTAATTATTTTGGCATCAGGCAATAGGGAAAAGAAAGCAATACATTTCAGAGTTAAGTTTAGAACCACAAAATTTAGTAGGGAATGGAATGTGAGATATCCTTGGCCTTATTCCCTTGTTAGACCCAAGAACACTGTATTAGGTAATTAGTACCATTGTGACAAAGCAGAACTGGCATCACTATCTCTCATTGTCTCAGATTTCATTGGTGGTGTTTTGTTGTTGTTTTTTAAAGACACTGGCAACAGGAAGGTGTAATATGGGCATAAGAGTTCCCAAGTTTAATGTGAAGAGAAATCACATTAGGTTTCTATGAGTCTAGTTCTTTCTTCTTCTATTTAGTCCTTTTTTCTTTTATTTCTTCTTCCATTTCTCCTCCCTTCCCTGCTTCCACAGAGAAAATGCTTTTCCCACAATGCCTCTTTCATTTCACAAATGTTTACTGCACATCTGTTGTGCTAAGTTCTGTTCTCGTTTATGGAAATAAAGAACACAACTCAATCACTTCCCTCAAGTAGTTTATAGTCTGCTTGGAAGAAACAGGCAATAAACAAATAAAGGATAATGATAAAGAAAAAATAAACATATGAGGCATTTTTATATGGAGAAAAGTTGTATGAAGTAAAAGAAAGCAGGCTGAAGGAATGAGGAAGGAAGGCAGGGTTTGAAATGGGATGGACAAGGGCTAAGGGGCTAGTGGTAGGCAATGGCCTCAAGGAAGTGAACAATAGGAGTCAGGAATATCTCAGGAAAGGGGTGAGAAGTACAGACCTAGAGCCATGAATCTGAGCTCATTCTAGGGCTGGGAATCCAAGGGTGAGAAAATAATGGGATTCCTAACCTCAAGGAACTTGCCATTGAGAGAAGCAATGAATCTTAATCAAATTAATGGCATGCAAAATGCAAGGCTACCATCATGATGTTTTGGGTTAGTAGGAACCATGGAGGTGTTTGATTGTACTGAGGGTTGGGGGAAGGGAGAGACTGGCACAGGATCAAGATTTGCTTTCTTTCCAGAGATAGTTAGACTACTTACTCTTACTGCTGTGTGGAGGCTGCTGGTTTAATCTCAGAAAAACTGCAGCAAGTGCCCCTTTCTGAGTAAGAGAACAAACCGACAATGCAAACCCTGGCCCTTGGGGCAGGGGCAGCACATGGCGAAAGGCCTGAGAGAAGTGATTTTGCTGAAGAACTTTAGTAGTAAGACACGGTAAGCATGAGGACTCTACATCTCAGCGCTAACCAGAACCCATAAGAAGACCACCTCCAAAGGGAAGGTATATATGTGTATGTGGATGTACTATTTATTTTTTCCTAAAGTCAACACAGTATAGAAAGTCAGAATTATGCAAGGTATTTTTATAAAAATCAGCAGTGATTCCAATTCCCAGAAATAGTTCCTGGCAGTGTTACAGCTTATTTCCTTCCAGGTTCTTTTCAACAAAATTTTATAGTTACAGTTGATATTGTAATTTTTTTGTGATTTTGTATTCTATTTTTTCCAGTTATATTGAGATTTTATATTCTCGCTATGACTTTATAAAACAAAACAGTCCCCATGTGATTAATTATAATCTCCTTTTTTCTCATGAGGCCACAGAGACCGGAGAATTGATCTTGGATATGAGGCTGACTGTTAATAAAGAGTGAAGCCTCTGTCCTACCTGTACCCCAGATCCTGAATTTATGTGTCTACTGTGTAATCTTTGTACACATTCTACCTGTGCACATTTTTATTGTGGACAGATTAAAAATATAAATCTGGTAACCAGAAGGTCAAAGTGGACATATTTGTGCAATGTATGCTTATAAAGTATAATTATATGCAATACTGTAAAAGACTTTTTGCCACCTCATAAAGTTTTGTGCTATGATTTAGCCTCGAATCACCTTATAATCTTTAAAAAGAATCCTTTATAGTATAACTATTTTATGTATTATAATCTGAACAGTTCTACATATTAACTCATGACATGTAGGATAAAAGCTTCTGAAAAACATTGTCCTTGCCTTATTAACTCCTAAAAGCAAACAAATACTTGAAAATGCCAATAGCAGGTTTGATTTTCTTAAATGCTAATGCATTTATTAATTTCATTTCTGAAGTGCTTTTCTTTTGGTTTCTATAATAGTCTACATTCATTTCTCTTTTCATTCCATTGTGTGGTTCACTAGCCTTGATCTTCTGTTGGCATCTCTTACTCCTGGTAAACTTTCTAGAATTTTCTGAAATTACCTGCACACCTTATCTCAAGAAATGTTCTAAAGGAAATTTGAAATAACAACAATTTTTGTCACGTTAATAAATGGTAGGAGTTTTCATATCCATATCTTTCTCTTTTCCCTCTTTGCCTTATCCAATAATGTGGGAAATGACCAGAATAGTCATGAATTAATTCTAATATCTTATCCTAGGCATCAGTATGTTGGCTATGGCTCCTTAATTCATTCAACAAATATTTACCGAACACTATGTGCCAAGATCTGTGCTTTTGGAGCTACAGAAATTATTAAAGCTTCTTCAAGGTGCTCACAAGTCTTATTTACGGGTGGGAACAGAGAAAGAAACACACACACACACTTGGAAAAGAGTGTAACAACAAACCCTAAGCACTCAGGGTGGGAGTGCCAGGCAGATGGCAGAAAGGGTAGGATTGGGTCATGCCAGGCACCTCACAGACTCCCACAGCTGGAAAATGGTAGAACTACCTGGTATATGTTAGGTGTCTCAGGGCAGGCAGAAAGACACAGAAAAGTCAGGAAAGATCGATAGATAAGTGATTTGTTCCAGTGCTCATACTCCTGACAAGTCATTACCCTAACAACACGAAGAGAGTATTTAGTTCCTCCTTTTTTCACGTTGCCATAAAGGAAAACCTACTAAGTGTCAATTCTAGTTCCCCCTTTGCTGACACTGAGGACGCTGCCCTCTGAATTCCAGGCTGGCCTTGCAATTCTCTCCTTGCCGCCCCTAGACCTTCAGTAACAAATCCTCAAATAGGTGACAGATTACTGATCAAAGTCATTCACACTCAGGCGAGAATGAGGGTTAATCCTCCAAAAGTGTTTGCTTTAGCAAAGGATAGCTTGTTAACCCTAATGAGGCGCTAATTAGCAGACCTGTGGAGGGCTCTGTGGAAGGATCTTGACTCCTCACCTCCCCACCCTGACTTCCCTTTCTTGCTCCCCTCCTAAAATAAAGGAAGAGATGAAACTGGTGAATTCAGAAATTTTGGGGACTCTAATAACACACATTACCTCTCTGAACGCTCACAAGCAGTGTGTGTGGTCATATATAGGAGCCCATCCTCATAAAAAGATGAGATCAGGATAGTGTTTCTCAACTTGAGATCAATAGAGTGTACCCAGATAATTAAATCAGAATTTCTGGGGGTGGCATAAATGTTTTTTTTAAAAAAAATTAAAAGTCCTTAGATGATTCCAACATGCAGGTCCTCAGCTGCTACTGCTGAGCTAGAGGAGTGGGGAATGAAATTACCTGGAAAAATCCATGGCTACCTTTCGTTGACTTGCTTCCTTTCTCCCTTCTGCTAGTAAGGTTTATTTGACTCAATAGAAACAATGTTTTCTGCAGAAAATTGTGTCTCAAAAAGAGCTGGCTAAATGAAGGCCCACACACTTCTAGAAATATGGAATTCAGAACTAGATATGGGGCACTAACATGTGAGCTCCTTTGTCATGCACCTAGTAGGGCAGGGGCTTCTTAGACAATAGAACATAACTTCACTGTATACAGGTAAGCATCAGGCTGTGGGCTCAGTAACTAGACAAATAGCCAAGCCCATACATGGGGTAATTCTGCATGTTCTATAATGCTTAGGTTGTTCTTTGCTTAAAACTCTGTGCCCTGTCTATTGCTAAGCAATTGTGATCACAAGCACCCCTTGGAAGTGACAATAGGACTCAGAGAAATAGAGTGACTTGGGCCACTTCCTTTTGGATTTATTTTGTTTTATTTATAGTAGATTGTAAAGTATATATTAAATAGGTAGGCAGGTGGAGAGAGAGGTATATGGGTATTTGGAACTAGATACAGATTTTCAAAAAGCCTTTCAAATGTTGGTATGTTTTATAATTCATTCAGCAAATTAGCATTGTTAAATCATAAACACAAGTAAATTGATAGGACATTTCTCATTTGAATCTCATTTGCAGGTAATGTTAGAAGCCTTAATTTATGGTCTATGTGAATGTGCCTTCAGTCCAAATGATCTCCCGGCTGCACCCAGTACCCATATTTCTGCCACAGACTTAGCAGTGAGTGAGCACGAACGGGACCTGACCCATACGACCTCCACAAGTAATTGATGTATTTTTAGACAATGTTAGACATTCTTTTCTCTTTTCAAACTTTTCTGGCTCTAGATCAGCAGCTCGCCAGTAGCTTTTGCCTGTTCATCCTAGTCCTTTAGTTGTTGACTTTTCTATACAGTCTGCAATTAATAACTAAATAACTGATAGAATTCCACCTTTCCTAAAATCTGAGGTTAGAAGTGAGCAAAGGTAGACACTGAGCTTCTGGAAACATACAGTCTAGCAGGAGCAATCGCTATTAAATATCAACTAAGTGAGTCATGTTAAGCATACAAAGTTTAGTAAGTATGCAAAGAGAACACCTGGTGGTCTGGGCAGATGAGTCAAAACTCAAAAAACAAACATGTATTTTTCAGACCTCTTCTTTTTTTGTTATTGAATTCAAACATCTGGATGTATGGTCATGTCAGAGCCATCACAGCATTTACACCACATGTCTACACTGCCTGAATCCCATTTCACTATAAGATAGAATCCTCTCATTGGCTGCACGAAGTAGTGATTAAAATGTGGCATGTCTACCATGCAGCTCCAGGCCAACATTCAAAGAAATCTGTGCCTGACCACTGCTACTTGGCCCTTCTGTGTTGTTAGGTGTTCCTTTTGATTCATTTCCTGAATATGATCTTTTAGGATTATGACATCTAGAGACAAAGTCAGCTCCCCTCATAATTTCAGAGAGCACAGCATATTCATGGTTGAATTAAAATATGACAGTCCAACTGTAGTTTCTTTCATTTTGTCAGTTAAAAGATCTTTTTTTAAATCTTTGTCCCTAAACAATTTTTTTTCTGGTCTTAGCTATGAAAGATAAGTTCTGCTGATTTTAAAATAATGTATCAAGCACCTATAATAGGATTTTATTAGTTCTGTTAAGGTGCCATGATAAATCTGTAGCAGGATTATTCTAGAATAGCAATGGAAGGGAGTCTGTAGCTGCTGCCACATGCTGACTTCCATACACAGTGTAACTTCCCTCTATAGCCTCAGTGTCCACCACTTCAGGATTCCCACATTCTTGCAAAAGCACTTTGCTGCTTGTCATTTAGCCTTTACAATTCAGTAAAAAAAAAAAAAAAAAGAAGAAGAAGAAGAAGTTATCTGTATAAAACAGGCCACTCTGGGTCTCTCTTTTCATGAATCACTTAAATTACAGACTTAGCAATGCATTTGTCCCCCTTGTGAGGACTTTGAAGTCTGTTATACTTAGAACATGATGATAGGCCTGTCCTGGAAAAAGTTGTAAATGGTTTTGTCAGGGCCCCTAGATGTGAGAACTCTACACGTGTTTGTTAGATTAGACTTGAACTTGTGGGAAAAGACATATTGGGCCCATATAGCCAAATCATAGGTGGCATCAAAAGTTAATTATTGGGCAAAAAACACATGGATGATACTCAAGGGGACTTTTTCCTTTCTGTGAAGGAAGGAGTCACTGAATTAAATCTGTTTCATTTAGGACTAAATGACTGAGTGAGAAAAGAAAGATACTATCTTCTTTGGGGTTACTAGCGACAGGTATACACATGCTAAATATGACACATGGGCTGATTTCCCTTGGCCAACGTCAGGCTGCTGCAACCTTGCCTGCTGCCTATGCAGTTGGCTGCCCTGGGCAACAGGAACTCCCCAACCCCTAAACGTGGTGCAAAGGCTGAGAATACACCACACTCTTTAGAAGAATCAAATTAGAAAATAGGGGTGCTATTTTAAAGGGTTCTCTTTTTGCTATGGGCTTGGTCTTCTGAAACAAAGGCAGCCTTTGAGTCTGTTGTGAGGCACAAGATCATGAACCTCTCAAATTCTCAGTTTTCTGAGAACTTATAATGTACCCCTGGTAGAACTGACGATAAATAACTACAGGGAAATGAACAAACATAGGTGAGGCCTTATAACTTGTGGCTACTGTTAATATTTAATGGATATTAATTATACATTGAAAAAATGGATAGTAATTATACATTGAAAAAAATCTATGATATATAAAAATAAATTATGTTAAACATCAGGATTCTAACAATTATGAAATTAATGTCAAATTACAACTTTAAGAAATTAATAACTGTTTTTTCTTATAAGGCAGATATTCTTATAGAATTTTGGGGGGGATGCAAATAAAAGAGAATCCAGGATGTTCTCAGAATGATAAAGACACACTTTAGAAACATCACTATTAGGCCTCCCTGGTGGCATAGTGGGTTAAGCAATGCACTATGAAGCGATCCTCAGCCACTGCAGCATGAGTTTGATCCCTGCCGCAGGCCAGGGAGGGGACCCACATGGCACAGCAAACCTCTCCTGCCCCGCCCCACTGCTCCCCTCAGTAGTGTGTTTCAGTCTATCTGCCTGTTCTGCTCCCCATTCTGTCTCTGGTGAATCCTCTGACCTCCCTGGACTCTGGCCTGTACCCCAGCTCTTGTATGGATATTTATCTTTAAATAATAAATAATTAAAAAATAAATCTTTTTTAAAAAAAACAGAAATGTAAAAGAAAAAGAAAAAGAAACATCACTATTTACTGGCCCATCCACAGCTTTCTTTTGTCCAACTTTCTCCACCCACTTTACAAAGACACGTGAAGGATAACACTAGCCAAGCAGAAGGCAACTATCCCTTTAAAGAAGAGCCCATAAGGCACAGTGCTTGCAAACCACTTCCTTTGGAGTCATATGTGATTTTTTTTAAAAACCAAGTCAGAGCTGTTGTCACAGGGTAAAAATTTAGTTGTCTACTTGCTTCTTTGAAGTAACACAAGCCGAGAGATTGTTCAGGCACACCTCCTTTTTTTCAGCTTTGACTCCTACCTCCCTAAAAAGTGTATCTCTCAACTTCCATCGGAACAAACTTGCTCAGGATCTCTAAGAGGAAAAAATAATGGTTATGTGTTGCTAAGTACTATTTAGTAACAGAGGCTTGCACACAGGAATGATGATGACATCATCCACTGAAAGAGGAACTTTAACACTTTTGAAAGAGATTTTTTTCTAACATGATGCATTGCCAGCCAGAGGAACAAAGCCAAATAAGGAAGGAGGAGAGGCTGTTTGGATCTGGAGAAGGCATCCTTAGCATCCAATTCTGGAAGTCACGCCCAAGTCCACGTGCTCTTTTTACGTTTCCCTCCTAAATCTAGTTCACATCAACAAATACTCTTATTGCAGAAAACCTACTGTTCTTATATTGTCAACATATTTGCTTCTTGATCTATCTGCCCACCTAGAGTAAGCATTGGGTCAGGGAGTGGCTCAAGTTTCAGGGGTATTCTCTAACATTCACACACTGTAGACCTTTATACATTTTTTTCTTCTCATACACATGCACTTGGAAACCACACACCATCAACACTTTGCAATTATCCAATAATAGCATGAGTCACACTACCCTCATACCCGCATATTTAAATGCTAGGATGGAATGTACTGCTTAAGAGCACCAAAATCAGCAGGACCCCTCCACATTTCCCAACATGAGTAACATAATGGTTTTCTATTTGGGCATTATCAGGAGCACTTAAAAGTCAGCTTCTGGAGCCTGCAGTATTCTGTCTGACTGCCTTAGGGAAATTACCATTGTGTTTCTTTCCATCCCTATATCATCGTCCTTCTAGCACACACTCATTCTGAGGACACTAGTAGAGAGTTTTCATTGTCTTAATCCCAACCAGAAGTATACAATTCATAGTAGTTGTCTCTAATTTCTTAAGTAATAAGGGAGACCATTTATTATTGTGGTTCCTCACCAATAGACATTGTTTACTCAATATATAATAAGGAATAAATCTTTTTCAGGAAAATCTGCTTTATTCCCTCCCAAAATCACAGCCCTCTGATCCCTAGCTTCCCCTTCCAAAGTTGTGTTCGACTAACTCTTAGATTTAAAAGTAATAATTAGGTTGTTTGGATCACCAATAAAAATAAAACAGAGCAAATTTTTTATTACTATAGAAAATGAAGCTTAAGTTACTACTGCTTATAAGAAGAGCAGGTTGTTGTCAGAAAGTGCACTATGGTCATTGGTGTTAGGATTTGGGCAGGATAAACAAGGAAATACTCTATGGAGACTGGAAAACAGCCTTTTAAATATTTTTCTGCTTTATGTCCAGGCCCAAGCTCAGGCTCAAAATGACTCCCCCATTACCAAACATTTGTATATCTATTTTTCAAATGGCTACAATTAGTTAATTATTCCACAACAATTTTGCTAAAAAAAATACTAAATTGACAAATAATAGTCTAGCCCACTTCACTTTTCTATACTTGCACTTATTGTGGATATGAAAGAGTAAGAACATGTAGTTGAAGGTAAACTTGGCTTATCTGATATTTATCTAAATATAATAATTTATCTCCTGAGAAAACTTTTGACCCATATAGTAATTCCTGCTTCTCTTCAATTCAAGTTTTTTTTCCTGGCCTTGTGTTAAGCACAGATAATGAATGGGTCATTCATTGCACTGTTTTCCCTAATTCACTCGTGTGCACATCTTTCCAAAGATTTGTTCACAACATACACCCCCTTGTCTTGACTACAACCTATGTAATCGGACTTTTCTCAAACCCAGCTCCTTAGCTTCATCTTCTCTCTGCTGAAATCTGGACTCCTTCTTGCTTCCCCAGGTGCCTAGCTCATTTCTGCTTTTGCATTTCACTCATATCTCTCCCTGAGCCATCTTCCCAGAGCATGGCACACTCAGTCTATTCATCATGCAGGCCTTAGCTTAAATAGGACCTGTTCAGGAGGCCACCTTAGGTGGGTGGCAAGGGAAAGCAGCTTCCTTCCTCTAGCTCTGTATTCTTTTACTTTGCTAAATTCTCTTCATGCTATTGTCATCATCTGCCATTCCTGTTTTAAAAATCTTCTTGTTTATTGGTTTACTCATAGTCTCTCTCTAGTAGATTGACGTTCAACTCCCTGAATGTAAAACCTTGGTCTTATGCATCACTGTCTCCCAACACCTAGAATAGTGCCCAATGCATGATGCTTGATAGATGAATATATGAATATATGACTAAACTCTCTGCAAAATGAAAACAGACTTCTCATAAGAATTAAAACCCTCTTTTCACACAACCCACTTCCTGAAAAGAACCACAGTCATTATCACCAGGTACCTTCTGTGGTAGGACTGCAGAACAGAGAAAAAAACAAAAAGTGGCTCTGTTATTCAATTCAAATATCAAAATGTTTTTTCATTTCTTTATGATTTTTCTGAAATGTTCTGAAAATGCATTATCCTAACTTTTTTTCCACCTACTGAGAATTTTAAGAGTTCAACTTGAGAGCTGCTTCCTCCAGGGAGACTATGCCATCTCCATACCCAGAGGTATAATTCTCAAATATTTGATTCAGTCACATGACACTATATTTTTTGATTCTGTGATCACATCTTTTAATATTTCCCTTACTAGATTGTAAGAGTTCTGAGACGGGGTTAACCATGTAACCTATACATTCTTAACTGTATCTCAGCCACAGCTTAGCCTATCTTGCATCTCAATAAATAAGTAGATGAGACAGTAAATAACATAAAATACAGTTTACAGATAAACACACCAGGAACATTTGGTGACAGTTACCAAGCTACCTCTCTCTCTAAACCTTCTTTTCTTAAATCTTTAAGATGGGAATAACTATAGTTATTTCACAAGATTATGTTAGGCAAAGTTATGCAAAGTACCTGATGCATAATATTTTTAAAGTGATACTAAAATGCAGCAGGAAAGCTCTTATTATTATTATCATTGTTATTATTATTGTGATCACTGTCATCATCACAATCATGATAATCATTACTATTTATGATCTAATAATCTCAAAAGCCACACATGTTTATGAATGTAAGCTTGATATTTTGGATGAACAAAAGAAAAAAAATTCCTAGCTTTATAATCCACTTCAAGACCAAAAATAACACTAGAAAATAATTACAAATAATATGTGAAACTATGAGCATTGATATGAGGCCAGTACAGGCTGGTGGCTCATCAGGAAAGGATTCTGGAAGGGGGTGGACTGCTCTCCCACCTGACTGGAGAAAACCAATGAACCTTAATGGACCATGAAGTGCATGTTTGCCATGGCAGTGAGGGCAGTGAGGGCAGAGCATGCACAAAGGCCCTGGAGTGGGGATGCAGAGAGATCGCCCCTCAGGAATCTAAGAGGTGAGTTTCCACCACTGTGAACTTGTCTCTTTTTAGCCCAGTGCCCAGTACTAAACAAAAAAAGAGAACTTCTCAGTCCACTTGTTTCCAGGGACCCCTTTTTTTGTTTCAGTTCCTTTCACTTAAAGTTAACCAAGTGTCTCCACCTGACAGATGCATCACAGTTTGGAACCACCATAGGCAATGCCTCCAAGACAACCTTGGGATAACCAGCATTTCTATCATGCTCCTTTTATTGGTATCTAAGGTTTTAAAACATCGAGAACCATTGCTTAATCATTGTTTGAGCCCTTTCTGTGTTCCAAGCATTTTTCTATATCCTGAAGAAGTAGCATCAACAAAACAGACCAAATTTGCCCTCAAAGAACTTACTTTCTAATGGAGGCACAGAAAATAAATAATTGAATAAAAAAAGGTAGAAAATTTTTTATGTAGTATTGAGTGCCATCAAGAAAATCAAAATGGCATAAAATGATAAAGAGTACATGAGTTAGGGAAACTATAATAAACATGAAGTTGGTCCTGGAAGACATCCATTGGGAAAGACATTTTATCAGAGATCTATTCAAGGACTGTGTCAGAGTAACATGGGTGGGAAGATCATTATAGGAAAAGAGAAGGTGATCATGTACAAAAGCCTTGAGTTACTAATATCTCAGGATGCTCAGGGGCTATGAGGAGAGGACCCAGAATTTAATAAAGAAAGGAACAAGAGGCAGAGTATGAAGGAGGAGATATAGATGGAGATCAAGGCATAGAAGCCATGGTGAGTGGTTTGGTTTTTATCTTAATTAAAGTTGGAGCCATTGAAGAATTTTGAGCAGGGAGTCACATGATTTGATTTATATTTTAAAAGGTCAGACTGACAGGAGTGCAAGAGTAAAAAAGGGAGATTTCTTAAGATAGAGATGACAGTTTGCCCAACAGTGGATGGTGAGGTTGCAGCATTGGGATATATTTTGAAAGTAGAAATGACAGAATTTATGATAAGAAGGATGAATATGAGAAAAAGGAAGAAATCAATGATACTTCTGCCTGGATAACTGAAAGTAACAGTGTCACTTATTGACCAAAGAAGATTAGGGATGAGAGAACAGTAACAAATGAGTTTTATTTTGAACATGTTGACTTAGAGATGGGTATTAACATCTGTGTGAAGAGGCTTAATAATCACTTTGAAGTACAATTATAAAGTTGGCAAAAAGTTAAGGAGGTATTTTTTTTTTAATATTATGGGATTAGATATCTAGAAAGAGAAGAGAAATAACTTATCCAAGGTCCAAATCAGTAAGTGACAGAATGATATTTGAATATGAATCTTTTGACATTGACCCATTTTTTCTATTAGGATGCATTCATGGTTATGAGTTCTGGGGTAGAAAATGGGGGAGTATGGAGACAGGAACATTTTAGAATCACTTCAATAAAAGGAGGTAAGAATTTTGCCAGGGATTATGGACAATAAAATTTCATGGTTTTTTTTTTTTCCTTTGTTTCCCTTATTTATTTTCAGTAAATGTAATGATGTATACACATTTAAATTTTAAAAAAACCTTCTGAAATAATAATTCTTAACATTAACTGTATACCAAATATACCTACTTTCCCCCCAAATTCTCATTTTTGGGTATACCCAACAAGATAATTAACTTTAGACTCAATGAATAGTGAGTAGAAGTATAAAGATAAAAAGACAACCACTAACAAAAGCAAGTATTTCTGAATTGTATCATAACATCTGAAATAGGGTGTATCAGGTTTGTTTAATAGAAATAGCTAGGGAAATAGGACTTCATAGCTTAGGGGAAAAAAGTAAATCAATTCAAGATGTAAAATTAAATAATAATACAAAGGGGAAATGTCCTAAAAATGGAAACAAACTAAAACAAATGAGCCTAATTACATTTTGAAGAGGTGCTATAACCCTCAAATGGAGAGAAAGAAAATTTGGGAATGGAGAAGAAGAAGAGAAGAAGGAAGGAAGAATTCATCTAATCAATTGACAACAAAATATTTATGGGATATGGGTATGCGTAGGGGAGAAAACTGCACAAAAACCCAGAATGTCTTTTCAGTTGGTTTGTTTGTTGTTATGGTTTGGGTAAAATATTCAGAAATTATTTTAGATGTATTATAGAATTGAGGAAGTGGGTAAACATGTTGCTGTTGTTAGGATCTCAGAATCACATGGTAGAAGAAGCACACAAAAATGGGGTAATTAACTGTGTCCAGCCGTTAAATAAAAGCTGTCACACCTTAGGCTCCTGTGCTGTTCTTACACAATCTCCTCAATGTACTTCCATGGCTTCCACTGGCCAATACTCTATTGCTTCCAAATCTCTATCACCAAAACAGATTACCTCCCTAGAGAAATTTTTACCAGTGCAGATGTTCATGTTCTTTGCAACTTACCCTCAAGGAGTTCAGAAAAAAATTATGACAGAGAAAAGATAATAGAGAAAAAAGTAGAACAAATTACAAAACAAATGAAGTGAAAGTTAGAACTAAATAAATCTGGGTAAGGGTATATGGGAGTTCATTCCTCAAATTATTGCTAAATAGAAAAAAATTAACTGAAATATAACAAGTGTTTCCAGTGAGCATTAAAAAAAAATCCATTGTCATCAGATATATGATTTTATTATATTCAGAAAGCAGCCTAATTGCATAATGTTTTTAACTTCTCCTGTATTCAGATCTGTTCACCAACACACACACACACACACAGAAGGTCAACACACACACACACACACAGAAAAAGGTTAAAAAATAACTACCTAATTTTTTTCTTATTAAAAGATAAAGAAATTGAACTAAGTTACACTCAGAGAAAAATTCTAATTTTACTTTTTTCAGAATTATAACAAACTACTGATGTTTTTCAAGGTCATGTTACTGTTTTCATCATTTCCAAAATAAGAATTTCAAGACTGTGACAAGCATTACATATATGAAAAAAAAAAATAAGAGCTTAAAATGAGACATCTACAAAAAAGAATAATAATGAGAGGGGAATTTTATACCAGCATGTGGAGAAATTTAGTAGGTTAATTTCATTCCTGATCAACTTCTCATTGCCCCAATATTAATTATTTCAATGCCATTTTGCTTACTTTTGAATTTTAAAATGTGAATTTTCATGTTTCCCTGGATAATACTGAAGAATTTAAAGCTACTTTGTGTACATGCATAGAATGATGAAAAAGGAAAACAGGAAAGAATTGGAAAATATAAAATTTAACTGCCCAGTTTTAGTTCATGTAAATAATCAGAAAATATCAATAATATCAGGATTGTTCAAAATATAATAATAATACTCAACACATAATTTTAATTCTAAATATTAAAAATTAGCAAATAGCATATTCAGTTTTTACCATATCGATGCATAAATTAAACAGCATTTAATATATATTTATAGTTGGAAATATAAAGTTACTCCTAAAATTTGTGTTTGTAGAAATTATTTCTTACGTGGAAATGAAATATGTATTCTATTGTACAGAGCACATTTACTGTTGTCACAGTTCATATGTTTGTGAACAGAGTATTTTCCCATTTATTTCACACATTTTGATCAATCCAGCATATATGAAAATGCTAAATGTGGCATTATTTGGAATCACATCCATTAAAAATAAAGACCAATGGGTATAGGTAGACGCAAACTTGCTTTTAAAAGGATGGAAGATCCACATAATCTAGACTTAGAGAATTTTTGTTTTGAATTCCAAACAATCCATCACTCTTAGTCTGCACCCAAGCCATAATCCTTCAGACAAAAACTTTCTTGGCTTTGCTTTTGAAAATGGGAAAAATTGTTGAAAGAAGGGAAACAAGACAAACAAATGCATGCTTAATGTTTCAAAAGTTATTTGGACATCTAGCCTTTTATATCACAAACAGGAATACTGTGTCTTGTGGTGGAAACATACACCTGGAGATGTACGATCCTTTATCTCTGTATCTTATACGGTGTTGTAAGACAATGTGATCTCAATAAAAAGAATGTTCATTTTAAAATAGATAATGAAACTATATTAAAAAATAAAAGCTAGCTCTGTTGTTTCAAAGTCAAACTATTACTTGAAAGATAACATTGCGGAGGTGGGATAGAGGCCTCTCTAAGCAGGTTCTTCTATAGGTGGACAGCTTTGGGAAACTTATGCACTGAAGGAGGACACACCCACTGTGGGATTAGCTGGATGGTACCAGCATATCAGCAGCCTGACAGAGTCCCATGAAGATCATTCACATGTCACACAATCAACCATATCTTATTTAGACAGCGAAATTTCACATGCTCTACCGCAGCCATCCAGTTTCAACTTCTGTTAGTCAATGCAAATGTACGTGTCAGTTACATGAATGTAACTTCAATACAATTTAAAGATAATACAACATATGCCTATATTTAAAAAATAGAACAAGCATGTTTTTATAATATTGCATCTAATTTCACTTGAAAAGTTTGGATTGAGGATAGGAACTTAATGCTTTACTGATGAAAGTAGATGAAGTAAAAAAAACAAACGTAACACATCTGCTCTTTTAATCACTAGAATGTCCCCTTCAGCAATCTGTATGTCTATGGAAACTCAACCAGACTGGCACTAATTTATTTTTTCTACAAATATAATGTTCTCAAAGACAAAACAAATCGCAAACTATTTTCCGTAATACAGAATTTTGTTGCTCATTCTCAGTAACAACACCAGCCACACAACACATCTGCCTTGTAAGCAACACAGCATTTTCTCTACTGTGTTGACTTTATTTGCCATTCTGAATAATAGCGGCAATCAATATATATTATAATATCCTTGGATTATATTTTCTCTTGGTTGTTATCAAGTGTTCAGTTTCATACAGTACATCTACATACTTATTGGCTCATGGTATCAAAATATCTCACACTTAAAATTGTGGGCATTTATTCATAAAGAGAGGAGCATTGGAAAGTGGTATGTTACAAATAACATAATCAAGTTCTGATGGGAGTAGCTATGTATTTAATTATATACATAAACATGAAGATGCATAATTTTAATAGCTGTCTTTCTCAAAGCTATCACAACTTCAAATATTTTAACTAGTTAATGATGCCAAACAAGTCAGTGGTTCCTTCCCTGAATTTATAACAGTAACAATTTGTTTTCTTTCTCCTTATCAAAATATAGCAAGTTTTGTTACAGCCTATTGCCTGAAAACAATGTTAACAATCCAGTTTCTAAGTAATCTGATAAACCACTATAACAGCGTGGTTTACTAAAATTGATAAAAATTAAATCCATTAATTGATGAAACAATACAGACTTTATTTTTTGGAAGTTATGAGAGTATTCTAGTTAAAAAAGCAAACCAAATTAAGAAAACATTTAAATATATTACTTGGGTTCCTTACTTTAATCTCACATAGTGAATATCTATGTGAACGTCTCAAAATAGTTAAGGTATAAAGGAGCTAGTAGTGAGCTTCCTTATGTATAAGCTTCCTTATATATAAGATGCATTAAGTGAATGCTATGTTTTTATCAAGGTATAAATTAACCAACTGCTTTTAAGAGGAAATTTTAAAATTGTCATATAATGCATACAATTGTATTAAAAGTTAATATATAAAAACACTATTTTAGAGTGGTGCAAATAAGAAAAAAAATTCTGCTGTATGTAGGTTACTTTTAAAATTTCCCAATAAAATTACCTTCAGCTTAACTTGATCTCCAGTTTTGAATCCAAACATTCTATTTAATTTTAGTTTTGCTCCACTTATAAGCACTATAACTGCAAATTAATCTTATTAGGAAAATGATTCCTAAAGTTAGATATGCTTACTTAGATTTTTAAATCCTACTATCTATATTAAAAATTACTTTTTTTAAGTATTTGCATATCATAATAAAACAGGAATGATACTAAAATGTCACATTTTAAATAATACTACATATCTTCATAGTGGGTGAGAAAAAAATGAAGACTATTTTTTCCCGGAAAAAGTCCAACTCATAATTTGCAAAATTAACAAAAAGCTATATTTAGGACAATTTACAAATACTAAGACTATACTAGATTTAGAGGAAGAAAAAAGTATCTCTGGGCTTTTCAGCACTAAATTGTATGTAAAACTACGAAAAAAGATAAAGTTTTTACTTTTCAGTTAAGTAATTTAGAGATCATTAATAATTTTAAAGCTTTCTAACGTTTAAAAGCTTATACATGAAGCTGAAACTTTATAAATTTACTACGCATTTTCATTTAAAATATTGACTACTTATTTGAGAGAGATATCAGGTTTATCTAATCTACTTTGTAATTGAGCCAACACTTAAATTATTGTCTATAAATAGGCATCCAAATAATAAAATGAAAAATAGCAAGAAACACTTTCTCTTACCTCTGTCTTGTTTGCAGTTACTTGTTAAGCTGTTTAAACAGTTGAGTTAAACTACAGCACCCCAAAGAGCTCTGTTCTCTGTTCAGCTCAATAGTCAAATTTTTCTTCCTACACTAAAGGATAGCCTGCAAAAAAGGAAGTTGTGAAACTCTAGTCAGTGTGCTTTATAAATTCTATGGAGAATGGAAAATTATTCACAGCTCACACTTGGAATCAGGGTAATGACTATAATGTGTGTGTGTACACATCTACCGTTAATATATACATCTATTTATCAGCGTAAGGAAATTTTGGAAAAGTTATCCAAGTCTATACTTGATTAAGCAATGCTCATTTACATAAGGAAACGGCTCCTGTGTGGCTCAATGATAATTATAGAAAAACAGAAAATACCGCTCTATGAGGAAGAAACTGTGGGGCTGACACATGAGGAACACGTTTGCTTGTATAAAGCTAATTAATTTAAAGTCTTTGGAGTATGGCCTAAATGCTAATCGGGTTACACACATCTTGTAAAAATGAAAAAAAAAAAAAAAAAAAAAAGAAAAGAAAAACCAACTTTAGTAAACGGGCATTTTCCTGGAATCTGAGTAGTGGCTTTTTTGTTTTTTTTTTTAACCTACAAGTCTTAAACTTCCTTTCTCATGAATACTTGTCTGTTATACAGAGATAAAGCATTGCAAAACTGAAAGTGGTGCTTATTCACGAGCTATGGTCTCTCTCCACTGCAGCCACAAGAATAAAAAGCAGGTGCAGACCCTGCAGTGTTGGACATTTAATTGTTTACGTTTCTAAAAGGTCGGGGCAATAAATGGAAATATTTATGGGACAGTGGGGATAATGGTTGAAAAAGGACATAAAAAATATTGATTAAAGTAAAAGCCAGCTTCAAAGAAAAAAAAAGAGATACTCACATTTATACTCCTCCCAGTTTCCTTCCACCACCAGCAAGCTCTCTGGCAAAAAGGAAGGGGGTGTATTGCAAGAGTAAGTTAGTCATTACGCAAACCTCCACCCATCGCAAGAACTGCCTTCTGGACTTAAAACCGCCATGCTTTCAGGGTGTCATACTCTGCTTTTTACTTAACCATACTTCCAAATAAGCAAGGAAGGAAGAGTACTTAGGAGATGATGATAAATAGAAACATTCCTATTCCACCTAAATTCCTAGTTAACCGTGAATTTGTAGTAGGTGAAAAAATGAATGATACTAACAAAAGCTGGCTGGACAAACCCAAACCAGAACACAGAGCCAACCAACCTAAAATTCATAGTGTTATCCATCTGAAATGTGACACATTTTTTAGTGAGATTCTTGTAGGAGAGTTTTCCTGAAAGAAATATTTATTGATGTGATTAACGGCTTAGATTCTATGTACTTTGAGCACTTTGAAATATCATTGCACTGGAGTATTATTATAAAGCACTAGGCCCATGCCCCTCCCCCCCAAGACTCACTTCCGGAAGCAGCATGCTAAATCTGGGCATGATTTTAGCGTGCTAGCTCAATATCTGTGGCCATTTTAAATGGGTGGCAGGTGTGTATCTTTGCTTCTCTAATGATCCCTTCCAGGCTGGTAAATACCTTAAGATTCCTCTGACTTAGAACTTTCTCCTCTGATTAAGCTGCCCTATTCACTTTCCTTTTTGTGAAAGGTGTCAACATTGACTTCTTTCTAGTCCTTATTGCGTGTGTGTATGTGGGTTAGAATACACATAAAATAAAATTCACTGTTTTATCTTTATCAATGTACAGTCCAGAGGCATTATGTACAGTAGATGCATATTGTTGTCCAGTCACTACCACCAGCACTCACTTCAGATTTTTTTCATCCTCCCAAACGGAAACTCTATTCATTGGACAATAATTCCTCAGTGTTACACCTCCCTTCCCAGCCCTGGCAACCACCATTTTACTTCTAGTCTCTATGAATTTGACTACTCCAGATTCCACAGATGATTGGAATCATAGACTATTAGTCGTTGTGCCTGGTTTACTTCACTTAGCCCCCTGCAAGTTGTGGCATATCAGAATTTTCTTGCTGAATAATATTACGTTCTGTGGTTCTACCGTATTTTATCCATTAGCTGGACACTTAGATTGCCTCCAACTTTGGGTTATTGTGAATAATGAATCTTTGAGAATGTGTGCACATATATCTGTTTGAGCCTCTGTTTTCAATTCTTTGGGTTTATACACCCAGAAGGAAAATGGTTGGATCAGGTGATAGTTCTATGATTTGAGAGCCTGTCACATTGTTTATTCCTCCTTTTTCCTTATATTTCATCGTGCTGCATTTTGGTTCCTGCCTCTTCAATTGACCAAGACAGTCTTGTCAAAGTCACCAGATTACTGTGCTACCGAATCCAGGGCACTCAGATCTTCTGACTTGGTCTTCTGGCAGCACTACCTCTGTTGATCACTTTCGCTTCTTCCTAGAACTGCTCTTTCTGCTGGAGTTCTGACTTCACCCTTCTGATTATCTGGCATTATCTTCCCTGATTTTTATCATAGGGTACTTAACTGTGTCCAGCCGATAAATAAATGCTGTCACACCTCAGGCTCCTGTGCTCTTCTTACCCACAATCTCCTCAATGTACTTCCATTGGCCAATACTCTATTGCTTCCAAATCTCTATCACTAAACCAGATTATCTCCTTAGAGAAGCTTTTACCAGTACAAAATGCAAGATCACTTTTACTTATGATCTAGAGAAATAAATCTGTGTAGAGACCCTAAGATCAGTCTGGATCTCTCACCTCTACTATTCTTTAACATTGGGCAGGTTACTCATTACTCTTTATTTCTGCATCTGTAAAATGGGGCATTAAAGACTCATCTTAATGGGTTATTGGATAATTTTTTAACATCGAAAAAATTATGACATAAAAAGATCTTAAACATTTTATTATGATTATAATATATAAAAAATACAAAAAAAAAATATATTTTATTTCCTTCCAACATAGTTCTCTTCCTCAGAAGAAACAAATGCTATCAGTTTGATGTGCACCTGCAGACCTACTTCCTCTGTTATTACATACATACACACACACATGACACATTATATATATGCATACACACATACAACACAGGTAGAATTAAATAATTTTGTGGGTTTTTAAGTGTGCATAACATTGCACTGTATATTTTTACTGTGATTTTTAAAAAACTATTATAATAAAGCTTGAAGATATCCACCAATTATTGTTTTAAACTCATTAATGTGTATCTAATTCATGGAATTTGTGTGCTTTTTCACAATTAAAAACAGTGCAGTCAGAAAAAGCATTGTAAATGCCTCTTCAAAATTATGTAAAAATCTTTCTTTAAGCTAGATATGAGAAAGCAGAATTGTTGAGTCAGAAGCTTTATATATTTATATAAATGTCACTACCAAGTTGTCCAAAAAACAGGTTGAACTTCCAATATTTCCAGCTTTTCTGCTCTATTTCCAGTATTTCATAATAATCAAGTTTTAAAGATTTGCTGAACTAATGGCCAAGAAAATGATGTTTTAATAGTTTGTTTTCCTTGATTACTATAGAGCTTAAACATTTATAGTGTTTTCCTCTTCATATTTCCTTTTTTTAAATTTGTCTGTTCTTTCAGACATTTGTTGGATAATTGTCAACTTCTTTTTGATTTGTATGGTTGAATTTATCTTCTGTTTCAATTTATTATAATCATCCTTCTTTTCAAATACTCTAGTCATTAGCTATTGCTCCTTTTTGATATTCTTTGATAATGTTCTTACTTTTTGGAAGAACTAGATGGGTACAGACTCATTTTGTTTATTTCCTGTCCCAGGCTTGACTTTAGCCATTTCTCCAAAGAATCTTGGTTCCTTTAAGTGGGATATGGTTTTTTGAGACCACAGTTTAGAACTTAGTGGGACTCATTGTTACTGGATTATCACTAGCCTTAGAAACAAGCTGAGTTAATCGTAAACATTAGCAGGTAGTCAATAAAATGTTAGTTCTTGGGGCCTCCCTGGTGGCTCAATGGGTTAAGCACAGCACTATGAAGCAAAGCATAGCACTATGAAGCAAAACGCAGCCACTTGCCAAGGAGGGAACCCACATGGTGCAGCAGACCTCTCCTGTCTCTCCCACTGCTCCCCTAAACAGTGTGTTTCAGTCAGTCTGCCTGTTCTGTTCCCCATTCTGTCTCTGGTGAATCCTCTCACCCCCTACACCTCTGGCCCACACCCCAGTTCTTGTATGCATAAATGAATAAATCTTTAAAAAAATAAGTTTAAAAAATGTTAGTTCTTTCTATGGGTCAAGCAGAATATATTTCCAAGGTATTTTTAAATATATATCAGGAACTTATAATATGCATTAACTTATAGCATGTATTGCGCATTAAATTAGTTTAGGAATGACTTATATATATAACAAAATAACTTCTTTGAAATAAAAATTAAGAACTGTTTTCTTAAAAATTGACATCTTGATCAAGAAAGGCAATAACCTAGTAATTGGCATGTTTTGTTTTTAGAACATCCAAAATACCCTTCTGAAGAAATTTCAAAACTTATGAAGACTGAAAAAAATATTGCACAACTTCCATATTTTTATTATTTTCATCTCACTTATCATTATGATTCTCAATCCCAGTTTTCTTTGTTTTATTTTGCCATTATACACTTATTTAAAATTAAGTATATGCCCCAGATTTCAAATTAAAAAAAATATATGTATTCATAATTTTAGCCACCATTTCTTTCCCAAGACATATTATCATGACCACTTTAAAACTTCTTAAATAATGACATTTCAATTGCTATCAGCATTGTTCAGCTGTGAGGAAATATTTGTGGTTCGCTGATTTTATTTTTAACTTATTCAAGAAATGGCTTTAAAATTTAACATTCACATAATTTTTCTGTTTTTTTGGTTTTTTTTTTTTGTGCAGTTAGAGGACTGAAAGGGAAAACATTGTCTGATCACTGTGAAATACCTTCTTCTCTCAGTCCCTTTTCTATAAGTGGGGATGAGAATACCAACTGAATATCATAGGTAAAGGGCTGAGTGGAATAAGTTTCTTAATAAGTATGATGATACAATTTCCAAAACTAATTGAGAACACACAATTGGGTAGAATATTCTTCTAATTTGGGAACTCATTTATTTGGAAACATTGCAAAAGATTAACAAATTAAATCATGTTTGGTTCTACATTTACATTCATTGTATTTGTTAAGAAAAATAAATAAAAGGAAGTAGGAATATATGAGATTTATGGAGAATCACCAATTCATCCACTCAGTATTTATTAACTGCTAGATGTAAGGATTTATACTAGAGATAGGAAATACTAAATAACTGGATACTGCAGGTTATTCTCTGTCTCACTGCTCCCTAGCTTGGTCTTGTACCTGAAAATGATGTCTACATACTGTATCACCAGACTACCTTCTTTGAACGTGGTTTACCCCTTCAGTATGTGGTTTTGGAAATGACTGCACTCCTCTACCTGTAGCTGTATGTCCTCTTTAGTTGCACTTCCTCCCTAGATTATAGCTCCCATGGGTCTTCTCATCTAAGTATGATAACAGCTTTGGTACCATTGCTAACCTTTGAATTCTTTATCATTCCTTGTTAACTACAACTCACTTCATCATCTCTCAATAATCCCTTCAATAAAGTACCTGAAACAGATAAATGCACCATGTTAGGGAAACCTTACTTTCAAGACACCTGCACCGGTCCCATCATGCAAATTTAACTGCTACTTCTAAAGTGACAAAGGATGTGCAGTCTCAGAGGAAATACAAAGTGAAAAGT
Source organism: Galemys pyrenaicus (assembly GCA_019455555.1). Taxonomy (NCBI): domain Eukaryota; kingdom Metazoa; phylum Chordata; class Mammalia; order Eulipotyphla; family Talpidae; genus Galemys; species Galemys pyrenaicus. Next base: position 13,824,581 of record JAGFMF010011796.1, read on the forward strand.
CATAGAGGATGCTTTAGACTAAAGAAAAACAGTCATAACTCAAGAGGACTTGATCATTGAACCAAGGCTTGAAGAAAGAATGAGGCTTCATGAGTACATAGAAGGGGTGGTGCAAATTGGGAAGGGCCTGGAAGTCAGAGAAATACTATCATATTCATGGAGCTGCATGTAGAAGCTATTCGGGAGACGTAACTGGGAAGGATGGGAAAAGGAGTAATAAGGCAACACAATAGAAGCAGCCAGAGAAGAGGTTCAGAAAGTGATGAAAGGACATTGCAAGGAACAATGTTTTGAAATCTGAGCCATGAAGAGCCAAAAAAAAAAAAAATATATATATATAGTGCAGGCAATTAAGTCTTTTCCTACTCTTTTCTTTCTTTTACTCATTACTGATTCACTTTCTTCTGATAACAAGTTTCATTACTTTTCTCTGAGGAACTAGTCCATGTAAGCAAAGTGATATTGATTATCCTTAGTCTCTGAATTTAGTGTCAACATATCACCAATGTTTGGCAAATAAGTTTGATCGCTTCCCTTTGCTACAGTGATTGGTTCAAAGTTGGTCATATGATTCAAACCGGTCAATGAAACTTACTTATGGAAATTTTAAACTCTGCTTTTGCTGAGTTTGGTTACCTGTAAGATTGAGTTCTGATGACATCACCAGACTCCCTGATTCCAGCTATTTCTGAACCCTTATCCCTTGTTTTCATTTATTGAGCCAATTATTCTTAGATTTCTGTCATATGTAACCACAAGTCTTTTATATCAGGAAGGACACTCTGGAGGAGGAGGCATGCTTTATTCAAAGTGCATAATATTAAGAAAATTAAGCCTTTTCATTGCTCCTAGACCAGCTCTGTCCAATAGAAATATAAACAAGTCACATATATAATTTAAAATTTTCTGCTTGCTACATAAAAAAGCAAGTAAAATGAATTTTAATGAAGTACTTTATACTTTAATATATCTAAACAGTACCATTTCAATAATAATCGACATAGAAAATTATATCTTGCTTTATTTTAAGTCTGAATTACTAAAATCAAATAAAATGAAAAATTCAGTCTTCCGTCACACCAGTCACAGTCCAAGTGCTTAGAAACACTGGACAGCAGCCCCAACCTAGATCTTAGAATACTGAAAGAACCTAGTTGAAATTGAGCCTGCAGTCAAATTTTAAGGCCTTTAAATGGGGAACCATTTAATAATTTTGCACAGGAAAACAATGTAAGCAATACAACGTTTAGAAAAAATAATCTGGCAGATACAGTGTTCTTAAATTTTTCCTGATTTTCCAGTCAAATAAATGATGCATTTCTGAAAAATCTTCCTATAGGGAGTCATAAAAATAGATGTCAGACTCTCTAGGGACACAAACATATTCATTTTTTTAAAAAAATATTTATTTTTATTATTATTATTTAATTAATTATATTTGACATCATTTGTATTCCCCAGGGAGTACCCACCACCATTCCACCCGTGCACCATCACCTGTGCTCTTGTGCTCTTTCTGCTCTTTCTGCCCTCATCCCAGTCTTTGCCCTCTCCTCCTTCCCCTCCCCACCATGGTCCCTTTGGTTTATCTTGGATATTTGGTCTTGTTTTTTGTTTGCTTTTGGTTATAACTGCCCAATTCCTTGAGCTTATTTTTCTTTGTTTTGTTGTTGTTATTGCTCTTTCATATTCCTCCTAATAGTGCAGCCATCTGATATTTTTCTCTTGCCTTCTGACTTGTTTCACTGAGTATAATTCCTTCCAGTTCCATCCATGTTTCTATAAATGTCCCTAGTTTCTCATTTTTGATTGCTGAATAATATTCCACGGGACACAAACATATTCATTTAGAGCAAAGCAGACAGAGAAATAATCTAGAGTAGGATTCTTTCAAGAGCTCGCCTGTGCTTTCTTTTGTCACTAATGAGATTTGGGACATTCCATGGTTTTAAGTGGTGTGACAACTTCTGATTCTGCTTTTAGACAGTAGAATGATAGATCAGCTACAAATGACTAAAGACCTAAAAAACATTACATTTTTTGGCTTCTCCAATGTATGTATTAACTAAAATACAAATATCAATGAGACCTATTCAAATAGAGAAACAGTAAGAGTCTTAGAGTCAAAGTATACTTTAAAAGGGGGAAATAGACTTGTTTTGTTCTTATCCCATCCTTGTGTTTTGACCATAGTAGGGTCTCAAAAACTACATTTCTTTACTAGAACTAGTAAATTATAAAATACAAGTAATAGTCTTTCAAAACTTCCTGTATAGTAACATGAAATTAAATGAAACACTTTAAATTAGTTTACATTTTTAAGCTACTTAACATTCAATAACTTCTTGATTAAATTTTTCTGACCAACATTCCCTTTTCTTTCACTTTTTATAAGTGAGAAATAATTTTGAAATATAATACTTTCCATTTCTGGGACATTCATTTCAATTTTAATCTAATGATTATATGATTCTAAGAATCTTCCTGTTCTAGCAAATTAATCCATTAACAGAAATTTTTTTGTAAAAAACACACTTTTTCTATAAGAACTTTCAAATTCCTGATCAAAGCCGTTTTATGTGACTAGTGAAACATTTAATTTCTAACTGGGCAAGGGCTATGTTTGCTATTTCTATGTTGACACAAAGGAAGGGTATGTTCTCCTTCAACAACATACAACTGCTACAACAAAAACATGCTTCAGAACGAGGAGGTCAGACCTGGGAAGAAGCCCCCAGGAAAGTTTCTGGGGACTGCTCACCCCTCAGGGCAACAGCAAATGGTGATGAGCACAGCAAGCCATAGTGCTGGTGTAAGAGCCACTTGCAAAATGATTCTGCCAGGGAACCATTATATTATGTAAGGTTGGAACCTCTTATACAAAAGATACACTTTTTTTGCTTTTTGTTTATTTATTCAGAGCAATAATGAGATACATATTTGAGAAAGTTGTGGGGTTGAATAGTTTGTGTGATTTTAGGCCTTAAAAAGCTAAGTGGTGTTGCTCAGGGGGGATTTAATCTCTGTTCTTTGGAGGCAGTTTCTGTCAACAGAGTTAAGTATTTTTTACTTTTGGAGGCCAGTTCTGATGACTGATGGCAAGTGTGTATATCCATTTGGTCTCTGACCGACTAAGTCCTTGGTGGTCATATTGAAAAGCTTTACAACATGCTATTTTATTCAAAAACATTTACATGAGCCTTAATGCATTCTGTTCATTCCAAAAGCGAATTACCAGCAGTTACACAGCTTTTAGAAAGCTTCAAATGAAGTCACTTATGTTTCACAGTGACTGAAAATTCACAAAAATATCAAAGCTCAAATCCTTGGCACACAATAGAGATACTACGCCCTCATTCTGTGTAAGTAAAGCAAATCAATTGTTTACAAGGTTTCTGAGCATCAGAACAGGATGTACTTTTGCTTTGTGGATATTTATCTATGTGTAAATGTATATTTTGTGTTTATGAATTTTTATTTATCATGTATATGCACACACATACACATATATGTATAGAAACACACATATTCACATACACTAAATGGGAATTTTTGGTGGATGAGAATTATAGAAGCAATAAGTGATCATAAAACTATAAGGAGAACAATAAAAATTACTGTATTTCAATCAGCTAGAAATTTTCACTATTCAATTTTGATGTAAATCCATGCACATTTATATATTTAAGTAAGTTTTTAAAAAATGAACTACATAAAATATAAGAGTTCCATATGACTGCTTTTTCATTTTTAATATTCACAAACTAGGCAAATGTATAATGAAAAATTTACAATAAATTCAATCATACTTCTTATTCACATCATTTATACACATTTGAACATAAATAAATAAGCTACTGATATCTCTGGGTTTATAATTTGAAGACCTTTTGTAAAAGCCTGTGCCACACATTTAGAATCAGTGGCTAAAAACTTTTAACAAAATGCCAAGCTTGTGTGGTTGTGTTGATTATTTTACATTCAAAGCAATTTCAAATGCCACAGCTTTTGCTATATTAAATAACACTCATGGAATAGTTGTTACAAACTGGGATAGGCCTGAACTTGTAAGAGACAGGCATGAGAATCAGCCTGTATGATTATATAATTACGTGACTTTAGGAATTAGTGGTTACTGGTTCTTAAACTAAGGTTGAGGGCATTGATTGCATCAATGATTTCTTTCTACAAAACCCAGGAAGACTTCTAAAAAAGAGATAATATCTGGAGGAGTTCTTTAAAGAAGGAACTATGTTATTTAAGGAAGTTAGCTGGGCAAATGAAATTTCAGGGGGATGTATAATCAAAATCTAAAACAAATATCCAGTGTATATTGCACTAAGAATGAGCCAAAGATCAAAACTGACAAAGAAATGTATGACAAACATGAGAAGTTGTAGTTAGAAAACTACCAACATTGGGTCTCCCTGATAACACAGGTGTTAAAGTCTCAGTGCTATCAAGCTACCACCAGCCACAGTAGCACAAGTTTGACCCCTGGCTAGGAAGATGACCTCTATGGCACAGCAGACCTCTTCTGTCTTGTCTGCTGCTTCCCTCAGCAGAACAGCATCTGCCTATTCTGCTCTCCACTCTGTTTCTGGTGGATCCTCTCTCCCCCCACACCTATGACCTACACCTCAGTTCTTGTTTGCATACATAAATGAAAATAAATGTTAAAAAAAAGAGAAAACTACCAACATCTTTTGACTTTGGAATCACATTTCTAAGTAAATGTAAGTTTCAAAAATTATTTGCTTAATGCTTGTATACTCACTATCAGAATGAAAATGTATTTCCCCTTGAGTGTCACATTATTAGTTTTCTTCTTTTTTAAAGGAGTTATTTAAAAACCAAACCCTGAAGTACAAGGTGTAGCTAGTAAAGTGTTGGGGATATTATTTAAAAAGTCTGGAAATGGAAACACATCTTTGGGAGAAATAATCCTATGTAATGTAAATGATACACCCTCAAAAACCTTTTAGAAAAATGACTCACTGGAATTATTTAAAATTGTAGAGACTCATCAAAGAGTGGAGGTTAACTATGACATGATTTAACATGTTCTAAGTAATTTGGTCTCCACAGTCATTTGATTACAACGTTTTAACTGATTAATTTCAGAAATACAGACAGACTCCAAGTTTTATTGGGATGTGATCCAAAAGTTTATTTGTAGCTTAGTTGTTTGAATTTGCTCCTGCATCGTTGTAAAGCTATACTTTGTTGTTAACTTTCCTGACTGGTTCATTAAAATCTACTGAACACAAAACACGTAGCCAAGATACCAACTCCTTTAAGAACTCTTATGCACCATATAGAACCAGCAGTGATTTTAAGATGTGATAATAATATGCAGATTATATTTATAAAAAAGATTAGTTTTCTACAAAATTATTATGAGCTTAGAGTTTAAAACACTGTAAGTTTATGATCTCACTGTTTCTGTGCCCAGGGCTGAGGTCTTTCACTGGGTCTCAAACTGCTGAAATTAGTATGACATTCATAGTTGCTATTCTCATCTGAGGCATAGTATCTAAGCTCAAACAGGTTGCAGGCAGAATTCGGTTCCTTTTGGTTTAGAACTGAGGTCCCCATTTTCTCACTTGCTGTTCACCAAAGGTTATTCTCTGTTCCTAAGGTCCACACCTGACCCCCTCTGTCTAAACACTAAAAATAGAAATAATCATACAGATCAAATCCCTGTCACGTGTTAGATCTTTGACTTCCTCTGTCTCTGACCTCTAGACCTAGATCTAAAAAATGTGATTAAACAAGGCCTTTCCAGGTAATCTTCCTTTTATAATGTCAATTGGTTTAGGATCTTAATTACTTTTGCAGAACCCTTTCCAGTAAGTTAGTGCTGCACTGAATAACAGGGGGAGATGTATATATCAATATACTGGGGTCCAAATATCTAGAGACCATCTTAGAATTTTGCCTGTCACAAACCCTAACAGGTGGTGATGCATACCGATATTATACAAGGGTGAAGCTACATGACACATGGAATTTACGTTTAAATAATCCAAAAAAAAAATGAGCAATAGGTACAATAAAACTGATAAAAATATTGAATATTTGAATCAAAATAATGGGTATCTAGTGGTTTATTTTACCATTTCTTTTAATAGCAAGACACAATTAGGTAATGCTTAATGTAAGATGAAATTTAGTCAAGGATATCAGAGATATCCTTGGTGAACATTTATCAGAGAACTGAACATTTACAGTTCAGTTCTAGAGATGGCCTTGTTTTTTAATACAAAAGGAAAACGGACCTTTTTAATGGAAAATAACTTAATTTTATGATCTAACTTAAAATCATCATTAGTTGGGACAATGAAACTTAATGAGGCTTCTAATTAATGCAATGAGAGTTATATATTTTCAAATAGGTATATTTCTTACTCAAAGTGTTTCACTTGAATCTGATCCTAAGGGAATAGTCACCAAAATTCAAAATATGAGCTAATTTACTAGACAGTAATAGGCTTGGAGTCTCACAAAATCCATTTAGTAAAAACAAAACTAAAAGTATAGGGGTTGCCTTAGATTAAAAGACACCAGTAAGACTTAACCAAATACAGTAAATGAAATTTCTTTGGACCTTGTTCTGAAAAAAAAAAAAAAAAAATATATATATATATATAAAGGATATGTTGGAGACAAAATATTGAATATGAATGTTGTAATAGATTTTTTTTTAAATTTACTGTAACTAATCTGGAAGGTAAGAATAGTACTGTATTTTTGTAGGAGGATGTTCTCATTAGCAGATGTACTCTAACACCCTTAGGGATGAAGTATCATGATGTTTCACTTTAAATTCTATATATGTGTACACATATAGGCATGTATATATGAAGAGTGAAACGAATTTATCAAATGTTAATTGATGATGATTATACAGTATTTCTATAGGTTTGAAATTTCTACTAAAAAGAAAGAAAAGACACATTTTCTTGGGTTTTGTGTCTACTTGTAAAACAAGGGAGTGTAGAATAAACTATTTCCAAGTGCTTGACTATTTTTGATTATATGTAAACTGGAAAAGGAGAAGGCAACAAGTGAATTATACAAGTATTTAGTAAAACACTTGATTCTGAAATTATAGGCAGTAAATTTAAAACAATTAAAAAATAGCATGTAGTCTACTGACTTGAACCAAATTAGTTTTTGTGTCTTGGTTTGCTGGTGAAATTATATTAAAACACTGATTCTTCCAAATTTTAAGTGTCATAGAAAATTAAAAATATATTTCCACTAAAAATGATAGTTATATGGTGAATATATATTAACCACATATAAATTTTATAAAGGATAGATTGTAGATTTTATAAAGAACCATTTCTTTCATACTCTAAACATGTTCTTTGAGAAAAATGTGGAAATTCATCAGTGACTTGCTACCAAGTATTGTGGACAATTTTCAAAAACGACAGAACATTTTTACATATGATAAATTATTCAAGTACTAAATAAACTGTCTACCATTAGTTCTTAAGGAAGCAATTTTTCATTTAACAGACCAAATCTTTTGGTTCTTCAATAAAATGAAATATTCTGGTAATTTACTAGGTGCTTAAGACTGAGGGATAAGTTCTCCACTTAATAAATTACTGTCTTTAGAATTAATACAAGCATTAATTAGAGCACTAACACAAAAGACTTTAAGCTGAGACCAATGGATCTACCCATTGTTTAACAGATTTTTCCAGATTCTGGCATCACGTTCCTATCATTACTCTTTTTTTTTTAACCATTTCAAATGCTTAATTTAATAAAAATCTGATTTTGTAAAAGTTAGCAGTTTTCGGGCCTCCGTGGTGGCGCAGTGGGTTAAGCAACGCACTAGGAAGCAAACCGCAGCCACTGCAGCACAAGTTCGATCTCTACTGCCGGCCAGGGAGGGGCCCCACATGGCGCAGCAGACCTCTCCTGCCTCGCCCGCAACTGCCTTGGCAGTGTGTTTCAGTAGGTCTGCCTGTTCCGCTCCCCACTCTGTCTGGCGAATCCTCTCACCTCCCTGGACTCTGGCCTGTACCCCAGCTCTTGTATGCATAAATAAATAAATCTTTAAAAAAAAAAAAGTTAGCAGTTTTCACTACTAAAACTTGTTCTCAGTAACAGAAGATAACATTTCTCAACTAAATGAGGAATTAACATTAAATCTATCCTCTGTCTACTCCTATGACAAATTCCCATCTTTGTCTCATTTATTTACATCTGTTTTACTTTAACTTGGTCAAGAAAACAATAAAATCTTGATTGTACTACAAAAGACCAGAAATGTGACTGAGTCAGTGAACCACCATCCATTACCATAGTTATTTTTGAAAAGGTTATTGTTACAAGGAAGTCCTGTAACTGACTGTAAGGAGATGGTAGAGGAGTGTACCCAAGTACACAGTGCTGTACAGTTTCCCAATTCATAGATCTCATGTTGGATAAAGTAATTGCAGTGCCTTGACTCTTTCCAGGCAATTTTCCAAATTGGCTAAGATAAACTTACCACTGTTTATGCTGCTGAATGTTTGAAGTAAAAAAAAAAATCACAGGGATATTGCACCCTGAAATTTGTTGGAAAAAGTTCTTTGTTGTCACCTGGAAAACTAGTAATTTACTTAGGATGACTTTTACGTATAGATGAGATTTAAAAAAAAAATGTTTACTGAGATTAAATTGTTTTGCATCACTGTATCTGTTTAGGAGTTTTAGTTTAAACCTCTATAAATGTATGTTTTCAGACCATACCCAGCAACAGTGACCCAATAATCCACCATATTCCATTGTGCTTTCTCCTTCCCCTTCTGCTTCAATTTAGTTAAGCAATGTCAAGGGTTTGTTATTGATTAACTCTTTGTTTTGTTTCTCTTTATTCCAAATACAAGTGAATATTTCTCTATATTCCACATATAAGTGAGATATCCAGTATTTGTCTTTCTCCTTTTGACTTATTTTGCTTAATGTTATCCTCTCCAGTTTCATCCATGTTTTCATTCATTGCAGCCTATATAAAATAGCTAAGTTATAATTTTTTTAAAAATAGCTAAGTTATAGTATTTTTAAAGAATATTTGTTTCAATATATTTTCATAATTTATAATATATAACATTACTATTAAATTATGAATGCTCCTGAACAAAATTTCAGGTCAATACTAAAAATCATTTGTATATTCTTTTCTCTTTAGTACTCTTAATATAGTTTGTTTGCACCTAAAAGTGACTTTTCAGTTGAATTATATTATACACTATTAATTGCAATATAAAAGCACTGACATAATACCAATTTCTGCACCATATGCATCCCCAAGAACCTATGAATTTTCTGATCAAATGCAACAAAGTTATTAAGTTATATGTTCTCTACTACCTCATGAGGTGATTATGTTAAAATCAATTTTGATAATTCTATACTTTTCATCTAGGGAAAATATGATATATGCCTAATTAGATCTGCATATACATCTTCTTCTTGATTTGGAATGAAAGGTAATTGCCTAACTTCATAATTATATTCAAAACCAGGTTTTTAAATTTTTTCACACAAAAACTTTTTGTCATATTATTTTGAATTTCACATATAACCCAGAGTGGCATATAACACCTAGAACAGAAAGTGAAACTCTACCACAAGTGGATAATTTCCTCTTTTAGTTATCTTAACAATGATTTATTTCATTTATTTGGAAGTTTTCCCTATGTCCTGCCTATCCTGAATTTTCACATAAATTACCCAGCATCAAATTTAAATATTTAAAATACAACTGTCCAAGAAAATTACAGTGGTATTCCACTATATAAGTAGGTATTATTCAATAACATTACCCATTTGGAATCAATGGGAAGGATACAAATAAAATACTTCTTAGTGATCTTTACTACATTGTTTATGTTTGACTTTTACTTTATATATAACCATAATGACCTTTGTTGTTTGTTCTGATTTTTCCATAAAGCTAGGGGTTGAGAGATATGAAGGAAATCAGACACTTTGCAAATAGCAATGGCCAAGAATGAGCCAGAAAGGAATCTGAATTTTGAAAAATTACTAAGATATATTTAATGACACTATTGTTTCAATAGTAAAGTAATGTGGAATATATTTTAAAAGTCTTTATTCAAAGTGATTGAAATAGAAAAATAAGGCATCTAAAGAGACAAACTTCCACTACTTTGGTATTGTCACTTATTTGGAATATTACTTTTATTTTGTGGTGACTGATAAAGCCTCTATGTCTTCAAAATACCTCTCCTTAATTTCCAAAACCTTGCAACAAAGCCCTTATAAGGTTTTTCTCTGAAAACGCTAATTCCAGTGTCAGAATTAGAAAACCTGTATTTTAGATTTTAAGGAAAATTAAGATTGGGTCTTAAGTTCATATAACAAAAAGGGAAACAGAAACTAAAGGGTTTTGACTCATTTATAAATTTTTATATATCAAAAGATTAAAATTTTTAATATTGATTAGATAATTGTTTATTTATCAAAAGAGAAATATATGATTAATATCTATTGCGTACTGAAAAGAGTTACATTAAGGATCTTTATGGACCAAGAACTAAAAGAACTAATATCCCAAGGCTTAAAAAAAAAAAAAAAAGAAAGAAAGAAATGAAAACTTCAGACTTGAGATAAGCATTTCCAACCAAATACAATTCCAAAAATATACTTATCAGAGTAATTACAAAATGTTCCATTTCTTAGGTAACAGCGAATTTTGTAAGAACTGAAACTTAAAAAACAACAAAATATAAGTGTTTACTGGAGAAGTAATAATAGCAAAAGCATCATTAAGACTATGAAATTAAAACAGGGTTCTCTTGCTAGAAAATAAATCTCCAGTTTAAAGCTGAATGTTAATGGATATCTCTTTCCCACTCTACATTAATTTGGGGCCCTTATTCAGCCCCTTATCACTATTTCAGCAATCTGTTAATTAAAAGGTATCCTTGTCTCTAAACTTTATTTCTCCCAGATTATCCTATTCATTTTATAAAATTAATCTTGATAGAACAATGTTATCCCATATAATTCCCACAGTAACTAAAAATTTCAATTTTTTTTCTACTTTTAATAGCGTTAAGACAAACCTTCCAGATTATACATCAAAGTCCTCTACCTCAGCGGTTTTTCTAATGAACTCTCTGGACTCCTGATGACCCAAAGAGATGCTTTTAAGAGTTCCACAGAATTTAGGTACAAGTGAAATGAGTGCTGAGACTGCAACTATTATCTATCATCCTGGGGTCCAAATGCCTAGCTGTCACTAAACCTGAACATTAGAGTACTAATTGTGTTAAATTTGAACTTACAGGACAACTTTAATTATTGTTTGGAAATATTTTACATATTAAAGTTCTTCATAATATTTATTTTATTTGGAAAACAATTGATCTACTAAAAGTATTTGAGAAAACATGCCTACAGTTTTATCACCAAGCATGTCCAGATTCTTGTATCTACTCTCAGATTGGTCCCCTTACCAGAAATTTCCTTCTCTTTAGCTCATTCCCCATGTTAAATCTTTCCAAAGCTATCAGTACCCTTATTGATCCATCTACCCACCTTTTCTTTTTGTTAATAGCGTTTATACGTTTTTTTTTTTCCCTATGTTTCATCCGCACTCCATACTAGATTCTTTTCCTAAAGTCTGTGATTTACTGTGGATTTTTTAAATAATCAAATTTCAGACAAAGGAATCACTGTCTTGGAAAGGAAAGATAATTCTATAAACTCTAATTAGGGTTTGGACTCATTTAAACCAAGTGATAAAAAGTTGTATACATCAAAAGAGAAATAGATGTGATTTACATTTATTTCATACTTGAAGAGTTACATTAAGGGTCTTTATAGACCAAGAGCTTTAGAGTACAACCTTTTCAAGAGTCATGTCAAATGACATGTTTCCAATTAATATGTAAATTGTGATCACTTCATAGAATATATGCAAAATCAGTATTTTAGAGTGACTTAATAATATGGGAAAATATGAGTAGTGATACACAGATAATGAAAAAAATAATACCCTCCTGCATGCTTAGAATGTTCTAGACCTTTCTATATATTTTTTGTCTTTTTTTAAACAATTTCTTGAGGGGAGCAGCATCTCACTTTATAGAAGATAAAACAATAGTCCAAGAGGTCAAGTCATTGCTCCTGGTGATAACTACAGTAAGAAGTGAAGTCAGAATACAAACAAGATCTCTGTGACTCAGGAATTAATGTTCTTTCCAGTCCATCACAATGATCACTCAGAAAGGAAATAAGGAAAATAACAGTAATAGTGGCATTTAAAAATTCACACAGGGGGCCTCCCTGGTGGTGCAATGGGTTAAGCAACACACTGAAGCAATCCTCAGCCACTGCAGCATGAGTTTGATTCCTGCTGCCGGCCAGGGAGGGGACCCACATGGCGCAGCAGACCTCTCCTGTTGTGCCCGCTGCTCCCCTCAGCAGTGTGTTTCAGTCAGTCTGCCTATTCTGCTCCCTACTCTGTCTCTGGTGTATCCTCTCACCTCTCTAGACTCTGGCCTGTAACCCAGCTCTTGTATGCATAAGTAAATAAATCTTTATAAAAAAAGAAAAAAAAAGGAATTCACACAGGAAGCTTTTATTGTTTATTCAATACATGGAGTTTAAGACTTTTTTCATGTCTATTACAAAATTCTTACTTTAGGGTTTACCAAGATAAAATCAGATGCGGAGTGAAAACTGCCTTCTTCAGTTATGTGCATTTCACACTTGCTGATTGAGGGGAAGAGCTTGCACTGGAACAAGTGACAACAAAAGGAAACAGAAATGTTATAGCCTTTGTTAGATTTGTGGACTTAAAAACGTGTGCTTCTTCTGATACTAGGATAAGAAAGAAGGGAAAAAAATACACAGTAAGTGTTAGTTAAACATAGATTTGTGAGCAACTCTGGAATTGCTAATTGAGTAGTGATTAAAGCTAAATAATCAGAGACAGGCATCCTATCACAGCAGAATGGATTGAAGGTATTGATCAAAATGCTCTGAAGTATGTGAGGGTTTTAGACTTGAGCTTGAGGTCTGGCATCAGCAGACGCCAGCGATGTCAGTCTCCTTGAGGGACCTCTTGCTCCCCACTAATGTGGCCCCAGTCATCCTGGGTCAGTCTTTTACCTTTTCTTTCTAGTTGGTATTCTTTCTGATTTGGTCTGAGTTGTAAACCTTTGAATCACTGTTCAAAATGTAGCCTTAGGCCACTGAATTAAATTTTCACTTTGGTGGTTCCTAGCAAGCTTAGTATCTTTCATAATATTTATTTCCCCTACTTTTCCTTAATTGTGGTACTGAAGCCTTTGAACACCTAAATTATAAGTAGTAAAGTAGTAGTAGCTGCAATTAACTAACCCCCAAGTATTTTGAAAGCAGTTCAAGTGAATAGCACCTTGAGATAACCCTTAGGGGATCAGGAGGAAGAATACAGCTTGAATAACAGCTGCTTCCAGGGGCAGGGGTCTCTGGGGAGGGGGACTGCAGAGGCATACTCTGTTAATCAGCCCCAGGGCTGAGGATTCCATTCCAGTGATTCAGATGTCAGTTGTCAGTTGTACTAAACTGTTTAAGAAGCATCCCTCTCCCACTCCCTTTTATTTTCTTTCTCTACCCCCTCTCTCCCCACTCATTCTTCAAACTGATTTTCCTGACCTCATCTCCTCTCTGCTTGCTCCTGTATAAACTGTAAAGTATGAATTTTCAGTTCAAGAAAACACTTCTTCAGACTCAGAGAGAGCTGTCTTAACCATGACTTTATTAAGATGTTTTTAATGTATAATAAGAAACTCTCAGTAGGAAATCATTTAATTGCTAGCCACTTAAAAGATTTCACCACTATTTAGAAATTAAAGGTGATTTATATGTATTAAATATTGCCATCATATTGTTTCAACTGGAAGAGTATAACTAAGACATCAAATTTTCATTATTACCAGACACTTGGGTAAGTATTGTTCATGAATGCCCTCATATAATCTGTAATATCAGTAACTATCAGGCAGTAGATAGTATTCTCACTATCTTTTCTAAGTTAGGGAATTAAGGCTTGTAGAGATTAAGCAATTTGTTTTCAAGATCACATAGATATAAATATTCAGACTGAGGACTTAAACCAGATGCAGTAAAAAAAAATGCTCTTACTCATTTATGATGTCACAGATTTAAATGATTAATTCAAAGCTATATCTGATACCTTTTTAGTCAAAACCACCTTTCCTAAAACTATTATAGAATAAACTGAATGAATTGTAAGAAGCAAACTAATCAAATTTCACAAGGTTAGTTTGAATTAATTATAGTGTCAGTTCTACTAATAAACTCTGCTTCTATTTTATTTGACCATATTATGATGAAATTTTTTGTCTTTGTGAAAAACTTTCATGAAATGTGACAAAATGGTCTAAAACATCATATACCAACTCAGTTAATTTAAAGTCTTTTCTGGAAATGATCTGACAACTAGGAAACAAAGATTATTTGTAGGTGGGGAGATATTATAGCTCCTAAACTTTAATAAGAACATCTCCTTGAGAATACAAAATGATGTTTTTACATTCACTTTTATGCTACCTATGGGTTCATACTTAGAACTGCAATATTACAGAGGATTTATTTATTTAAGATTTTTAGTGATCTAGTGGTTTAGTGACATACCTCAGTAGACCTAGTCAGAATGACCGTGATAACAAAACTTGTATATCAAGATTGACCCTCTGTTCTCAAAGCAATTTGATCAGGAGAATGGATATCAGGAACACCTCCTACCACCTCAGGTAGAGAGGCAGATAATTACTTGCACAGCCTTATACCAAGTTAAACATGGCTTAAAGATCTTTTTCACTGAGGTAAAGTTGGTTTGCCTTGTTGTTTATATTTTAGCAGTGTAGGCTCCCCCCTTTTCATTTGCTACCATAGTGCACCCACCATCTAAGCATGCATCGTCTACCACCCACAGTTTCATGACACCACAACCCACCTGACTTCAGCTATCACCACTCTCTGAAAATTTCTGTTTTCAGAATTTCAGTTTCAAAATATTGCTGTTCCTTACACTACACTGAACCTGATATATTTACACCACACATAATACAATGATATGGTCTATGTTTACTACTCCTCTTAGGGAACTGCCATTGGGACATTAGGTACATCTGGGGGAGTTAATCAACTTTGGATATCAGTTCCATGAACCAGGGTTCCAACTGGTTCTATTAGTTTTAGATCCTAACATGCTTTGAGCTGAATCCATTTAATGATAGCACTTGTTTGTTAGAGCTAAAATGAAACTTGGAGATCATGTAATGTGTTAGCTGAATCAATAGATCCACTTCTGAAATGGAATTTAACGGAGGAACTCAGTTAAAAATCTCAAATAGATGTGAAGGTGCAATTGAAACAAGAGTACAGAAATGTGGCATTCCAACATTCCTTCCCATTACTCCACACCTCCTATAAACCCCTGTCAAGGTCCTTAGAACAGATTCTTAAAATTTCTGATTTATTTCATCTAACCCTAAATTTCAGGTGTTTTATCTAAAGTCAGTTTGGAACCCAAAATTCAAGCTTAGCATATTAGTTATGCTAATAAAGCAAAACCCATAGGATCTCTCTCTCTCTCCCTTACTTCCTCCCCCCCCCCCTGTCTCTCTCTCTCTCTGTCTCTCTCTCTCTCTCTCTCACACACACACACACACACGCACACACACCTGTCATCTCTCTTTCAATTAATTTTGAGGTATTATTTCACATGATTGGGAGAAAGTCTGAAATTTGCAAGGTAGGCCAGAAGACTGGACACTTAGGAAAGAGTTGACTTTGCAACTCAAATAAGAAGATAGTCTGCAAATAGAATTCCCACTTCTTTGGTAGCCTTCAGTCTTTTTCTAGTCAACTGAATAGATGGCCAGACTGTGGATGATAATCTGATTTACTCAAAAATCTACTGAACTAAATGTTAATCATATGAAAAATTACCTTCATAGTGATATTCAGACTGGTGTTTGACCAAACACCTGGGTATTGCTTAGCCAAATTGCCATATAAAATTGGCTACCACACTTGAGTTTCTTATCCCAAACTCCTATGTTCTTTCTGTTATGAAGAAGAGTCTACCATCCAATAGAAGAGAAAGGGCAGTGTACTATATGTTGCTTATTGCTTACCTGATACTAATTTCCTCTTCCCCTTCTTAACAAAATATAGTAATTTTATATGAAGGCAAATGAGCCTACCTATAGGATTAAACTTTCTAACCTTTCATAGGGTTATTATTGTCTGGCAAAATGTAACTAGAGCACTTATTAGGTGAAATTTCTGGAAAATTCTTTAAAGGGATGAGCTGATTCAGCTGGAATGTGGTCCCTTGTCCTTTTCCTTGTCTTCTTTCCTCTTGCCTGGACTTTGGACCTGATGACTGAGACTAAGTGATTTTAGTCAAAGGGTGAAATATATAAAAGTCCTAATATTTTTGATCCAATAAACCAGTTATATTTTAAGTCTCTGTTAATATATGTAAGTATATATATTAATTATATATATTAATTGATCAGGAGTTCATAGATAACTACAATGAAGATCTTGAAAACTGAACATATTTTATTACCGTTCAGTTGAGACTGTGCCCAAAGAAGCAAGGCAAAGGGAATAGAGTTGACATAAGCTAAACATGATGAATGCATCAAACACTATTAGAGACCATTAGGCAGGAAAACTAGAATGAATAGCTGTCAGGAATTCAGGAAAAAAAAAAAAAAAGGGTGAATGGATATAAATAGCTGTAGGAAGAAAAAGGATGAATTAAAAGAACTAAATTTTTTAGCCATAGTACTTTGAGTGTCACTGGAAAGTTACAGTGAAAGCTACATGTCTTTTTTCTCCGAATCTTTTCGAGAAATGATAGGACATGAACAAGGTAGGAACTAATTAACTGCCCTCATTAGTCATCTCCACTATAATATTCCTTGTCTTGGACTCTATGAAGAACTTTATCTTGACCGCTTTGTCAGTAGAGGAACGTCCCCACCCCAACATTCTTTGCACAAAGGCTAACTGATTAAATATTTTAACCTGTGACTACAAAGGACTGCCTTGCTGCAAGAGTCAAATCACAAATCACTTTCAGACATTGTTTTGTAGGATAGTGGAACACACACACACAGAGACTGAGATGATTTAAATTATCTCCTGCTTTAAGGCAGCAAGTATCTCTGAACTTCCCAAGCCATCTTTCCTAGAATTTTGTTTGCTAAGAGTTCCATCTTTGTGAAAGAATGAGGACTTTCACAACAGTGTTAAAAGTCTACATGGGAAGATATGTGAATGGAAATCTCTAGATAGAATTGAAGTGGGTGGGAGATGATCCTGGGTGCAGTCATTGGCTAGAAGTTAGTACATAATATCTTTGGGAGAAGAGGTCAAGTTTAACTTTAAAGATGCAAGAACCAAGACGCATCTAGAAATAAATGGTTGGCCCAGAAGAAGAGAGAAGCTAGAGTAGAAGAAATAGGTGGTTAGTAAATACAGGGCTAGAATTGTGAAAAATCCTGACAAAGGAGATATGTGCCTTCCTTCCTCTTTCTCTTCCTCTCTCCCTTCTTCCCTTACTTCCTTTTCTTCCTTCCTCCCTTCCTTCTTCTGGATCAAAGGTATAGATCTCATTTCCTGACCAAATGTATTCCCTTCTATTCTCTCAAAACCCAATTCACAGCTGTGGAGAAGAAAAGGTCTCATTCATAGTTCACCTTTGAGAGAAACTTTGGGAAACATAGAAACATAAGGCATTTCCTTGATGTTTATCGCTCCCTCCCACCTCATCTGTTTTTAGCAATAGTATCTTTAGGGGAAAAAAAATCTATTTGACAAGGAAAGATACTTTTACAAGGATTTTAAGCACAATAGACTATGAGACTCAAATAAAATCAAACATATTCATGGTTGTCCAAATTCTTGTCTATATATATTTTCCTTCCTCTCCTCCCTACCTCTAGAAGGGAGGGAGGGACGGAGGAAGAAAGATGCCTATCTCTTTGTCAGGACTTTTAGTCACAATTCCATTCCCTGTACTTTTGTTGACATTTGTCTGCATCTATTGAACAAACATGGCCTCATTTGATTTTCACGTAAAGCATCTCAATCTACTCATTTTTAAAATAAGGCTTAGCTGCTTGATTAAACACTAGACTAGTAAAAGTGGTAGAGAAATTTTACTTCACAGAACTAAATTGTCGGCTTAAAAGGAAGAACCCTTATTGAATGGTGATCATTCTGCTCACTAGTTCAAGTTGTTTTCAAAAAACCTGGTTGGGAAACATAGACAAGAGTCACATCTGAGATCTGCTTCAGGCCCATACAAACTGACTTGAATAGACTCACTTTTTATAATGAATACCTTGAAATAGATGGTGGAAGTGAAAAATCAACATTTTAGTTTACTAATTTTCTTATACATGGGAAAATGCTTCTTCATACAATAGAATTTGTAAACTTGGTAGATTTAATTTGCAATGACCTAGTTAACTGAGTGAGCAACAGGCATAATAATGAAAACAACTTCCTTAACAGTCTTCATGTTCTTTCACCACTGTCCTATGTCTTTTTATGGCTCTTGTGATTTGGCAACCACATACCTGTGACTTTTCAAGAAGACAGAGAAAATGAGCTGTTTTGTCACCATTTAAACATGAAATGGTTTTCCTACTTTCACCCAATAGTAAAAACAAGTTTGATGAACAAGATTGCTTTCCATACTCACCATAATAAAGAATCACTTTTCAAAACAAGTTTGTTTGATAGTTTAGTGATTTTCAGCTTGCAATATCCCGGAAATTGAAAAATATATGAAATCTAAAAACTACAAAAATATTAGAAGATTCATATAAGACACTAGTGGTATCTTCTACTTTTTACCCAAAGAATACAGTTTTTACTCAATTTTTGAATACTTATATAGTTTCTAAAACAATAGCACTTACAAATACAAAAACTCAAACCTATATTTTCCAAACTTTAGCACATAAATACATATAAAATTCTTTAGATACAAGATTTTATGTGTAGGGCCTCCCCTGGTGGCGCAGTGGGTTAAGCAACGCACTACGAAGCAAATCGCAGCCACTGCAGCACAAGTTCGATCCCTGCTGCCGGCCAGAGAGGGGACCCACATGGTGTGGCAGACCTCTCCTGCTGTGCCCGCTGCTCCCCTCAGC
>JAGFMF010011796.1:13843862-13888770 GCA_019455555.1 Galemys pyrenaicus
GCTCTCTGTGGTGAATCCTCTCACCCCCCCCCACACCTCTGGCCTGTACCCCAGTGCTTGTATGCATAAATAAATAAATCTTTAAAAAAAAAAGATTTTATGTGTAGACAAAACAATTTAGTTTTATCATATTTTAATGTTCTAAAATAGCAGTATATTTTAACTTTTATTTATACTTGAATCATTTATTTTATCCATTAAAATAAGCTTCATATTCAAAATAATATATTCCAATGGCACCAAATTTCTTGATGTGATTATAATCAAATATTATGTGTATATTTATACTAAATTAGAAATAGTTTGAAACCTCAGCATTCTCTGGTGACTCCTCTTATAATATAATACCTGGACTATTTTATACTCACTGTAACTTAGTAAGTTATTAAATTTAGTGAACTACTATGAGTTATTTTATTATTTGTCAAAATTCACATTATATGTTGAAGTAACGTTAATCATCCGAATATTATCTAAAACAATCCAAAGCTAGGGCTATGGTAATAGGACACTTTGAGAGGTAAGATTATTTAAAAGTATTCCATGAATAGCAGCATCCTCATCAAGTCCAAGACTGAAGTTGTAGAATAGTGGTGATTGGCCTGAAGTGACTAAAAAATGTAATTTATTCAAACTGAATCATTTAAGTAAGCATCTATAATTTAGGAAAATTCACATAAAATTAAGATTTATTCTGTTGAAAAATACAACATCTGTCAAAGTAGGGTCACTAATCCGATAGTCTTAAGTAGGAGAAGAGTAAATTCTTGAAAAGGTACTCCCTGTTACTGTCTTTGCTCCTCATTTCCTATCTTCCTCTTAATACAGCTCTGGGGAGGTGGGAGGGAGAGAGAACTGAGGGTGTCTAAGGATGAAATTGCTGTCATCTTAGTGGGAAGTGTCTGAGAGTCAGATGCATCTTTAAATTATTATGGTGAAAATATGTGCTATTTATAAATACTTGAGTGTATAGATTTATACCAGCAAGGTGTCACTAATTCTCTCTCCTTTTTTTTTTTTTTTAATTTAAAACCGCCTTTGAACTTCTGCTTATAACTTACACCCTCATCCTTTTAAGAATATTAGGGATCAGACGTATTGATAGATGTGGTGGAAAGAGAGGAGGAAAATACACAAAAAATGAATGGTCTTCAGCATGAAATTCAAAGTAGTAATGTAAGTTGAGTAACACCAAAGGTGGAATGCTAAGGAAAGGAAAAAAAAATATGCTCAATAGAGATTGGGAGAGAATTCCTACTGTACAAGAAACTACTGCAGACTGAAAACAGCCTTTGCCTTTTCAGGTATTTGACGACCCCAGGAACATCATAGCCTCGAGCTGGAGAGTATATGAATGAGAAGTCTGGAGAATCCCCCAAAGTGATAAAACTAAACCCAGTCTACTTCCCCCAGAAGCTAAGGATGTTGACCTTCCAGTAGCTAAACCACTAAAATAAGGAAGGAGACAGGGTCAAATTTTTCTCTTCTAGGTTTGGGAGAACTGTGTTTGGCTGTTCTGATTCTGAAGCAACTCTTACTATCCTACAGAGCATGGTGCTTCTCTCGTATGTGAAATCATCCATTGCCTAAGTTTATTCTGTAGACATATAATAGCTTAGTATTTGGAGACAAAGACGTTAACTAGTTGATAGCATCACATGTATCACAGGAACTCATGTCATATCATCTGCATTTCCTTCGACACATATCACCTGTAAGGCTACAGCAAAGAACCTGATGATCTAGGGAGAAGAGAGTGTGGTGGTGGGCTGGAGGTTTGTGGAAGTAGATGTAAGTGAGGGTAGTGGAGGGAAGGAAAGCAGAGGCACTTGTAAATCCAGTTAAGAAATTGAGGTTTTGGGTTCCTTAAAAACCACTTTTTCCCCCTTTAAAACTATTTTGAGACTTAAAGCCTTAGTGGTAGAAATTGTTCTTACAGGGAACAAAGCTCTCTGAGAGGAAAAAAAAAAAGCTAAATTCATATCTTGGCAAGGGAGTTATATTTGAACCTAAATTTTAAAATAAGTTTGTGTTTTGGACAGTATAAGAAAGTAATTTCCAAAAACAGTCAGTTTTCTCTTTATTTAAAACTCCCACAAAGATATAAATTGATTTATATTACTGTTATGTTCCTTGGATATTACATAGGTTGAAGAATTGTAATTAGAAAAGGAATGAAAAATAATTCCATAGAACATTCACACGTATACTTGAAACGTCACAGAAATATAGTGACATAATTCAGTAGTCAACAGAGAGCATCATTTTTCAAGGCAACCTGGCACATGCTCTATTGCAGCATCTGCAGAGAGATCCCATGGCTGACACCAATTTTTTTGTTTGGTAAAGTGGTATTTTATTCAAACTTTCTTTGGTGCCTCACAATTCTATAAACATGCCTGGAATGCAAAGCTGATGAGTTTTGCAATATATGTGCAATCTGCATGTACACAAGTACAGAAAGGGTTACATTAGGTACCTTTAAAAAGAGCAAAAACTCACTGTAAGAACCAAGGCATTTCTTGCAATAAGTTGATATCAGTTAACTTTCACATGACAAAGCTTGCTTTAAAAATTCAGAATTTATGAACTTACCTATGGTTTTATTGTCCTTCCTGACCAACGACTGGAAAAATTATTTCAAGAATACTACTTGAAAACTCAATTACCACATATGAAAATGATCATTGCAAAAGTCTTAATTCTTATCAGGGAGTAAAAGATGGATTACTGTATTTCAATGTAAAGCTAAATTTAAAAATGATCCATAACATGAATATATTTTTAAAAACATGTTTAGATCTTTCAATGCTACTTAATTGCCATTTGTTGCTCTAAATTATTTTCGGCTAAACAAAAGTTTCAACTCCTGTAAAACATACTTAATAACATGGTAACTACAGCATTTTTATAATAACTTACAATGTTCTGAGATGATGTTTCACAATTCCTTTGGTTACAGCTGGCAAATACGATTTCTGTTACTATTCTATTTTAGCTTTTCAGTAAGTGCCAGCAAACGAAATTATATTCCTTCCCTTTTATGGCTTTCTGCAAGGCCCTGGCTTGTAGAGGCGGCATTTGTGAGCCTGCTAACATCGAAGTTAAGATGAAAGAGTTTATATCGTAGTTACAGCTATTTTGCAGGTTGGCTATATGCATGTTTTGATTCTTTGTCACAAACTTTGGTCATTGAAAGTGGAAAATGACTGTTTTTTTATTATTATTTTTTATTACTGAAATGGTGGCCTTTTTATACCTTCAAAAATATTAGTTCCTTTGAAAAAGAGATTTGTAATAATGATTGATACGAAAATGAAAGTTCAAGCAGTCAACACTTCTTTGTTTTAAATAATTTCATGATCAACAATGAAATTAGTTCACTTTGCTTAAATGAAAGGCATGGTAAGCTTTCATAAAGAAAGAAACCCCAACATAGAAATAAGAAAAGCATTTAGAAAAATATGAAGGGAAGGTTTTTGTTAGAGGACATGGTAACTTGCCATTAAAAACTGTTCTGGTTCCAGGAAGCCTGGTTAGCTGATGCCAGAGACTCTATCAGCAAAATAAGAGAAGCATGCTGTGACACACACACACACATTTCTACACGTTTCTACACATTTCTGGAAAAATTCTAAGCATTCTTCCACATAAGAGTGAAGAGTAGAAGCCATCGTGGTCACAGTCACCTTTGAAGTGTCCTCTGATAACTCGTGGTAGTACTTCCCACTGCCCTTGCTGGCTGGGACACCTGACAAATGTGGCCGACGTGCTCAGCTACAGAATTGTGGCAAGGCTCTCACTGTTTCCACTAAATATATTGACATTGTTTAGCTATAACTAAAGAAAGTGAAAATTAATTTAGGTAAAGGAGTCAAACAGAAGCCAAAGAGGTACTACTCACAAGAATGCTTATTCTAATGTACCTTCCTATGATACGATTAGAAACCTAACATACTCCCCCAATCTAGCTTGTTATAGAATGTATTTATTGACTGAAAACATTCTCTATTATCAAGTATTTTCAAATTTTGAATTCTTAATAATTCATCTTTTCCTATACAAGCCTTTATCTTATAAGATAAAGGAATATTTTCATTCATTGTCCCTTACTGAAATGACTGTTTTATCAAGATTACTAGTCCTCTGATAATTGTTGTTGTTGTTTTGTGTTTTAAACTAAGCAAGGTTTTAAGGAATGCATGTTTTGGGCCGACACATGTTTTTAAGCTTGTGTACTAGATTGGAGCAACTTGATTATGTTTCTTTGGTCACTGGACAGTTTACTTTTTTTGTTAGAACAAGTAATTAGTGATCTTTATAGTGAATCATGGAAACATCCAAAAACGTAGTCTTCTATAATGCACTGATTATGTTTTATGCAAATTATTTCATTTCTAAAATTTTAATATTACTGATATATAGTAGGATGTCTGAAAAAAAATCAAATAATGTTTTTAAAGCATATTCTTTCCCATTCTCAAGAAAGCACCTAATATAATTTAGTTATGCATTGATTTTAGAAACCACATTAATTGGTCTTTCAGAAAACAGAAATTAATGATCTTAGGAATAGTTAGGGCTTATGAAATTGTTTTGTACAACCATCTTCATTTGTGTAGATGGGAAAACTGAGAACCACTGAATGAAAAGATTACTTGAATTCATATATAGCAGGTGCAAATGAAGAGTAAACAATTTGAAAATGAAACCATAAAATAATTATAATTTAAAATCTTAAATGTTCTTTTTTTTCCATGAGGATCTAAACCCCTATCAATCTGCCATATGGATTTATATAAAGTCAAGGACTATATTTTCTAACTTGAAAAATATTTTTTTATGTAATAGAAATACAAAGGTACAAAGGTCATTTTTATTTTCACTTGTCTTAACAGTTATGTATAGAAAGTTATTGCTTTCCTAACAATAACAAAAGTGGTATGTCAGGGAACTTTTTCATAGCAACAGTATAAATTATGAACTTAGAAAACTATCCCTGAGTCACTAAACCATTGATATTGAGCTTTCGATATTTTAGTGGATTCTTCCTCTATGACAAATCCACAGTAATATAGTCCATATTTTTCCAAATTATTAGGAAAACAGTTATGAAACTAAATATGTATTATACCATTTTCTCATTAGTTGTGTTTTTCAAGCAATAGTAATTTAAATAGCTATTCATATTGGTACTCTTTTCCTAAGGTGGATTATAAACAAATAAAATAGTAGAGATGCTATATGATGAAATATTGCATAGCTATTACAAACTGTTATTAAATGATTTTCTTATGACCAGAATAAAAGAATATATTGTTTCAAGTGAAATAAGTCAGAAGAATCCAGTTATAAGCTCTCTTCCTCTTTGTTCCTTTCTCTCTCTCACACACACACACAATATTTTGTAATTTTTACTATTTCCTTCAATTGGCATATTTATTTTATAATCAGGAATGATTAACACAAAACTACTCTCAAAGAACTATGCATATAAAAACCTAAGTTATGGAATATGATTATGCAAATAAAATTTCAGACTATTAAACTTCTCATTCAGACAGCATCTTTCTCCAGAGAACTACAAATCTTGGCTAGTATGTATTTTCTAAAGAGGTAATGAGATGGAACAAAATTTTTTTTGTTTTTTTTTTTTTTTGTTTGTTTAGCAAAAGATTAGAATTGCAAAGCCGGAAGGGGCCAGTGGAACAGGAAACAGAAGTAAAAGAGTTAAGATAAGGGACTACTGAAAAAAAAAAAAACAAAACAAAAGAAAGCTGTTAACAAGTACTAAAACATTTTTCTGAGTGTTCTGGCTTACAATGTTACTCAGAGAAAGGCAGAAAAAAATAAAATAAAAGTAGAAGTAACAGCTGCAATATGGTGGAGATTATGCTTTTGTCATTGAATTCTCAGTTTATGTCATGGATCTGGTATGTTACCCAGAACAGAATGACAAGCAAGGAAATGAGATTTTTAAATCTAGGTTCGTTGATTTTCCAAACTTCTGCTCTTTGCATTTTAACCCTCTGTCTCTCAACCATTTTGATTAAATAATTAAATGCAGTCATTCTGGGATGGGATGGCTTTGTTACTGCACTGTAAGAAAAAGGGGAATTTGGTTGCATTTTTTTTTTTTTTTAATAGGGAAGCAGAATGAGGGAGGATCTGAACGCAGAGAAGGATATTTCATTGATCTCAATTCTTCAGCTGTAGGAAAGGCAGTGATACATAAAAGTCAAAATGGTTATAAGAGTAAGACAGATCTTAGTTCTCAAACCCCCCCATTTTCTACATATGTGACATCACAAATACCCTAATATTTCTGCATCTCGGATTCCTTATCTGCAAAAGATTTTAATGATACCATATGTTTTTTTGGAGTT
This sequence comes from Galemys pyrenaicus, assembly GCA_019455555.1. NCBI lineage: Eukaryota > Metazoa > Chordata > Mammalia > Eulipotyphla > Talpidae > Galemys > Galemys pyrenaicus. The sequence goes on from JAGFMF010011796.1 coordinate 13,850,249, forward strand.
TAGGGATAAATGGAAAAGCATACCTGGAGGAGATCACAACACATAGTAGATGCCCAAGAAGTGTCACTTCTCACTTCCTTGCATCTTGGCTGTTGAGAATTTATTGTCTGGAATTTCTATTTGTTTTCCATCAGAGATGGCAGCCAACCCCCTTCAGATTCCTAAGTGCATGTAATTATTTTTACCAAGCCCCTCTGGTTGAGATGTTTTACTCTGGTTTTCTCATTACATTTTCCAGTTTTCTCTATGAACATCAATTTACTGATACTGAGATAGAGACCGAATACAATAAAGTCACAATGAAGTTTGTACTTGGAGTATTTAGAATCTCAAGAGTATATATAGGCCCTAAATCATCTCTGAGTTAAAAAAAAAAAACAAAAAACATGAATCAGGTTCACATCCTTTTAGTTTATCTAGAACAGGATTTATTACTATTATTATTGTTTTTATTTTCTCTCCAACAGGCCAGGCATTTCTTTCCTGAAAGTTCTATTGTAGCAGCTACTCATAGTCACATTTTCCACGTGGTCCCTGATTTCATTCAAACTCCTCTTTCACTTGTCTCATCAGAAACACTGGCATCACTTAAAGATTTGTTGAAAATTTTTGGGCCTCACCCCAGATTTAGTGAATCAGAAACTCTGCAGCTGGAGCCCAGAAATCTGTGTTTTATTGCACCATTGCGGAACCCTTGTGATATTTTAAGAATCTTTGTTAAAGTTACAATGAAACAAATGCTTGCACTCAATTTTCTTGACAATAACCCCACCTCCAGGCCCTCAATATCCAACTTTGGTTTATTGCCTGTTTGACATCATTGCTTTCTTTAGGGCATTTTTAGCAGTCTTCTAATGTCTCAGGTTAGCCTCTGAAGGTACAGTTCATTTCTTAATAATCTCACAAAATTACATGGAAAAAATGTCTGTTCTTTTATGATCTTGTCCTAATCCTTTCCCTGCTTAACTCACCCTTAAGACTTCCATGGAAGTGAGCAGAGGACTACACTTAAGTGTTCTTTTTAAACATTAAACATGTCATCTTTTTGTCTTGGTCATTTAAGCTGTGATTCCTTTGAGAATCATTAATTAGATTAAATGATAAAGCAAAACAGAAACTCACATAAAAATCCTAAACAAAACAACCAAAATAAATAAACAAGCAAGTAGGCAAACAGAAAGCATCCCCTTTGCCTCGACTAGGTCCTTAAAGTAAAAAAGGGTTAAGCAGTATGTCACAGCTTAAGATTATGGAGGGGTACGCCTCCATAAGGGTATGACACAGACATATTTGGAGTTCATGAGAAGTCTGTCTCCTCTACCTGTAACATCAATGTAGACACAAAGTGAAGCCTGACCTTGAATTTCTAACATGACTTATCACAGTGCAGTAATTATGAATATGCTCATAAAGCAATAGAAAGTGAAATGAGAACTTACTCTCATTTACATTTATATTTATAAATGTTTTGGTCTACTTGGTTTTAGTCCTCTTTCACAAATATTTTCCAAGTCAGGAACATTATCAATATTAGAGTTCAAAAGTCCTACCTGATCTTCAGGATGTTGGGAAGTAGCAGTCAAACTATGGACTACGCTGTCAGATGAATTGTCTTCCCTTGTCTAAAACTTGATGGCAATGATGTTGTTGCACATCTGTTGCTAGTATCAATCCCTAATTAACAGATTTTCTCATTTATATAACCATGAATATTTCTTCTGAGGTCAAGTAGACCATATGCCTACTGTGCCCCAATGTTTTTTATCAGAAAATGAGGAGGAATTAGGAACAAATTGCAAAGATTTTTCTTATAGAAATAACAAAAATAAAATGCAAAAAAGTAAATGTAATGTGAGACAGAGATTCTCTTTGCAGTGGCTATTTATTCTTCAACTCCTCACTAGCCTGCAGCAAAACTAATGTTTTCCCTCCAGAGTTACATTTACATTATCTGTAGTGAATATTTTATTTGATTCAAACTTCAGGAATAGAATCTAATCTATTGAACTGTTGGGTTTGAGAAACAAAATATTTTTGTATCACTATTACTTTATGTACACTCAAAACTCTTCCAAATACAATCAAAGTAAAAGATAGAACAGTGGAAATTAATTTTTGAGTATGTTATTTTATTATTCTCTGTACCATTAGCACTTCAACACAGCTTTTGGCACATAATGGGCAATGAATGCATGCTGAAATCATGAGTGAATAATTACTACTATACATTGACTTGATGAATAATTTAGGTAGTTTGAAGGAGAGTCTCAAAATGGATAAAGAATCTGAAGCAGGCTATGATTCATCGTCAAAGATTAACTAGTAGGAGTTTAAAACTGAACAGCAACAGAAAAATAACCCTATTAGGAATGACATCTGAGTCATAAACCGAGTAATAGAAGTCTTAATTTTAAGCATGTGTTGTAATTGTTAAGTTTCAATAATCTTTTTAATATCATCCAATTTCAAATGCCATGTTTAGTAGTAATATGTCAAGATGTGAACTGACCAACATATCACAAGGGTGCAGCGAAATCATTAGTTTTCTACATTAATCTAGCATTTTGTTTTCTTTTAGTATAATTAATGGTTGCACATTTGGCTTATGTCAACACTCAAAAACAATTTGATAAATAAACATGTTTGATAAATGTTGACTGAATGCACAATATTTTTTGTATATTTTACAAGGTAATTATTTGAATTGTTTTATAGATCAAATATATATAAAGTCTTTCCCAAGGATAGGCATATTTGATTGTTTAAGGACCTGAATTTAGAAGGGGGATGTGAAGAATTTTTTTCGCCTTAAATACTTCATCTCAGAACATTTTAGATGCTTCTGAGTAATATGAATTATCATGGATAGTAATTTTTTCATAATATATTTAAAACTTACGCCACAAAAAAAATGCAACATTATTGAAGATTCAGTCACTTTGCAGTTCTGTAAGTTAAAGTGACCGAAAATGAAACTTTGTGGTTAGTGTAGACTGAATTTAACACGTTTCTCAACTTAAGTTCCTTATTTTAGGCAAATGTATTATAGTTAGTAGTTTATTAATTCAAAAAAGGATTAGAAAAGGAGAATGGTTGCTTTTAAAAGTTCTCCAAAGTGACAAGTTAGATGACTAAATCCAACCACTTTATTAAGAGAATGTCAAGTACTTTTTTTGCCTTGATATTTGTTCCAAAATAGTATCCCCAAACCCTCTCCCTCTGTTCAAATTTAAGCCTTGAATTTAAAAAGTAGATTGCCTTCCAGTCCCCTCTTCCAAAGAGCCACTTTGATCAAGTCCAGAATTTTCTTTAAAACACTTTTATTTTGGGGCCTCCCTGGTGGCTCAAGGGGTTAAGCACTGTGCTGGGAGCATCCTCAGCCACTGCAGCATGAGTTCAATCCCCGCCCAGAGAGGTGACCCGCATGGTGCACCAGACCTCTCCTGTCTCGCCTGCTGCTCCCTCAGCAGTGTGTTTCAGCCAATCTGCCTGTCCTGCTCCCTGCTCTGTCTCTGATGAATCCTCTCAACCCCTCCAACACCTTTGGCCTGTACCCCAGTTCTTGTATGCATGAATAAATAAATCTTTAAAAAAAAACACTTATTTCAAAACTACTCTACTTTATATTTTCTTATATTCTGCTTAAAATTATTGAATTAAAAGAAATCCAGTAACATCCTTTAGCCATTCCCCATCACCTACTGAGTTACATACAAACACCTCAATTAGGGTCTCAAGCATTTCCACAAAGTAAACCCATCCATCTCTGAAACATTTTAACTCCTACCATGAATCAAATCAAGTCAAACTATGTGCATAACTATTTTCCAATTATAACTTGAAGGTATGTAAAACTCTTTTATTTACATTTTCTCCCTTTCAATGTTTTATCTCCTTCATCCTCCTCTGTCAGGACTTTGACTTAATGGCTATTTATGTAACATGACCCCAAGCGAGGAAGTGGGAAGATGCATGTGAACCACTGAAGAAGAGTCCCAATGCTCATAGTGCCTTAAGTAAATAAAAACAGAACCACCCAACTAAATATAAACTACACATGTATGATAAACACTTAGAAAAGAAGCTCCAGAGAGCAAAACAGGGATACCAACTTTGAATTTGAGCAGCTAGTTAGGTAGTAATATGGTGAAATCTCAAGTATGGTCAGGATTGACCAAAGATTAGGTGGAAATCAGTGCAGTCAAATAAAACAGAATTTTCAAAAGCATTGAAGGATCAGTGAGCTCATTGCATAGTATGAGAGAAGGACTTGCGCCACATGGAACACGCTACCTGGTGTGCCTCCCTTCCTTTCTCCATGGAGTTCTAGACTTGTTTAATGCAGTTGGACAGCCTTGACTTAGCGATTTGCAACATGGTTTCTCTCCCCTACAAGATCCTAAATATCTTGAAGGCAAAGATAATTTCATATTTATATTTTTGTCCTCCCTATATTTTGCAGAATATACAGTATATATGGCATACAAGGTCAGCTTTTGAGTATGAGGCTTATGTAATCATACCAGACACTGAAATTAGAATGGTACACATTCATTACAATCTACAATTACTTAATACTTTTTGAAAAAATGGCTCTGCATTTTCATTTTGCTCTGGACCCTCTTGAATGAAATCAAACATGCTGAGCAAATGAATGATTCAAGGGGCATAGGAATCAAATAAGATTAGTTCTGCAGGATATTTTTTTCCTAGGGTGTGCCATATTCCAGAACACCAAATGGTGCTGTTATGTGAAGGGATGGCTAGGCAATGGCAAAGTTCTCCTTTAAGAGAAGTCCAGACTTCTCAAGTGTACTGTTTCCTAAATACTAAATTGAGTTCCATGTTGGTTTGGCCATGGTGACTTATTTAGATATTCCTCAACCCTTCTTATCTGTAGCATATTCTTTTATGACAGTCACTATTCACAACTATACCCCCCCCTCTCCAAACTAGGAGATGGTTCAAGCTAAAGTCTTATGCAGTTTTACTAGGACATTCATGCCATTGCCTATCACAAATACGAATAAGTGATATCAATGTGGAGAAATACACATCATTCTAAGCCCTACTCATGAGCATATGGAAGTTTGTAGAAAAAGCAAAAGCAGCAAAGACCCTCAGATAGGAAGAACTGACCATATTATATGTGTGTGTGGCAGTGAATGAGTTTGCACCTTCTAGAGGTCAAATCTTATGAATTTAGGTCTGAAAGAACCAGCTTAGTTCTTAGCTTAGGCAAGCATAGTATGGGAAGTGTTTGTAAGAAGCTGGGATAAATATTCAGAGTAATTGACTAAGTTGTTCTTTCCAGCTTAGAAGCTCTTAGGAGAATTCAGAAGGATTTTTAGCTGTCCACCAGTTCACCAAACTACAGTCAACACTCTGTTACTAAGTTCCAAAGTGACAAGCTGAGCTTTCACTATTTGTATGGTCGATGATCCATGAATTTTGGCTTCCTGTAGTTGGCAACTTAAATTATTTTAGCTCAAAAGGAGTTTTACAGTTTCTTATAGCAGTGAGTCAAAACAAGCCTACAGAGTAAATAGGACTTCAACAACATGCTTTTCAGTTCATTGCCAGTCAACACAGTATACAGATTCCCAGTCTACTCATGTAAAGTCTTTCAAGGCCCTCAGTGAGCAATCTCATGCACGTATTGAGCTTGGGCTTAGCTTGTCCCTCTCAGTTAAACAAATAATGACAGAAAGGGCTTTTCATTAATTATTAATTATGGTAGCCGTACATTATCATTTTTCAGAGGCTTTAAGAACAGAATAGGAAATGAGTGATTAAAAATATTGTTTTGACAGAAGATGAATCGAAACCTCTGTAACCAAGTAGGAATAAATCCAGTACTAAGTCAGTTTGCTGATTAATTAGAAATGTGGAGTTATCCACTTGTAAAGTGTGTTCATTTTGTAAAAATAGAGTTCACTTTGTATTACTTATGAAAAAGATGCCATCCCTCAACTTTCTTTTTCCTGAGCCCCTCAGGGAGAATTTGTCTTTGGTGGCCTATGTGTACATTTTATATCTTTTATGGAGTCTCTCGATATTCCCATACCTGTTTCTTTTCACCATATTTTCCCCTCTCTAATTGACACTCCTTGAGTGTAAGGACAACTCTTTAAATGTAGGGATATTCTTGATCTCTTTACCCACAGTCCCTGGCAGACAACACATTCTTATCAAACAAATAATGAACGAATGACTAAATCATTCTTCCTTTAAACATACCATGGCTAAAATTTATATCTTCTTGGCCCTGACACTGAGATAACCATCAAGCCTTTGAGAAACATTCTTCATGGATAGGAAATTTACAGGAGACCCAGAAGCTTTAGGTGCATGTAAGAACATGTCCCTGTGTGAAGGAAGACAGTACTTTAGAAAGCAGAGGTTTTTCTATCCTGAGATAAGAACATCTAGCCCAAGTGATAGAGGGATACAGAGTTTGAGAAGAGCACAAACAGCACAGGGCCTACTTTGATGCCTCTGCACTCACTGTGAACCACATCCTCACCCTTGGGGGAGGTGCTCCCTTGATTTCCTGGGCCTTTGCTCTAATGTCAGAAAGGACACATTCATTTTCTAACTGCTACCCCCAAAATTCAGATTTTAGAGGGAGAGAGAGAAGTGTAAACTACAACCCATGTGAAAAAAAATATTTTTGTCATATGGCAGAGACATCTGATTTAATGAATGAGATTAGGAAGAATTAATCTCTACACTTACATTTCAAATTTATTAAATTCTGTGGGGCAGAATGCCAACATATTAATTTGCAGTAAGAGAAATGTTTCACAGGTGTGTATGAAAGACACCTTGTAAAGAATGTTTTTTTATGAACAAGGTAAGTCTAGATTTAGGCTCTGCTTCTCTCCTGCAGAACCAGAATAAATTTGTAAAAATATGTGTGTGTGTGTATATAGATATAGATATCTATATATACACATATAGATATATTGTAATTTACATATAATTTACTTACAAGGTAGTCAAAATAATTGTAGTATAATTTTAGTCTTCTAACTGGAAAACCACATCATAGACAGCAAAATTACTGTATTTTATAAAGCTTTTTTCTTCTAATTCAGTTGTGAAAAGTATTCTTTTCAAGCAAGCTTTTCTTTTTAGCTGCTTCACTTTTCTCTCAATGTAATTTCTAGTAACAAAATAAAACATATTATCTGTATATTGAGAATTTTAGAGTCATTTCTAGTTTATTTTCATTTCCTTTAGAGATTATTTTACAATTTTTTTAGATGGATGATGATGTATTTATTTTAGAATGAGACATGATTTAGCATTAGTTTTTTTTCTATTACTCTCACAAAGTTGATCACATAAATGGGGTTAATAGAACAAGTTTTATTCAGGCAATATATAATAGATTCTCTTCTATTTAATCATTCTTTTCTTTCTATTATTGTATACCAGATAATTTATTTTCAAGGGATTTGTGGAGCCATCCCCTAATTCTACTCCTTTTACATGCAGACTATAGAATAGAAAATCACAGAAATGTGATTTTATTGATATATTGAGGAGCCATGTATTTTAAAAGTCTGTCTACCTGTCTGCCCTATGAGTGTAAATATTGTTTAGTGTAAGATAACTGTTCGTCAGTTCATCTTTCCAGTAATAGAAATGAAAATGGACACAGAATGCAATTCTAACTAGTGAATTAACATCAAAAGATGCCATTTATTTTTTGTTGATTATTTCCTGTTGGATCATTTGATACAAAGTATAACAGGTGAAGACCAAGTTAGGTTTAGGCTAAAACCCCAGCACCCCAAATATATGTACTTTAAAAAATATTTTTGCTTTTAAGGTTATATAGTCACAGATTATATAATCTGTGATGGTCTTACCTTTAGAACATCATTTACATTTTGAAAACTTCTTTTCTGTCTTTTTTATTGTCTTTTCCCTAGGAGTCTTTCATAAAGAAAATCTGAAATGCTTCATCCATTATCATACGCAGACAACAAAATCATCATAGTATGATCACTTGAAAAATTAATCAGTAAGACACAGTTTCTTTTCCTTTATACAACTCTGAACATCCAGCAAGTCCTACAAATATAGAAAATGCAGTTGATAGTCATTTATCAATGATATACTGATACTGTTGCCATGGGAATCAACAAAAGCACTATTGACTAGAGCATTTGGAAAAAAATTAAAAAGAATATTATTGCATACTTTGTCAGTTACTTTATTAGTGCTTTATTTCTCTCTTCAATATCATTAAAATTAATTCTAGCTGAGTAATTCTCCTATTTACAATTTACTGGCATGTAAGTAACTTCATTTTTTGTGACCCTTTGACAACTCTGGTAACATAAATAAAAATAGAAAAATTTAATGTGTTTGATGTAATAAACTATGCTTTATTGAAATCTAGTATTTTCTAGGATTTCTCAGGATGAATCTCTGTGAAGAGTATATTATACAGTATTCCAAATCAAAGCAGCTTAAAAATGACGTAGATGGCGTTGTTTCTGCTGCAGGGTGTTTTACAGCGTGGAGGGCACCACCACCATCAGCCATGGACTGGCATCCTGACCTGACTTTGCCACGATCATTGTCGTGAGTCAAGAGCTCCTGAGCAGGAAATCATGTGTCCTGCTTTTATCCAGGGTGGTAGCAGCACCCACAGAAGCATGTGGATGTGAAGGGGGCGATCCCAGCAGTATGCGTTTCATTACTCGAAAAAAAAAAACGGCAGACAAAACTACACGTGTCTTAGATGGAGGGTGCCCAAAGCGCAGGTGTAATTTCCCAGACTCATATGATCTGGAACTCTTTTCACTCACAATGTGTTACCATTTTTGGGAAGTATGTTTTTGACTTAGAACTTTGAAATACTTTTCTTTAGAGTATACAAGACAGCTCACCTCCATAGATCTTTCTAATAGCTTTCCTGGATATGCCCACCAAATATAAACAATTTACTTTAGGAAACCCAATTCAGAAAGACTTAGAGACTTAGGAAACTCACATGGACTACTTGAATAAAAATTCACTTCCAACCACTTGTCCACTGCAGTGGGATTTTCTTTGGAAGGTTTAGCACCCAGTTCTGCAAGTTTTTAAAATACCTCATGTCAGCCCAAATCATTATCAATGTCACATAATGCCACATCATGGTCAGTAAGGCATCTTATAATCCATATCTGGCATTTTCGTGTAATTTTTCAATGTAGGCTTTGGTATCAAAATACTGAAAATCCTGCTGTTTCTTTTGTTAGCATTGTACCCTCTGCCAAATCATATTTACATTGGAAAATCATGGGATGAAAAGGCTGAACCTATAGAACTGCTGTGATTAATATAAATAATGAATGTAAGTGACTGAAAAAGTGATTAGAACAAACTACTCAAAAATTCTTTGTTATGATTTTAGGAACAATTATCAAATTATGTAATGGTACATTGAAAATTCTGAAAAGTGTTTTAGTCATTTTTTATTTCTTAATCATGCATTGGGATACAAAGCCTTGTTCACAAGTGCATTTTTTCCAAGTTACTATATATGTTTTTTTGGGGGGTGGGAAAAGAAAGATGGGGGGAAGAGAGGTATCAATTAATCCTAACTTGATAGATGTCACTATACGTGCTGTAGATACTTTCACTTATGAACAGCTAACAAATCAGTTATGAAAAGTTAGAGGCATCCAAATCTAGATGTTCTGAACATCTTTGGAATTTATACACTTGCATAACTCTGACCAGTTGAATAACCAGTTGCATTACTTTGACCAGTATGTTGATAAGTGAAGTAACTTCTCCTTAATTGCACAGCATTGCAATTTCAAAGACAGCTCCTGGCCTTTTGGTAGTCACAGAGATGCTTTTGCTGAAGGTAAAACAAATGCCAAGAAAGAGCCAGATCACATGCAGAGCATATAGCTATTTTACTGAATTATTTCATCAGAAAAGGGATTCGTATATATTTCTTTTGCCAGTCTTACTTTATACCTTGGTGCAGCTGACAAGTCTCAAAGGAGCTCAGAGTCATTCCACTTGGGACTTATTACAAGTCAGAAAGAAGCAGATAAAGTGGATTATGGCCTAGAGTCTGTTGCTGAAAATAGGATATTGTGGTTTAAAAAAAAAAATTTAGACATTACTTAAGCTAACTATTATGGAATTGAAATAAAGGTTTAAATGTTATGGCTGGAACCTCACTCATTCCAAAGATTTTTAACTATACCAGTAGCTTGCAGAACACATTTCATTCTGGAGTAGATGTGGACACACACACGCACACACACACACACACAATCAAGCCCAAATAACAGCATAATTTGTATGAAAACAATCTCCTGATCTCACGTCTTTCAAAACCTGATTGGTACTACTTAGCTGATTAAATATGATAATTTCTATCTATATATTCAAGAATTATGATTGCCTCTGAGAACCCATATCATGAACCTGCATATCATATTGCTTGAATGAACACTACCATTGTACACTGCTCAAATTCTGACCTGCTTCACTGCTAGACTATAGAGGTAAAAAAAAAAAAAATTGCCCTGAAGCAACTCTAGTGTTAAATGTGATCATTCTTGAGTTTGAGCCTATTCAAAGAAATCCCAGGCTACTAATTTCTGTAAAATGAGGAAGTTTGACAGTGGATGGAGAGAGTATATAATCAGAAGGTAGAAGGTAATGGGGAGCAGAGATTGTGTGATATTTTGGGTCTAACGCCTGAAGTTGCATGCTTCTACTAGATTTTGAAATCCTGTTCCTGAAAAAATTTCATGTGAATTGTATGATATTAATTCATTTATATAATTGAATTTAAAATTGTATTTTTTAATTGAGGTAACATTGGTTACCTACACCTGTAATATGATTTAGAGGTATAGGATCACATCCTTCAGATGTATGTTACCACACAAAAATCACCAGAGCACCCATAATCCTCTACCATAGTCCACTGGACTATTAATTTTCTACCATTGGACCCCCTGCTTCACTTTCCCCCTCTAATAGCTTCAATTCTACAGTCATACACTAAGGTTAGTATTGTCTGATCCTTGTTTTGTTTCTTTGTATTCCAAATATGAGTGATGTCATCAGGTATTTGTCTTTCTCCTTCTGACTTATTACGATTAGTATAATTCTCTTCAATTCCATTCTTGTTGTCACAAATGGCAAGATTTCGTTTTTATTACAGCTGAGTGGTATTCCACTGCTCTGTTGATGATGGCATTTAGGTTGTTTCCATAGCTTGACTATTGTAAATAGTACTGCATGATGCATAAAATAGCATATATCCCTTTAAATTTGTGTTTTTGCATTCACTAGATAGATACATAGGAGTGGATTGCTGGGCAATATGGTAGATCAGTTTTGAGAAACATTCCATATGAACTGGGACAGTGTAAACATTCCCACTAGAAATGTATGAGGATTCCTTTTTCTTTATAGTCTTCTTGACAATTCCTACATCTGGTTTTCCTGACACAGGCTGTTCTCAGAGATATGAAGTGATATCTGATTATAGTTTTGATTTGCATTTCCCTGATAAGTGATCATAAGCATTGCTTTATGTACCTGTCGGCTTTCTATACATCTTCCCTAGGAAATCGTGTATTTAACTCTTCTGACATTTATTTATTTATTTTGATAGGTTATTTGTTTTCTTGTTGAGTTGTATAAGTTCTTTGTAGGTCTTACATGTTAGTTCCTTGTTGGACATATAATGTGCAATTGTTTTCTCCTATTCATTAGGGTGTCTTTTCATCTTAATAATAGCTCCATTTGCTGTGCAGAAACATTTTAGTTTGATGCATTCCCATTTGTTTACTTTGTTTTTTGTTGCCATTACAGTCAAGGTTCCAGTTTCATCACTAAAGGAAATGTTGCAGAATGTTTTGTCTTTGTTTTCTACTATGTATTTTATAGTTCTGTGCCTTACATCCAAATCTTTAATCCATTTGAGTTAATTTTTGTGTTTGGTATGATATGGTGTGCTAATTTCATTATTTGCATGTGACAATCTAGTTTTCCCAACATTATTTGTCAAAGAGCCATTCTTTTTGTCATTTTATACTCACGGCTCCTTTGTTAAATTAATTTTCCATATGTGTGGATTTTTTTCTGGGCTCTAAATTCCATTCCATTGGTGTTTATGTCTACTTTATCCAGTACTCAACTGTTTTGAGTACTATAGCTTTATAGTACAGTTTTAAGTCTTGTTTTTTGTTTGTTTATTTTTGTTTGGTGAGGATTTGTTTAACTACTTGGAGTCTTTTATGTTTCTATATAAATATTAATATTAGTTTGATTTCTTTGGAGGATGTCATTTAACTTTGATATGCATTCAGTCTGTTGATGGCCATTTTAATAATGCTAATTTTCCCAATCTATGATCAGGGAATATATTTATAGTTATTTTAACAATATCTACAGCTTTCATTTGTTCAGGTCCTTCACGTCTTTTGTTAAGTTTATTCCTAGGTATTTAATTATTTTTGAGGTAATTGTATTTAAGATTTTTAAAATTTCTTTTTCTTCTAATTTATCTCATTCATGTAAAAAAAGATATTTGTATATTGATTTTGTAACCTGCTACTTCACTGTAGTTTTTCTCATAGTTTTACATGGAGTATCTATGGTTTTCTATATTATCACGTCATCTGCAAATAGTGATAGTTTAATTTTTTTCCTTTCCAATTTGGATTCCCTTTATTTCTCTCCTTTACCTAATAGCTGTAGCAGGGATTTCCCAATTTATGTTGAATAGGAGTGCTAAGAGTGGACATCTTTGTTATGTACCTGATCTTAGAGGAAATTTTTCAGTTTTCCACAATTGAGTATTATGTTACTTGTGGGTTTGTCACATTGATTTCTTTAGAGAATGTTGTTTGGTGATTTCTCACACTTCTGACCTACTTCCATATCTGGCACAACTCATATCCCTTTGAGAAGCATGGAAAAAGGAGAAAACTTGAATTCATGGAGTCTTTCATGACTCTGAGGTCAAGTCAAGTCACATAAGGACTCAACTTTTATGTATATATTTTTTGCATATATTCTTAGGTAATGAGCAGAAAAATGTGTTGCCAAACTCCCCTAAAATACAAAATCTTTAGGGAGAGTTCTTGGTTATGTCTCAAAGGAAAAATGGAAGAAGGAGAAAGTAGGGTCACAATTCTCTAGTATACATAATAATCTCAAAATTTTTGGGTTTTTTAAAAGATTTATTTATTTATTCATACAAGCACTGGGGTACAGGCCAGAGGTGAGGGGAGGTGAGAGAATCTACCAGACAGAGCAGGGGGCAGAACAGGCACATGGACTGAAATACACTGCTGAGGGGAGCAGTGGGCCAGGCAGGAGAGGTCTGCCTGCGCCATGTGGGTCACCTCCCCAGCTGGCAACAGGGATCGAACTCGTGCTGCAGTGGCTATGGTTTGCTTCATAGTGCATTACTTAACCCACTGCGCCACCAGGGAGGGCCAATCTCACAATCTTTGAAAGGCTTGGTTGAATCTTGAATAGAAGAGTCCTTAATAGGAGGCGATTCTTTAATAAGAAGAATGAAAATGTATAATTAGACCTATATGTTGGTCTACTTTTTCCCTGTAACATAGGATTTGAATTGTTCAATATGTGTCTTATAAAGGTCTATATAATAGATGACTTAGGAGTTATAAATAGGGTAAGAAAAGAGGAGGTTATTACAAAGAGAAGCAGGAAGGACTTGGTCTCATGTACCTCAGTCTAAATATTAAGTATAACTGTACAGTTTTCCCCATTGTTTGGTTCAACTCACTAATCTATCTAATGAGGATTTGTATGCAGATTTGATTATTCCTAAAAAATCAGCCCTAAGTAGGTTTATTGTAGAATATATTCTGTTTAATTTCTTTTTCAAAGGTGTTAAAGTGGAGGGGCAAGGGATTTGGATGGCATTTTGAGTCTATTACATTTGATATAATATAATCTAATTAATTATTGCTGCTATTCAGGTGGGCAAAGATAACCCTTGTCCACCAGAAATGGGGAAAAGAAATCATTAAATGTCCAATCCAATTTAGAACTTAAGTCAGTAATGTGTATCATTTCTTTAGATAATTTATACTCATTCCTTTTTCTGGTAATAGGAAAAACTGGTTTGGGTCACCCTTATCTTTTTTTTTTTTTTTTTTTTTTTGCCAAGTGATGATTAAATGCCTGGAGTGAAGAGTCAGACAATGAAATCTTGCTATCTTTGGGCTCAGCCTACACTGTCCCCACTACCCTACCCCTACTGTCTGGGGGAAATATCCCCTTTCTACTTTGAGATTGCTTATCCTCTTGGCACTCTCTAACTATCTGTCACTTGGGTGGGAATGGTTCATACGCCGGTCCTTTTGAGAATTTGATGTGTCTGGTAGATAGAATAAAGAAAATGCCCAGTCCTACTTCAGTTCTGCTAGTGCTCCAGACCTCTCAGATGTCGGGTTGTGAAGCTCATATAGGCTCCACCTGGTGGTCTATTATGTAGATCTTTCCATGAGCCACATCCTGACTTGCCAGTTTCCAAATTAAGATTCCTAACCATGTCCACGTTCTTTTTATGACATGTGAAAACCAAAGGTTAAAGAAAAACTCTATCTCAGGGACTGTCTCTGCATGACAAGACTATGGATTGGTAGGGATGGCCTAGGCTCGAGGCTGGAGCTTCTGCTGTCTTTTTGATCACCTCCTCTTCTGTGATCTTTCCATTTACCTACTTCCTGCCATCTCCTGGTTGCTTTCCCCTCTGCAACACCCTCTTTCATGACTTTGACCTCCTCTTAAACCTTAGTGGAGAGAGATATTTAATCATCACTGGGTAAAAACTCTGACAATGATCTCTAGGTTTGGTTATGGAAATGCAAAAGAGTGAGGAAAACAGATGAAAAAAATTTAGGAGCTCATTTTTCAAGACAATGTCTGAGCTTGCAAGGCACTTTTCCTACTGAATTATCTTATTTGCATATCAGAAGTTTAATATCTCCTTCTTTTCAGTCTCACTTTAATAAATGGTTTCCATTTGTAATAAATTCTAATCTTCCTTCAGCAAATGGATACTTTAGGCCTATTAGTTAGTACTAACAGGCCTAGAAGTTCACATATTTAGAAAGACAAAAATGGAAAATATGTAATGTTTCCAAGAGGTCAGTGCTACATCCAGATCTCCCTCTTTCAGATTCAACACAGAGAAGACAGTACACTTGGTATATGGCTTTGATATTTCACAGGTGGATTCTTGCACTACTTCCCTTCTTGGTACCTAATGAGTTTTTGCTAAACCAGTATATGAGTATAATGCTGTGTAGTATATGTTAAACCACCATGGGCAGCCTGGTTCATTTAAGAGGTAATGTAGCATGGTCAGGTTCAGTTTAGAACATCTTTCATTTCCCATGTAATGTGGCCATTGAGTTGAGATGCCTGGCTGTGTTTAAGAGCATACATAGAGTTACAGCATACTTGCCTGTAGCCAAAAAAAGAAACCATGAGCCCTGTAGTAATAAGACTGGTCCTGGGTCCTTGCAAGGCATTTAGCTAGTAAGAAGTCAGGGCATGGGAAGCCATGCAAGGGTCAGCAAAGGCTCACCATAAAGTCAGGGGACTAAGGTCCCTTGCAAAGGTACCAAATCATCCAAGTAGCATTTTATTTTAGCTAAAGATTGCATTTCACCTTAGAGAGAGGAGCAGACAGACATCAGTTGCAGAAGAAACTGAACATTCTCTTTCCTAAAAGAAGACAGAACATTAAAATGATTACTTAGCATATAACCATTTTAGACAAAAACTTGAGGAAGATTGTCTGTTTACTTATCATATCACACTGTGCTTAACAGAGGATCCCCAAATTCCAAAGTGACTTCACTTTTTATTTCTTTCTGAATGCCAAAATGATGGTAACATGATGAATCATCTTTCAAATTAAAAAACTACTACAAAAAATAGAATATGAGCTCTTGACTTCATGGAACTACCATACTTATCCTTGAGGACCCACTTATGGACTTACTTTAATGAAAAGTATAAAATCTGCCAATTTTAGTCACTACAGTCAGTTCTGTTACTAGAAGTGAAATTCAATTTCTAATCAAAACAATTAGCCTATTTTTTTCCCTTTGAATTTCTTCTGCTAAGAATTTATCATTTTTCTTCAGACATATGCTCTGGGTAAAGGTTATTTTTTTCAGAGATGCAAAAGAGCATATTAGAATTTTTCTAAACATTACCTGAATGATTGTGCAGGACAGAATATTAAAGTTAAATGTCTTTGCTTTTTAGTTTGGGAAAACTTACGTTTAAAGGGCATACAGATAGGGTGTGTACAAGTATGTGTGCTAATAGATACATGATTCTGTTTCCTGGGTTCAATTAAATGGTAAGAAATAGCAACATCTCAGGGGGAGAAGGGATTACAACAAGGTGATATGTGTAGAAATAGACCTACAGCATGTAATTTATAAAAAATTGTTTAAGAGAAAATAGTTCCAGGAGAAAACAACAACAATTCCATGACTCTAAAGCCTGACCACATTAGAACACTGCTTAATTAATATTTGGAGAGGGGGTACCCAAATCAAACACACCAGTTGTTTATATAGATAGAGTCTACCCATATCTGCACTTTGAGTCCTTGAGGCAAACATTTCATATGGAGCCTGCTCCTGGTGAACCCCAGGGCACCCAATCACTTAGCAAGAAATGGAAATAGCTTGAGATCCCACTGAAAATCTCTGTGCCAAAAATATATAGCTACAAGCTCATTATTCTTTTTGCAGAAAAGTGCCCTTTCCTCAATTACCTGTTTCATATTCTTTAAAAATACTTACTTGCCATCTTATCTCTATTCTTTTAAATAGTATATTCTGTAATTGAATGCACATTACCTTTTAGAATCAAATGTTCCTCGAAAGTAGGTAAAGTAGTTATATTCATTTCACTAGGGAACATAAATCTTGTGTGAGAAAATGGAAGTAGATGGTAATATGGGAAGCGTTTTGTTGAAAGGAAAGGTCATTATAGAATATAAGACCTGGCAGGGGTGGGTAGAGCACTTTCAAGTGCCACTCAGCAAAGACATTTGGGGAAACTTCTAAAACCTTTGTTCTTAAGGAGTGATCTTCTTTGTTTATCACCCAGGATCTGACATAGGGAAATTACACATGTCAGGCTTTATGTGACTGTTCCATTTATATCAGTTGTCCTGGAGCAATTATTTGACTTCAAAGATGTGACACAGTGCATGATAAATTTTATGAAACATAGATTATTGTCCCATTTTTCTCCCATCAGATGAAAAAGAGTCTCTGATACTTGGAGATTACTGTTAACTCCATGATTTTGTTCTCTAGGAAACCAGTCCCAGTCTCCTGTCTTGGTGTGTCTGAATAGTTAGTGTGGTTGTGGGTGATGGGACAAGATACTGTCCCATCGGTATCTCAGAATACTGGGATAGAATGGTTGAGAAACTCAGAATTGAAAATGATACCATTAAAGAGGTCTTTCACCTGCCCACTGTGATGGGTCCTGGGTAAAGCAGTAAGGGAGATGCTCTGAAAGCTGCACATAAGTGATGTCTGTGTATACACAGTGGCAGTGTGGGTCCTAAGCACTGCACGGGTCACTGTGCTAGAGGACATATAACCAATGCAAATTGTCTGATGCAGGGTTTCCCGAGAGCAGGGTGCAAGAAGTATATTTGGGAGTTGATCCCAAGAACTTTAGAGGGAAGTACAAAGTCATGAGTTAGGCTAGGGAAGGCAGTCAATGAAGGGTTTATTATTTTGCAGACTGCCTCTTGTATATAATGGTGCAGTCTTGGTACAGACCTTTCTGGCAGACTTTGTGTCATCCAAAATAATAGCTGAGGGAATTAGGTTATTTGCCCACCAACTTCTGATAGTCATTAGTTGAGAGCTACTACCAGAAGGCATGAACTTCCCAGAAATTCTGGCCTGCCAGCAAGCCAACCGGAAAGTCTTCTATGGCCTGAAGTCCTCAAGTAGTTTTAGGTTCTTGAAGATGGAAGTCACTGATTTTGTACATATGTGAGATACGGAGAGGGCATTGGCAGTATCTGCGATATAGGTGCGTGGAAATGAACTGGATATGAAATAAAATCTCAGGAGTTAGAAAGCTCTATCAATAGTCGATGTTTTGTCCCTGTAAAAACCCTTTGTCTTTCATCAATATAAAATAATACTCAGTTATGATCTCTTCTTGTAAATTGATTGTTTAATGGATCTATAAAGTCAATATAATTAACTTTGGATCTTTGGCTTCAGACACAACTGGATATAGGGTTTCTGATTATACCACTATGATTCCTTCTTTTTGGATTGTTTTCCTGTGTTTTGCCATCGTATTTAGGTAGACCATCTCCATTAATGGCAAAATTTACTACCATTTAGATTCAACCAGTTTAAGAAATCCAGAAAAACTATAGCACCTTATTCCAAAAGTTTCAGAATAAGTTTAAGGAAACTCTCACTGTATTAAACTGGGTCACTTGTACATTTCACTTGGCCAAGGACATTGAATTTGGTGAATGAATAAACTGAGTTTATATACCTATCTTTAGGACTATGGGAACTGGGTAAAACTTATGTGAATCAGAGGTATGGGCAGAGTAGTTCCTTAGAAGAAAATGCTGTTATTAGAAGAAGAAACAATGGATAGTGGGCAGAGTAAAAGTGCACACACATGCACACACATACACACACAGAAATACCCTATATACACTGCCATTTTGCCCTTTAATTCTGATCTCTAAGAAAACTCAAGTTTCTCTGAAGATGTATTAATTTTTTCCTGTTCAGGTGACAACTCTCTTTTTAGCTTAGCTGTTAGCTCTTTTTGTCATTCTGAGCAATTCAATAGAGTGTTAAAATGGGATGTTTCCACTCAACAGTTTCAACTGAGCCCTCAAAACTGAAGACACTAAATACTAGGTGCCCCCATATTCTAGTGAGATGTTGTAGGCTTTCTGAGTAGATTTACAAATGAGGGAGCGAAAAATCAGTTCTTAGATATTTACCCCAACAAAACTCTAAGTGGACTCTATATAGTTCAGCAATGAGACTTTCCTTCAAGATATTAGTGTCCTGGTTATTCTCCTTCACCTCTTTGGGGAGAGAAAGTGGTACTTTCTCCTCAAATCCAGTGAGGTTGGTTTCCATACAATCCTTGCAGAGATTCCCTGAGGGTTGGTTTCCCTGATTCACACCAGGGAAGTTACTAAGATGCCTCTGATGAAAAAGTGAGACAGACTTGACAGGCAATAAACACCTGGGATTACTCTCTCCATGTGGTATATGGTTACATATGAAAGTTTTGAAATCCTACTGCTTAAGTACAAAGCTAACTTCTACTGTTTATTAACTAAGAGTTTGTGGTTATGTAACTAATTTTTCTTTGTCTTTATCGAAATAATTCAAAGGAGCACTGAAAGCACGAAGTGTGTTGAAACATGTTAAGTGCTTGATGCTGGGTTTGGCACATAATAAATATGAGCTTTGATAACGATTTCTTCCTTACCAGCTAAGGCAGAAATTCCCATGGTCCTACAGGAAGAATCTGGGTTTAGGTTATATGGAAGGTGACCCTGAATAAGAAGGTCATTAAGAGGGCATGGTGACATCACAGGCAACACCTCCGCTTTGGGACACCTGGAAGTCAGCATGGAGGAGGTGTCTTACATAGTCAATGAGATGAGACATCTATAGCATGGGGTGTCAGCAGGATCTTAGATAATGGCAGATTATCTTGGAGGAACCCCCACTGACATCTTAAAAATCTTAACTTTTTAATGTCTTCCATGAACTAGGATAGCTAAGAGAAAGCTACCTGACATCATTTCCTCTTCTCAGTTTCCCCACCCTTCCTCCCACTACAGAGAGAAATAGTTTTGTGAACAGACATGCAAAATCCAGGAAGAACCATAACATAAACCCAAGTGCTGACCCCCTCCCATAACTTAAGCTATAAATTAGAGGAGAGAGTTAGGCTTTAGTATAGTGCTGGGCTGAACTGCGTTACCCCCCTCCCACAACAACCCCCAATTCATGTGCTGAAGCATGAATGCTCAGTGAGAATGTATTTGGAGATACAGTTTTTAGGAAGAAATTATGGGTAAATGAGGTCATAGGGAGGTTTAATCTGATAGGATTGGTGCTTTTATAAAAAGAGGATGAGAGATCGCTCTTTTGTTCTTGCTCTTTACTGTGTCAGACACATTAAGAAGGTGGTCCTCTGGGCCTCCTTGGTGGCGTAGGGGTTAATTCTCAGCACTATAACCACTATGGCCTGAGTTCCAGCCCCTGCCAGGGAGGTAACACACATGGTGCAGCAGACCTCTCCTGTTTTGCTGCTCCCTCAACAGTGTATTTCAGTTAATCTGCCTGTTCTGCTCCCCACTCAGTCTCTGGTGAATGCCTGGCCTGCACCTCTGAACTGTACCCCATTCTTGTATGCATAAATAAATAAAAATAAATCTTAAAAAAAGAGTGGTCATCTGCAAGTCATGAAGAGAGTCTTAAGCAGGGGTTGAATTGATTGGTTCTCCAGTTTTGGATTTCTCAGCCTCCAGAACTGTGATATCTGAATGGCTATTTTTGATACTCTGCTCATGGCATTTTTTTAATATTGTGGTCTGAGCTAATACAGTTATTATGTTTTACTGACTGAAAATTAGACTATCATATCTGATAGTAGCTGGAAAAACAATGTTTTTTAGCCTAAGACTTCATCCCTGAGTAGGGAAGAAGTATTTGATATAACAAACTTAAGTGGGCAGAGATGAAAAGAAAGGAGCTTACTATCTATGAGTCAAACTTTTCAGTAATTTGAATGCACACTTCTTTGAACTATGCACTTCATTTTTATAGGATTGGAGTTGGATTGGATGGGATTCAAGTCCCCATTGCTTTCAGATATTTTGTTACATTTAATGTTTCATTTCCACTTCTGTTAATGAGTTTCAGATATTTCCATGAAAGCAGTTTTTGAAATGTGAATATTTAAAATACTTCAAAAGGAAGATGGAGAGAAAAGGAGGAGGACCTTTAAGAAAGTGAAAAGTCTTAGGGTTCTAACCACAAACCCAACTATTGCTAGTATCAGTCATTTAATTAATTAATTTGTTTGCATTTTGTTTATTTTCCACTTTATTTTAAAAAAAGGTCTCACTAGACTAAACATCATTTATTGAATGCCATTGACTCTTGATATAATAAGAGGACAATCTACTATTCCCAAAGAGTGTTTTGACAGCCTAAAACTAGTTCAAGGAATATAAATTAAGTTATACACAAACACACTGGCCACAATAAATCTAAAACTCCAGAACTTTTGATTAAAACAAGACCCTGATTTCAAGTGGCCCACAACTAATCCTCCACATTTTAAAAGTTTCTGTGGCATTTTGAAAGAGAGAATTTCACATCCATTCTTAAGCAACCCATTTCAGCAACTTTTCTTTTAAGATATTTATTGCTTTCTTATACCATTTATGTCCCTATGCTTAGGGAAATTATAATTCAAATTTTTAAAGGTCTTCTATGGCTAATCTGAGGTTTAAAGACTTTCCCCTCGACTGTTAAAGTCTTTGGTTTTTTGAGGAGGAGAAACCAATGAAAATATACACCATAAATTCCCAGTTATAAAGTACCTACCTGCATGAGGCCATTTGCACATTTAAATGCTGCCAAGGATACATAATTTGCAGCTTGCATGTATAGAAATTATCCCTTGTAGGCCTGCCCAAACCAAGAGCCAGGGTTATTAAAAAGTCTTTGTACCCTTTTCATATAATCTAGTGCTTCTTATATAAACATTTTTCTCATGTTGGAGTGATTCACAAAGGCTCTAATCCCATGAATGTAATAGGACACCTCTCAATTATGCATCCGAGGGATGAGTAACTTCACAAGCTGAGGGAAAGAGATAAATGCATTAAAATGTTCTTGCAAAACAAATTTCAGAGAGAGAAAGGGATGAAAAAGGAAGTGAATGTAGAAATTGAAGATTTCATTGTGCAGAAAAGAATACTCGATCTGCCTTGACAGAGCTGCTTAATTCATAATTCTGCACAAATAACCCCAGGAACTGCTCTGCCAAAAGCATTCCTAATATGCATGTACCTACAAATGCTCAGTTTTGTCTCTGGTAACGCCAATGTATGAGAATGATACATATAATAATAATATTGTTGTAGTGCATCAAGAATCTGAGAAATTATCTCATTATATTATTTCATTCAGGATTAGTTCCATTCAAAGGTAGAGAATTTAGTAATTTCTGGGCTTTTTGGCCTTATTATCAGCAGCTAGATACTGAGCCCATGAAAGGCATAGGGTAGTTAGGTGTATAGTCAGAGCTGATATAGGACTACTATTTAAGTCTCTCCAGTTGACTCTTGTACAATATAGGTTTGAATGCTTGGGTCTACTGATAAGGGACTTTTTCCCAATAAATACATTCAACCCTCCATATTTGTAGTTCTATATTCACAAATACCACTTTGGATGTTGGAAGCCACAGATCTTGAGGGCTGACTACAAGGAACTTGAGCAGCTTGAATGTTGTGATCTTTGGTGTTCTGAATTCAATTCACTGTGGTTATCAAAAGTTGATTACAGTTAAGGTCTGGGGGTAGTCAAGAGTTCTACATGAACTTTCCACTTAGAGTGCTGGGCTTATGCCCTTAACCCACATTTTATTCAAAGGTTAACTATATTGTTTGTCATGGATGAGAAACCTTATAGATATGAAGCAGTAGATACAATTAGATTGTCAGAATCACTTAAAGAAGTGAATGAACCTTAAAGGTAGTCTTTAGATCAGCAGAGGTGGAGAAGATGTCTTGGGGAGTTATGATCTATACCTAGAGGTTAGAATTTTTAAAGCAGGCTTGGAAAAAGTTATTATTAGATTTAACCATTGAATTGCTCTTTTTGTTGGTAGGAAATTTTCAAGTATTCCCAGTTTTTGGGAACAGTGAAAGGCATAGTGGAAGACAAAGGTAGAAATGTGGAAAGACAAATTAATTATCAAGGATCTGGGTATATCACATTAAGTTGATTACAGTGAGATTTTCTCTTTAAACCCATCAACAACACAGCATCTGAAATTTTGATCTTGGAATTTTTCTAAAGAAGAGGTCATAGGAAAATAACTTCTAACCCTTTCCAAAAATGATGATAAATTGTCATTGTTTTTTATCTTTTATCATCCCAGTAATAATAAATGTGCACTTTATTCAAATAATTGTCTTGAATCAACACTACTGGTTGACTTGTTTATTTCTTTATTGTTTGTTTAATGTTGAACCAAAGGTTAGTCCCACAGGCTAGGTAAGATTTTAGGTGATTCTTCAAACATTTGAAGGCATTCTATTAAATAGAATCTCTCTTATTGCTTTTATTCTTGTGATTTAATTGCAAACCCTCCTCATTCTGACGGTTATCCTTTAGACAAGCTTCAATTTATGGACGTTTCTCTGAAAGTTCAACAATCAACATAATGCAATACACTATCTGGTTATTTATGACTATTTCCTCCCTCCTTCTGGACATGTTTTCTTTTTAATGGATCATAATGTAATCAGATTTCCTAGGGAATTAATATACAAGAAGGAATCACATTGAAATTTACTGACAGCCCCTAAACACCTACTACATTTTCTACCTAGACTGCTCAGTCATGGACCCCATATGTTACAGTTGTGCAAATGATTTTGTGTACCATGGTTAGGACTTTTCACTAAATTTCTGTCAAATGACACGTGGGGAGAGTTAGTCTCTTGTTTCACCTTGTAAGATCACTCTTCTTTCAGTTAACAAATTACCAATTTTATCCAATTTTTTTAATCTACAGTTTTGATTGGCATGTTACAAATGCCCTTACAATATTTAATTTTAAAAAGTGAATAAAGGAAGTCTCTGAAGTACTACACAGAATGAAAACTTTCATGGAAGTCACCTAACTGAATGCAATTGGACCAATATCTCAAGTATGGTAGTTATAGATTACCATATAGACTATATAGACTATAGAATATAGTCTGGCTATACACTAGAAATATATGCTATATTTGTCAGATATCTTGATGAGATATCAGATGCCCACATGTTCAACTTTCTCCATTTCATAAAGTATCTCAACATTATTATTAAAAATTTTGCTTTTGGGTTGTTCCTACACTCCCCTTGTAGAGTAAAACTGAGGGAGAATATGGGATCTTCCTCCTTTTATACAGTGAGATCCTTTCAAATCAATTAACTCCCAAATTACTGCTACACCAAAACACCAATGGTATATTAATACATTCCCAGCAAACTTTCATGTAAAGAGTCAGATAGTTAATCTTTTAAACTTTGTGAGCTATACAGTCTCTGCTTCAAAAACTCAGTTCTTCTGTTGTGGAGAAAACAACCAGAAATAATAATAAACATGGGTGGAGTTGCAGTTCAGTACATCTTTTCAAAAATGAAACAAACTGCATGTTGGATATAATTCAAGGTAGTAATTTGCAGACCCACATTTTAATACATTACTATTATGATCATTGTCAGTGATCATAGCTGTACTCTCTGAAAAGATGGAGGAATCTAAAGAATGGAAACTATAGCTGGTAGAATCAGGGAGGGAATTTGAAGATTAAAATCATTCCTTGAGGATAGTAGATGGCCACTCACTTCAGAGAGTCACCAGGGAACTGGGGCTTGAATGAGGAGTGGATGGATGAATGCTGTCATCTGTGTAGCAACAAATGCAAATTTCACCTATTTTGCACGTTTGTTGATTTGTGGCAATTTTCAGTTCTGATGTTATATAAATATCATACTCAGTTCTCCAGAAGCTTAATATGAAACAAAAATGTGTACACAATTTAGCTACCCCCAGCCTGTATTTTTCACTTGACTGGTGTCAGTTAGAGGACCTTGGGTATATGTATGTAAAAAAGTATTTAAAGATAAAGTGGGAAACTGTGTTCAGTAAGCCTTGACCTATGCACTTAAACAAAATACAATTGTGAATATAAAAATAAACAGATGGAACTTCCTCCCCTCCTCGGGGAAGAGTTAGCCCATTGTATGAACTGAAACGGGAACTGAAAGAATCTTTTGGGAAGGACATTGTTATTCTCCACACTTGTATGGAGCTCATTTGCCATCTTTCTTCAACTATAAAATACCATTGATTGTAAGATGCACATTTGGTTTTATAACAGCTTTACTAAAAAGATGCCAAAACAAATGAAACAAAAACTCTACTATATTAAATGTTCCCATCCACTGTAGAATAACATCCTGGCTTTAAAAATTTGAACAGTTAAAAAAAAAAAAAAGCAGCAGTGTAAAATGGAAGAAATGTGTTACCATCTGCACTGGTTCCTTCCGACTCAAAACACACGCATGCGCACAGACACCCTCCCGCACACCCACACCCCTTGGCGCCCCCCACCTCTTAGTCTTTAAAGAAAAATAAAACAAGCAAGAACTCATTCTAAAACTCATCCTTTGAGAACACTGCAGCATCAGTGAACTCTGTTTTGTTCCAGTTAGTCCTTTTTTGTCAATTAGTGATTTGACATGATTTGATTTTTTGTGATTTAAAAATTTAATCGTTCAAATTACACAAAGGTGTAGGGAAATATAGTAATTCGATTAATCTCACAAAATACATTTCCCCTTTCATTGCATCAGTAAAGCATTAATAAATATTTGTTACTAGTTTTAAAAAAATGAAGTTTGGTATCCAACTAGTTTCATGTTTTTATACATATATTATATTGAATTTTAAAATAAATGTATTTTATGCAATTTCTTTTACTTCACATTGATCTTAGAAAATTTTAATTGTTAATTGGTACAGATCTTTTTTTTTTCTTAAAGATTTGTTTATTTATGCATACAAGACCTGGGATACAGGCCAGAGGTGTAGGGTGTGAGAGGATTCACCAGAGACAGAGTAGGGAGTAGAATAGGTGGATAGACTGAAATAGAGGATAGACTGCTGAGGGGAGCAGTGGGTGAGACAGGAGAGGTCTGCTGTGCCATGTGGGTCATCTCCCTACCTGCCTGGGGATGGAATTCATGCTGCAGTGGCTGCTGATAGGTTCACAGTGCTGTTAATTAATCCCTTGAGCCACCAGGGAGGCCCTGAGATAGATCTTACTTATATTTTTCTTCCATAACTATAACATACCTCATAACACACATGATCTAATTTCTTAAAACACTACCCCACTGATGGATATTTAGGCTTCCTTCTTTAAAAAATAGTTCTAATTATTGGGAATTAAATTTCATGGAAAACTACTTATTGCACTGTGAATTTTGGTCGTTTACATGTAACAGAAATTCCACAATGCAAGTTAATCCAACCACTATGGAAGGCCGTATGGAGTTTCCTCAGTCTACTAGGGATGGAACTACCATATGATCCGGCAATCCCACTCCTAGGGATCTACCCAAAGGACACAAAAACACTGATCCAAAAGTGTACCTGTACCCCCATGTTTATTGCAGCACTATTTATAATTGGTAAGACTTGGAAGCAACCCAAATGCCCAAAAGTAGATGACTGGATCAAGAAGATGTGTTACATATACACAATGGAATACTATTCAGCAATCAAAAATGATAAACTAGAGCCATTTATAGAAATATAGATGGAGCTAGAAGGAATTATACTCAGTGAAACAAGTCAGAAGGCAAGAGAAAAATATTGGATGGCTTCACTTTTAGGAGGAATGTGAAAGAACAACTACAACAAAAAATAAAAAAGAGAAAACAAAAAAACAAGAGAAAGCTCAAGGAAATGGGCAATTACAACCAAAAACAAACAAACAAACTCAACAAGATCAAAGGTTAAAGATAGACCAAAGGGAACATGGGGGGAGGGACTAAGGGAGGGGAGGACAAAGATGGGGAGGAGGGCATAAAGAGCACAAAGGACTGAGGTGATGGTGCACGGGTGAAATGGTGGTGGGAACTCCCTGGGGACTACAAATATTGTCAAATACAATTAAATAAATCTAATGAAAAGAAAAAAAGATACCCCAAAACTTTTTACTAAAATATCATACCATTTGCAGAAATAAAAACTACATTTGCAATAATAATAATAATAAAAAAAAGAAATTCCACAAAACAAAATAGGTCTTTACCTCACTGCCCTACCCTCAAGACACCTGCACTCACACTTATCAAGTTGTTGAAGCATAGGGTTAGTTGATGGTGTTCTTGCAGTTTCAGTATGTCAGTTTTAAGCGTTCTGAGATCCTCTTAGCCTTTCTTTCAAGGCCACAAAATGGCTATTCCAGCTTTAGTCCTTTCATACACACTTTAGGCAGAATGAAAGAAGAAATGCAACAGGCAAGAATGGCTTATATCCTTGTCAATGTTCTTTCCTGGAAGCCATGCTGTTAGAAACTGAATTGTGTTCCTCCATAATTTTATAATGTTGAGTTCCTAACTTCCAGTATCATTACTATCTATCTTGGGAGCTAAGGAATTTAAAAGGCAATTAAGTTAAAATGAGATCATTATAGCAGATTATAATCTAATATGATTGATGTCCTTGTATGAAGAAAAGAGCAGGATAGAGACACATATGAAAGGAAGACCATGTGAACACACAGGGAGAAGGTGACCACCTGCAAGCCAAGGAGAGAGGTCTCAGAAGAAACTTTCTCTGCCAACAACTTGAAACAAGACTTCAAGTCTCTAGAATTGTGAGAAAATAACTTTCTGTTCTTTAAAGCCCCACTCAGTCTATTTTTTTATGGTATCCTAGGCATCTATATGTGTACTCCAGCGTGATTCGTTTTGTTTTGTTTTGGTTTTTTTGCTTGTATGGTTCTGAGACTAAGGAAAGAGACCTAATTGATAATAATCATTCTTCTGCTGCCGAGTTTTATTCTCTTTACCTGTATAATTTAATCCTTATAGGAACTCAGAAACATTTTACAGATGAATAAATTGAGGAGTCAAATAATTAATACATAGTACACCCTGATTGCACCATTAGCTGTCTGACTCTAAATCCAGGATCCAAGTGAACTTAATGTTTTGCTCATTATTATTAATAATATTTTAATTCCTAGTAATATACTTTTGTGTGTTTGATAAACTTGATTTTCAGAATAAATTCCTAAGATTATATAGATTGGAATTCAGACTGATGTTGCTGTTTAGAATATTTTTTTTAAGTGACATTGCCTTCAGGAAAGGTATTATTAAATGATATTCCCACCAACAGTTTACAAGTGTATTAATTTTCTCTGTCTCACATTGGATATTATCAGTCTTGTAAATATTTTGTTGATCAATGAATCAAAATAGTATATAATATTTTCATCTCCTTTATTATATTTATTGACCTATTAAAATTTTTGGTCCTTTCACTTCTTTTTTTCTACTTAATTGCCCTTTCTTATTGATTTGCACAAGTTCTTTATAGATGCTGAACATTAATCAGTCCTTATATTTGCTTTACATGTTATAGAAGATCCCTCCTTGAAGCAAATAATCATTATTTTTATAATGAATTCTGGCATTTATATTTCCTTAGGAAGAGCTTTCCCAATTACAGTTAGAAATATATATAGCTGGGCCTTCCTGGTGGCGCAGCGGGTTGAGCACTGCACTGTGAAGCATCTGCAGCACAGCAGCAAGAGTTCAATCCCCGGCCAGAGAGGGGACCCACATGGTGCAGCAGACCTCTCCTTGCCTCACTCACTGCTCTCCACAGCAGTGTATTTCAGTCAGTCTGCCTGTTCTGTTCCCTACTCTGTCTCTGGTGAATCCTCTCACATTCTGTGACTTTGGGCTGTACTCCAGCTCTTGTATGCATAAATAAATAAATCTTTTTAAAAAATTAAAATAAAGAAATATGTATATGTATGGTTCATTTTAATACTTTTATAGTTACTAGTACATGGTCCTTACATTGTTTTAACATTTAGCTCTTTTTACACTTTTAATTTTTTAAAATATTGTGTAAGGCACAGTGTATATCCCTATGATACACCCAAAAAATCTAGCTCTATTTTTTATAAACTCTGGCTGATTTTCCTAACATTATTTTTGAAGGTATAAACTCCCATATTTATCTAATCCCCTTTTAGAGAAAATGCACCCCCTTATTTATTGTTTATTTGCTTGTTATTTATAATAACAAAGTTATGGAAAATGATCTAAGTGCCCAAAAGACAGTGGAGTGGGTTAAGAAAATGTGATATATATGCAAAAGTGAAATACTATTCAGCTATTTAAAAACAGATGAAATCCTGACAATTGAACATTAGACCTGGAGGGTATTGTGCTTAGTCAAATAAATCAGATGGAGAAAGAAAGTACATGATTTCACTGATATGTGATATAGAGAAAAACCAAATAAATACATGAATTAAACAAAACAAAAGTAGATTTTTAGACTGTGAGGCTAATTAGTGGTTACTAAAAGGAAAAGGGGAAAGGAGATGAATAAATTGGGTACAAGGGGTCAAATGGAGGGTGAAAGATAGGATTAGACTTTAGTTTAAATTAGTATAGTATATACATATATTGACTTTTAGTGATACACATCTGAAACTTTAATATTATAATACAACGTATTTTCTTATGGAAAACAAAAGGTTATATAAATATGGTCTCTTTCTGTCTCTGTCAAAGTCTTACTGTAAGTGGTATTTTCAAACCGTGGTTGACTGAGGTAGCTACAAGGAAAGTGAAACTGCACATTAGGGGCCGACCGGTTTTTTATTTACATAAAAACTTGAAGATGGAGAACATGTTTTGGTAGTTTTATCATTAAATATTTATACCCTTTCCTCAGCTATGGCAACATTCTTTTTCACCAAAAATTTTAACATTATGATAGTGTCCTTTATGGACAATGTATTGCCTTTGGAGGGTTTTCAAGTGGTGGGTGAACATGACTCTTTATTTGGTTTTTCCACTGAAAGTTTTATGCCGGAGTTATTTTTAGTTCTCATCTGTCAACAGATTCAGATGTTTGATGGAAATGCCTTTATTTAAAGATTCTTCTAGCCCTTTAGCCATTTGAAAAAAAATGAAGGCTAATCGCAAACCACAGAGTCAGTATAGTTTCATTACTTGACTTAAAACCATGCTACTGGAATTGTTAATATTTCTACACTGAGGGGAAAAGAAACCTCATAGTCCCTAGGGAATTACTGAACAAGAGGAGCAGCCTCACCTAGGGAAATTTCTCCAGGCTCTATAAGAGTTCCAAGCATTTAGAAGATTGCTCCTCAATCTAGTCTGTTCTTTGAGACAATTGCTCTATGAAGAGAACATTTTATCTCACACTTTAGATTTGAAGGATCAGTATGTGTTTTGATGCTGCCTATACAAAAATACTTTTCAAGTTTACTTAGAAGTTTAGGCAGGAAAAGTTCATTTTCAGAGAGGGAAAATCTTAAATCAATTAGAAAAATGTAATAACAGTCAAATATAGATATTCTTCAAGTTTAACTTTCACTGGCCTTGAGAAATTTGATTGATTCCTGTTGCTTTGATAAACTAAAATTTATTTAGCTATCTTTGAAAGCGTGAAATACTCTGCAATGACAACAAATCATGACTTGTCTCTTTTATAAGTTGAACATTTATATATTTGATTTATTTAAGGTGAGATATACTTGTCTGTTTCTCTGTGAACTTGTTAGTCCCAATCTATTCTGTGACCACTGTAAGCCAGTCCCTCTCCTTTGCTTCACACTATTTTATTTCTAAAATATCTTTATTGTTTTCGAGCTAACATTTCTGACTGAAATACCAAGTGCTACACACAAACAAATACAAGAACTGAAGACTTACTGGAATGGTGAGATAAATTTTGCATTTTTAAGTAAGATAAATTATGAACTGTTAATGTAGGCATTAGAAATCATATTCTTTGGGGACTTTAATTGTGTGAAATTTTGAGTAACTTCTTTCAAGGGACAGATAGCTATTTAAATTTTTAACAAGCATTTCCCACTCTGCCTTTTGATTTCCCCGATTGTCCTTATTTAGCAGTACATGCTTTGCAAGCTCTGTCCTTATTGCTAGGGTTGCAAAAACTGCCATGAATTAAATATGTTGTTTATGGAGTATAGCTAGTCTATAAGCCAACATCATGTAATGCAGCTTAACCTTGACTTTCTTTGACAGTTGTCATAAAAATTGCTTTTAGTTTCAATCCAGTTCTCTTTGATAATCACAATCTACATGGCTTCTCAAAGCAAATCCCTTCCTATCATCTAAGTGAGGAAGTTCTTAAGCTCATTGTATATGTCAGGGCTTATCGTTAGGTAACTGAAAATTATAGCTTCTGTAAACTCCTTGCTCAAAAGCAAAAATAACTAGATATTCATATACTTTTGAGCAAAGGCTGACAAAGCAATAACTTATCAGCAACTCAACAACCTTCTTCTGAAACCCCTGGTCTCAGAACAAGCACTCTTCCAGCATCTCTCTAGAGAATTGTTCTAGACTTTAGGCCTTAAGGATGTTTGACTGAATCATAGGTTCCCAGCTGTATATCAAGGGTTTGGTGGAGACAAATTTTACTTTTTCATATCTCAGCTAGCTCCTCCTGAAGTGGGGTTGAGAATGTGAGTCATTGTTATATGTTGTGCATGATAAGAAAATTACTATCTAGACAGCACATGGCACAGTGCTTAGCAATAGAATAAAAGGCTCTTCAGTTCTAGAAGATCCGTTTTTTGGCCAGATTTTTCTCCCCTGGTTTTGATTTAACACTGCATTTCTCACAAAATTTTTCATTACCGTGATTTCCCCAAATTCCACTGAAACAGGATTTTGGACAGAGAGACAACTAAGACAGAGATCCTGAGGGGGTGGAGAGGCAGAGGGGTGGGGCAACTTAGCTATCTGGGCAGAGATAGGGCTTTATAAAATTTTCAAAAGATGAATCTCAGCATGTTAACGGTAAAACATTATTTTTGAGTGTGTGTTAAGGTATCTCAAAAGGAGATCAACACTTGAATCAGGAGACAAAGAAAAGAAGAACACTTTACCAGGATGGGTGGGCACATTCCAACCCATTCAGGATCGGAATGGAACCCATGGGCAGAGGAAAGGCTCATTTTCTGTTTGAGTAAAACATCTTCCTTCTCAGGCCCCTGAATATTGACACTTCCTGTTCTTGGGCCTTCTGACTCAGAACTGAACTCACACCATCAGCTCCCCTATTCTCACACATTCAGACAGGAACTGGATTCCACAACTAGCTTTCTTAGTTCTTGGGCTTGCAGATAGCATATCATGGGACTTCCAGGCATCCACAAGCATATGAATAATTCCTATAATAGAGCTCTATCTCTATATCATCTTTGTCTGTATTTATATATGTCCTACTGGGTATTTTTCTCTGGAGAATCCTCATGAATAACTGGGTTGGGTTTTTGCTATTACATGTTCAGGTATTTACAAAACATGGAATTTGGAATAGAATAGATGGATTTATGTATTATTTGACCTCTTACTACCTAGTTCTTAAGGAAATATCTTTACCCATTTGTCATTTGTAAATAGGGAACAAAAATACGTCATACTATGTCTTATTCATGTGATTATTAGGAACCAAATTTATCATTGTACAAGATAAGTCCTTGAAAGTATAAAACCTATGGAGTTCAGTATCATTTCTTGGTCTGGATGAATTAACCATATATCATATGCCACAGATGATAAAAAATTTATGACAAATTTATTGCATATAAATATGTTACATAATCACCAAGGGAACACTGTCAAGGAAGTAAGTAGATTTCTGGTGTACAAAACAAGATTATGCAGCTCATATAACTATTCTAATATATTTATAGAGGATGGATACACACACTCTCTTGCATGTGCATGCCACACACACACACACACACACACAGAGTTATCACGAGAAGTTCAAGACTCCTCAGCAAGTAAAATGACTGTTTTAGTAGAACTAGTGACTTCAATTTTACTACTAGAATTTACACTTATTATTAATTTAAATTTAATGTATTAAAAATTTTATAAAATTTCAAGATGTTTCAGAGAGTTAGAGAATTTGTTAAAAGCATTCAATAAGCTTCCAAATATGGGCACAAACTTCAAATACTTGGAATCTGAACCATGGTTCCTTAAAAAAAAGCAAACAATTCCCCATGGATTTATAATATGATTTAACCAAAGAAAATATGTTGACCATAAACCTTCACAAAGCAAACAAACTGCACAAACAAGACCTAGCTAATGCTAATGTAGGAAAAGATAGTGTGCATATATATTTAACTGTCCAGAGATGCTCCTTAACTTTAAAATTATGCATTAGAACTAGGACATATAAAAAACTTCTAATGGACCTCAAATGAAGAATAATGACAGAAATTAATTAGAACTGGAAAAGGAATAAATACTACTTATTGAAAAAACATGTACTAAGAATGCAAGGAACAGATAGGTTACACATTAGTGTATGTTTAATGAGGTTTCAAGAAAGCACTCCAAAGATTGATAGCATATTCTGGTTATATTTGCAGAAGGCCACTCCACTGTTTTCTTTTTTAATCTGACTGGAATTCTAATTTTTGCTGTCAAATAGAGCTCTTATAAATTTATTTCTTCGTTTATCTCCTAATGTAGGTTCAATCAGCTCAAAATACATTGCATTTTGGGCAAATAAAAATTAAAACATAGTACCAGTCTCTATTATTTTAAGTACGCTGGATATGTTGTATACTTTTGACTAATTGAAATGTCTTTTAGGGTGGCCTCCCTGGTGGCGCAGTGGGTTAAGCAACGCACTATGAAGCAAACCGCAGCCACTGCAGCACGAGTTCGATCCCTGCTGCCGGCCAGGGAGGGGACCCACATGGCGCAGCAGATCTCTCCTGCTGTGCCCGCTGCTCCCCTCAGCAGTGTACCTCTGTTGATCTGCCTGTTCTGCTTCCCGCTCTGTCTGTGGTGAATCCTCTCACCCCCCTACACCTCTGGCCTATACCCCAGTGCTTGTATGCATAAATAAATTAAAAAAAAATTAAAAAAAAAAAAGAAATGTCTTTTAGGCATTAAAATTTATCAAAATACAGTTTTATTTATATACAATTTTTAAAATTTTATGTTGCATAAGTTTGCATCTATTATAATAATATAACAAAACATTAATACAGGTGATATAGTGTGATGAATTTTTTTCATTTCATATAATTTGAAACTTTATAGTGATCATGTTTTTCCAGCAATTTCTTACTCTAAGTTAATAAAGCTTTACTCAAGTAAGAACCTAAGTATCAATTTTTAAGAACAATTCAAACCTCTCAAAAAAAAGAATTTATTTTTTATAATCTCACCACACAGAATTTTACAATATAGTTCCATTATTTGCCAACAACTATATGACATTAACAGAACAGAAGAATCACCAAAAGAGTGAAGAAAGTGAATCAACAAGATACTCTTAAGAGCTGTAATTACTTCCTCCCCTAAGTTCCAGAGAACTACCTGTTCTCTGCATTCTAGAATTTATAGATGTCATACTGAAATTACCTGCATACATATCAGTTTCATTTGAGAGAATTCTAACTTTTCAAAGATAGAAGCAAGGTTTTTTTTATATATATATATATTTTCAGTGTACTCAACGTGTTGAACAGACAAATAATTCTACATATCAATGAGTATAAATATTATTTTGGTAAATTTAAAAAATAAGTTCTACATTGGAATGTAAAATACAAACATCAGTATGATCAGCACCAATACCATTGTCTCTATCTCAAACAAAAATGTTCCAAACTAGTGCTCATACATTTTGAGCACTATCAATCTTTGGAGTGCTTTCTTGAAACCTCATTAAACATACCCTAATGTGTAACCTATCTGTTCCTTGCATTCTTAGTACATGTTTTTTCATAAAGTAGTATTTATTCCTTTTCCAGTTCTAATTAATTGATATCATACAAATTGATATCAACGTACCACATTGATATTTTCTATTTTGATCTTTTCATTTCAAAAAAGACTTATCAATGAACAAAACTGATTCTATAAACTTTGAGTCATGAACTGCAATTTAACACAATCTGATTTGTGACATAAAAGAGAAATATAAGATGTGTCTTATCTAACTTACATACAGGAAACTACTAGAAAACAGTCATATAGGGGCTTTAACGTAAAATGTTCTGGAAATGCTGACAACACAGGAAAGACACATAAATTTCTGGAGAAAGTATCAGAGTTTAAATTCCTTTGAACTTTGACATTTTATTTTTATTTCGTGTTTTTTCTTTCTTTTCTTTTATAACATTTAAGTACAAAATAATATTATTGTTTTAAAAAACAGGAAATTACAAAGAATAAAATTAAAATCATGTATTATCTCTCACCCAAAATAATTACTAACATTTTGGTACATGTCTTTCTAGTCCTTTTACTATGAGGTCTCCTCTCTCTCTGTTACCCTTCCTTCCAACCTTTCTCCCCCTTATCTATGCATTATCTCTCTATATTATCTATCATCTATATCATCTCTATTACCTATTTTTAAGAAAAATCAATGTAGCATCAGAAACTGACATTTTCCTTTTGGTGAAAAGAAATACGAACATGGAATACGATTAATGTTTGGAGATATCTGAAAAAGAAAACTTGATTGCTTAGGAGGTAGAAAAAGTATGGAAGGAAACTTGTGTTTTGAATCTGAGTAACTGGGAACATACAGAGCAATAATAGAAATGGAGGTGCTGGAAATGATGTTTTGTTTCAACAGACTGTTTGGTATATTTATTAGGTTTCCCCACTATGTGATATTTCAATGCATAAACTTACCTTTCTACTTTGGAGTGAGTAATGGTTATTTTTAGCTAGAGGGTGTCAGTCTCACATATCTGTGGTAGGACATAACAATAGGATTTAATTTTTAGGATAAGTTATTTCTGTTTGCATGTTTAGAATTTGTTTAAAATTAGCAAACATATAAGTGAACAAAAGTATTTTTTCAAAATTTCTAAGAAAACAATTATATACTGGAAATGTTTTGAATAACTATATAAAACTTGACTGAGGTTATTATTTTTACCATGAATTTTTTTTTTTTACTTTGAGCACGACTTTCAAAGTTATTAGATACATACTAGATTTCAGAATTTCTCACCAATGCTTTTCTTACCTCCTACCACTTTCACTTCCAACCTCAAGTCACTAAATTAATAAGATATACTAATCATCTCTGATGGACTCTTCTAGCAAAAACTGAATATCAGATACAGAAATGTACCATAGAGTATTGTTTTATTTTGTTTTTAAAGAGCCAGGTCAACTCTCATTGAGCCTCAGAATATTAATGGTTATTTTCATGGCTAGACTTATTATTTGTGATCCATCCATCTGAACAAATGGAAATTGTATATGTAACATCTTTTATGATTGATTGATGTTAATACCATGATTTTATGTGAAATGGAAATATATATTTTGTTGGGTTTTTTTTTTTGTCTCTGGCTGAGAAGTCAGCCTTGATGAAGGTGATAGTCAATGCAATGGAGTAGAATATTTACATTTATAGGATTGCTCTTATTTGTAATGTGTACTGTGGCTTCACAAACCAGAGAACAAATGCACATCTACAACTATAGAACATGTTCAGATGTTTTTGGCTTACACCATATTATAATACTTCATAATCACCAAGCATCTTTCCTGATAGAATTTATTTCATATGTTCTAATAATTTCTTTAGTATTAATCCAAAGATACGCCACTGTTTATGAGGTGAAGTGTGATACACAGCAAATTCCTATAAAATCCATTTGAATTGAAGAAAGGAAATCAAAAGTTAAGCAAGTTTAACAGATGTTTGTGTGTGAGAAAAATCTCTGTTGGTGACCTATAGAACAGTTGGAAAGAATTATTTAAGACTCCAGTGCTTTTACTGCAATGGGTTCTGCCCCATTGCAGGAAGTAAATGTTTCAAAATATCCATACTGAATGTTAGATGAAGCTCTGTTAAGACCACTTTTCTTTCTAGGTTCTAATAGTTCCCAGCTTGGATTAAAATATCCTCTGAATGTAAGTGCTTATAATGAGAACCTTTAGAAAAAGCCGAGATATCAGTCATGGGTGATTAAAAGTTGCAAGGACAACTTGCTTCCTTTAGGTAAAACAAAATTGGACTTTGGTAAGCATTATTACTTCAGTGCTCTCATTTAGAAAAAGCATCCTGGGGATTAATAAGAACATCTGAAATATTATTCTTCCCAGACGACAGTAAGTCTTATAATTATTCAGAATCTAGTCACTTTCCCTGATAGCGCTTGCTAATAGATTTAAATAATAATAGAAATTCTGACAGATTCCAAGATCATAGAGTCATTGAAATGGTTTATTTGCAGATAAGAGTCTGTAAAATGGACTCCAATCAAGACAAAAAATGAGATACACCTGGGAAATAATTCCAAGGCTTTTGAAATGTGACCCTGTTGCTGATGCTGATAAAATAATTATAATAGAGAGTCAAAGTGACGTTGACCTAAAAGATGTTTTGGGTAATCTTCCTTTCTAAACATATAAGGATACATGTAAACTTATAATTTACCCCTTCCCACATTGCAAAAAAGTGAGAATTTAAAAAATTAATTTCATCAAGATTTAGAAAATACTAAATGAAGCAATGAAAAGAGCAAATGTCAACAGGAAAATATCCAACAGAGAGTCCTCAAGAGAGAACTTTATTGCGACCAAAATAAATTGGAAATTGAAGACACATAAAAGTGGGGAAGTCAGGCAGGGTTAGGAGATATGGAGTGGTGGAGTCCACATAACCCAGAGTCAGACAGCACTAACAGCTCTATGTGAAATTGGGAAGTGGCTAAATTTCAGCCATTCAAACACTTTTCACTTCTACATCTGGTGAAGGGCACAGGTTAGCTCTGGATGGGGTAAAGGGAGATAATGGTGAGGTGTGCTTTCTCAAATTCCTTCAA
This sequence comes from Galemys pyrenaicus, assembly GCA_019455555.1. Lineage (NCBI taxonomy): Eukaryota > Metazoa > Chordata > Mammalia > Eulipotyphla > Talpidae > Galemys > Galemys pyrenaicus. The sequence goes on from JAGFMF010011796.1 coordinate 13,888,275, forward strand.
AATGTTTTGCTTTGGCATCTTCTCCTAACCGCTGCCATCATCTAAGTGTCTCTTCCATGTGCCATGAGGTCCATTTTAGTTTCCTCATTAACAGTCCTCCACATTTTTCAGTCTAAAATCTAGCTCGATGACCCACCTGGCCAATAGAAAAGCCTCTTTTGGCCTTGCTGGGACAATCTTTTCTTCTAGCATTTTTCTGAGTTTTAGATTTCTCATGAGCAAAACAGAGCCAAGATACCAACATACAATTATAATAAGAATTCACTGAAATTGCTTACATAAAGTTGTTGGCATTCTGGAGCCTTCCACAAAGCAGAACACAGGTGCTCTTATTTTTCACACGATGCTACTAAATAGGGATTTCTGTGCAAATTGCAAAAATGGTTTGTAATAGTTCTACAATATTTCCCTTCCTTCCTTCCTTCCTTCCTTCCTTCCTTCCTTCCTTCCTTCCTTCCTTCCTTCCTTCCTTCCTTCCTTCCTTCCTTCCTTCCTT